>CAJQUW010001544.1:0-86145 GCA_907163375.1 Prostheceraeus crozeri
TCTTTTTGTAATGACTTAGTCTTTCTTTGTGATATCGTGCAGGATGTAAATGTGCTATAACACTCCACAGAAAACAATAGTTGTCGTCGTTTTGTATGTTAATTATTTGTGGTGAACTGAAAGGTAGGGGTATGTAACTACCTCCAGTATTATTTTTATATTCATTAATTACTAATTTCTTGGATACTATTCTAACAAGCTGCCAACCAGATTCACGCAACTGAGCTTCAGTTATAGCATCTTTTAATTTATTTATCATTGTTTCAAATATGGGTTGTATATTATTTACATTATGAATTTCTTGTGTTTTACTGAAATGGCTTGTACTATTTCTTCAATATTTCCATCAGGTCCAGTCTTTGTGTAACATACTTCTACATTCATATAACATTTGAAAGATTTTCTTAATTTACTATAAAAGTTGGATCGAATATCATAAAAAGTTTTCATCGGTTTCGACAGATTCATCATACTCATAAATTTCACTTTGTTCGGGGATCATCATATAAATACTTTATACCTATTTCAGGTTCATCTATTACACTAAAACTTTTTTATATTACTGAATGTGAATAATCATCAAATACTCTTTTAACTTCTATATCAGTAGGTAATTGTTTTTAGATAGTATTATATTTCACTACTGTATTCGACTGGTCATAGTGATATAAATAAATCTAGTAATCCAAATCAATTATGGAGCTTCACGATTAATTTTTTATTAGAATAAAGCAAAAAGATAAAAAGAGGTTTTCGTAGTGGTGCAAGGATTTAGGAAACGGACCTTACCGTAAAGTACCCGACTCTAATTGAGGAATTTTACTTTGATTCTTCCCAAATAATGATGAAAGAATTGAAGAAAGGGGACGGCCATGCAGGTGTTAAAATATTAGCTACGCGTTGGTCAGACTTCGCCGTGGGACATTAGCCAGCCAGTGTGTTGTTGTAAGCATAACTCGCAAAAGAATTGCATGTCTTCGCCCGGTGTTGAATCACAGAGATGGATTTCTTCTTTGTAGGTTGCATGTAGTGGCCCGCGAATGAGCTGAAAGGGGTTCGCCGAGCCGCAGCTCTTGCGCGCGTGCTGGACGACACATTGATAGATTGGCTGAATTTTTCGATGACATCAACGAGGCTATTGCTGTATTGTGTGGCTCGTGTTCGAATTTTGGCAATCGGTGCAATCGCGTGGGGTTGGATCCGTTGCAATCTTGGATTGCATCCGCTGGAAAGATGTAAATAAAGACTGAAAGGTTAGGCCTAAGATGTAGCGTTTGATCATGGCGCGTTATATTGTGCATGATTAAAACATGTTGGGGGGGATTTATCTAAAAATAATACAGTTCGCGGCACTGCCCCCGAATGCCCCAATTGACGCTACGTCCATAGGTTTACGCGTTCGTTCGGCGGATTGTTATGCGTTCATTGCGACGAGTTTTTTTTTTTTTTTGTTTTGTTTTGTTTTTTTTTAAATGGTTTTTTTTGGTTCGGTTTTGTGTTGTCGTTGGTGTTTTTTTTGTGTAATTTTTTTGTGAGATGTTGTGTGTTTGATTTTTTT
This sequence comes from Prostheceraeus crozeri, assembly GCA_907163375.1. Lineage (NCBI taxonomy): Eukaryota > Metazoa > Platyhelminthes > Polycladida > Euryleptidae > Prostheceraeus > Prostheceraeus crozeri. The sequence goes on from CAJQUW010001544.1 coordinate 1,559, forward strand.
TTTGAAACAAAACGAATGGAATGCTAGCATGGTTCTGTATGCCCTCCTGAGCATGAAATTGAGGGTTCCGATCACATTGTTTAGCCTCTGATACATGCAGACACATGAGAAGCACAGTCCTTGTAAACAGGAACTGCCGGAAGATGTGTGCAGCTATGTCACGCATAGCCACGGATGTTTTAGGGTATTGTGTAATTACGCGTAGTTTTTACGCTGTGAATTACGCGTAATACGCGTAATTGAGCGTGGCATGTCACCTAGTGTACGTTCCCGTGGTCCAAAAAACTATTTTTGAGCAAGTTTTTAAAAAAGTCAAAAATTTTCCCAATAATTCTATATACTACCGAGATGACGCCCCATATAAAGTTAGTATGAAACAAGTTGGATGTTCCGAAGGAATGAATATTTGGGCTAATTAGATCTAACTAAGAGGAAATTAAGCTAATTTGCAAGGGAATTTCATGGGCCGCATTTTAATGGAAGTCTTCATGAAGAAGTCGAGATCTGATTTTGCTTTCTTGGCTGAAGTTTCAAATTTTTAATATTCAGTTTTCCACCGGGCTATGATTTCATGATTCATAAAATTCATGCTTCATTTCTTCAGTCTGAATAGTGATGTGGACCCATTTATATCTTTTCAAAGTTAATTAAATAATAATAAGCGTATATTTCAAATTTCATCGGACTACTGGAAGTCATACAAAGAGTAGGTGAAGAAGATAACATGATAAAAATTCATCAAGATAAGTTAGTGTGCAAGGAAGCAGCGACAAAGGAAGAAGAAAATACTGTACATTATTTTTTTTGGGCGCGGTTGTTGCCAATCGTTTTACCAATTTGGCAGGTCTTCATGATGAAATGAACATAGTCTTCTTTCACTTCCCTCGCAACTGGGATTATATAACTTACCACTTTTGCGCGGATATTGAGGGTACGATCGAGTTCAAGACATGTAGGGTCATTCGAAGCAGCTTGATAAAATAGCTTGGTTTGAAATTTAGCCGCAGCTTCACGTCCGGCTTGATAACGGTTCTAGTTCCATGAGCATCACAGTTTTCGCCCGCACACTATTCTATGAAACCTTTTCTGAACTCTTTCAGTTATTGTGACGAATTCTCCTTTGATATCACAACGAATAATGGCGAATAATACTCTAGGATAGGATCTTAGTACGATGGCATTGTACGCAGCTTTATACTGTCAGCAAGAATGTCGTACGTCAGAAGTTCTTTAAGTTGGCGAATTAGAAACAAAGTTTGCGCGCGAAGCGGAGCGAATAACGCTGTCAATGTGCGATGACCAATTCAAGTTAGAGTCGAATGTTCCACCAAGAAGTTTCAAAACTATCCAACACATCGCATGTAGGGCAATTGTATCGGAGAAAAATCGTTGGTTTCCGAGAAATGGGTAAGTATTTGCATTTACTGACATTCAAAGGTAGATAGATAACCTCACTCCATATTTTGTTAGGCAATTATGGGACCTTCATGCCACATGCTGATTTATCAGAGCTTCTAAATATGGGTACACCAACAAATTGAAAAGTCATCTGCATACTTTATAACGTGGGATGGAAAGGTTCGGAGATTGAAATGAGCAGTCACAAGGGAAAAAAGGTATGGCGAAAAGGACAGAGACTTGTGGAATGTGCAGAAGAAACATTTGAAAAATTGCTCAGGTACACTCCGATACGCACACATTGAGTTCGATCTTCAAAAAAACGTTCGCACCTCCATTTGATTATTGGGAAACAGGGATAGAACATTCAGTCAGGCGATTTATGATGACTTTGAATTTTAACTTATCAAATGCCTTTGGTTACAAGTCGTATGCAATTATCTGCGAGCGGAAACATCTGAAGGTTTTCAAAACATTTTAGTAATGTAATCATGGAGTGAGAATAAGTGCACAGCTTGTGGACGCGAATGTGGGCGAAACCAAAATTGCTCCATACCCGTAACCCACGAATTAAGATCCATTTATTTACTGAGGTCAGTATAAAACTTCTTTCAAGTATCTTGACGCGGCATTGGGAGAAGACTTATAGGTCTGAAATCATTGAGGTCTCTTACTGCATTTGCCTTTGGAACAGGAATGATGACAGCTCGCTTCCACACTTTTGGGATATGTCCATTGCTCAGCGATAAATTGAAGACATAGGACAGTGGATCGCTAATAAGGTGAAGCAACAGCTTTATACAGACTGGCTGGAATATCAGGAGAGGCCTTCGACGTCTTCAGTTTACAAAGATGCTCATATACCTGAATTTCATCCACTGTTAACGGAATTATAACGAAAGATTCGTCAGTCATGAAGCAACGAGAAAAGTCACTAGCTTGGCAATTACTGACGAACACTTCATTGAACATATCAGCGGCTGTCTTCGTAGAAGAGAAGTTATGGAAAATGTGAGAAAAGTTATTACAAATGTTTTCCCTCTGGATGACTGTACTAATTTCCACATAGTTTGAGGGCTTGTTCTTCTTAACCAATTTGACTTTGCTTTTATTATCTTATCTCCAATTTGACCTTTCCTTTGAAAATGATTGTACTTTTGGAAGTCACGGTCTCGAAATGCTTTCCATCTTTTATATCGATCAGAACCTTGACAACCGGAGTCATCCACGGTTTATCATTTTGGGTAAAATTAACCGAATGACCTGGTATTGCCAACTCGAACGCAAGTTGTAAGGCGTAGCGAAAATAGTCACATTTTCTCTCAAGATCTATAGTGCATCGTAAACATACGACCAGACTAGTCAATTAATTGCACGAGTCGGAGATTTTGGAATGTCGGAGGTCATATACTTGTCTTTGAAAAGTCATATTGTTATTGGTTGATTGATTCGCAGGAAGGCAAGCAAAGAAGAATGATAGACTTTTTGAGTTGTCTATAGGGAGTTCTGTAGTGATGCGATAGTCAGAAGCAAGTTCATCAGAAATCATATATATTCCAACTTGAGAATTACCATAAGTCACACCATGATAAAGATTTACTAAATTTAGATGAGAGCAAATCTCATTGATGGGAAAGTGATTCAGGTCTCCGCAAAACACAGTTTGATTGTTTGAAAAGCGATCAGAGATATTGTCAAAACAGTCAATAATGAAACTTTGTAACACATTTCTCATTCGAACTGCTACCACTGTAGTAATATAAATGCCAGAAAGGGTAATGTTTGGCATGATATTAATTATCACCATATCAAAATCTTGCGGTTTATTTGGAATACTCATTTGTCTTGGAAAAAGAGAGTTGCGCGCCAGATGGCTACACCTCCACCAATGCGATGTTCTCGGTCATCACGGAAGGCTACAAAGCCTGGGATTGAGGTGAAATCTGAAGAATCCCCCCCTGATCTGAAAACCAGGTTTCAACAGCAGCAAAACATCAACATTTAACTTGTCAATAATTGCAGAAATAAGTTCTAGCTTTTGAACTGCAGAACGTGCGTTGGCCAGCATGATTTTTTTTTTGGGCAAACGTGGGCAACCTAACATATCAGCATTAGAGAATTTCTGAGTAAAAGCAGACTCTAAAAACCCGAAGCAGTCTTATCGTCACGATTGATAGTTCGCCCTCTATGAATAATAACATCTTCATCGTTTTCTCGCATGATTTTCAATTGATATCTGAGCTTCTTCTGACACATTTGCTCATACCTTGTGTAGTCCGGGTTGATGTATACTCCCCCCTGAAAGAGGGGATTTCCCCTTCCGCAATTGTTTGGCAAGGGAGAGGATTTTTAAACTTTGCATATTTATCTTTACAAACTATTTTTGTCAATCTTGTTTTTCTCATTGGATGGACGGCCAATGCGGGAAAACAGAAAAAATGAGATGAGGTTGAATTTCAGACAACTGCACAAATTTTGCGGATTTGACTTTCATCATGATTCTTTCTATTGATTAAAGGCCCTTCAGACAACTCTTCTAAACCACTTACAACTAGATTGTTTTCTTCTTTCTCTTCCTTTCTTCAATTTCATTCAAAATGAAATTCAATTGCTCTTCATGAGGTAAAGAACTGTTATTACAATATTCATTCCGCTTCATATTGTCATGTTGTAAAGAATTAATTTTGATCTTTTTTTTTAAAAAGAGGATATTTCAGACGGCCATATCATCCATTCTTTTCTGAAAAGGGATTATTAGGTCGTTAAACTTTGATTCGATGACGGATATCTTATCAGTGTCAACCATAGGCTTGGATTGCTGTGCTCTCTTCTGTATAACAGCCAAAACCAAGTCTTGCTTGTTGAAAGAGCCTTTCCGTTCTAAAAAGCTCTCGATCGGATAATGACGAAAGATCTGTCATAATTGAGTAATGGAATACCCAACAGTCAAAGAATGTGACAACGTTGTAGCGTTGCTAGGCAATGATGTGACGTCACGAGAAAAATCAATAATTCAATGAAATTCGGACGAGAGGGTTTTCTGAACAACTGCAGAAAATCCAGCTGATTACAGACAGGACAGATCAGAAACCAACAATGCCAGGCCGGTCTAAATATAGATCCACAGAAGAGAGATGGTCACTGCACTGCAAATACACAATGGACAAGCGACGGACACTGGGGAAATCCAATTCCGAGAGATAGAACGATAAAAGATCGCGAAGTGAAGTGCCTAATGATCAATGCCCAAACCAGCACAATACGAAATCAAACCCAATCGCTCAAAACCAGGGAACTGACAGAACTCAGACCAAAACCAAACTCCACAGGACAGCCAGACCAACAGACCGGTACCAAAATTTCAGGCTGAACAACACACCAAAGGCCTCAAATGGGAACCAGACGCAGGAGGCAGACGAAGACACGACCGCACGCCACAATGCGTAATACCTACCAGTGGCAGGTTGCTTGAAATGATCCACGCTTAAGAAGATTCTCTTGAGGTTAAGCATGAAAGCAATAGCAGATCATCGAGTTGCCAATTTAACAACATTACCTCTCCAAGTCTGTCATAACATGGATGATGTGTGAAATACCATCATTCCTTCTGCATACAATCATGATCACTCAATTCCGTTTGTAATTTCTGCAAAAACTGCAAAACTTTGCATATCCCACATTTGGTGACAAACTGTATCTCCAGTGGCGTCGCGTTATCCGAGACCATAGGCCCTCGCTCCATAGTGAATTCCTATATTTTTTCCTGCAGCAGGGAACAGCATGAACTGCATTAAAATAATTAATTTGACACTAGTTTTCAGTGAATTTTCATACTCGCACAAGTGGGCCCACATGAACATTCAAATCATGATGACATGCATGACTACAGAATTAAATGAAATTATGTGAGAAATAGAAACTGACAGTTAAATGAATGTTACTCTGAAGTCCACAGACTACCCAATATTGACTATGCTGCATGTGGGAATTATGAATTCACTGTGAGTCCTATGTGACAACCTCTTTTTCTGAACAGTCTCATCAGCATTCAATCCTAAGCTGATTGCTCGTCAATGCGGCTCTTGTTTTTCTAAGATTTTAAACGTCAAATGATAATGAAAATGCGATATCATAGAGTAGGCATATTAGGTAGAATGGCAGCTCCACATTTATTAAATGTGCAGTGTGTATACACTTTCGATTTTATTAAATGAAACTCAAGGGAGATACAGGGCATCTTCACCAAATATGAGATATGCACACTTTTGCAGTTTTGAGGAAATTACCGCAGAATTGAGTGATCATGATTGTAATGCAGAAGGAATGATGGTATTTCATAGATTCTCATGACTGCCTTGGAGATTTAATGTTTGTTAAATTGGCAATTCGATGGGTTCCTATTGCTTTGATGCTCACCCTCAAGAGTATTTTTCTTAAGCGTGATCATATCACAGGCAACCTGCCACTGGCAGAGAAAAATCTCAGAAATGAAGACGATAATTACAATTAAGTTTGAAAGATGTAAATGGGTCCACATCACTATTCAGATTCAAGAAATGAAACATGAATTTAATGAATCATGAAATCATGCCGGTGGAAATTGAATTAAAAACTTGAAATTTTAGCCACGAAAGCACGAATAATATCGCGACTTTTTCATGAAGACTTTCATTATAATACAATTCATGTAATTCCCTTGATAATCAGCTTCATTTCCGCTTAGTTAGGGTGCTTATTAGGAAATATTCATTCCTTTTGATATCCAACTTGTTTCATACTACTCATATAGGAGAGTCATCTCGGTAGTATATAAATTGGCAAATTTTGAGTTTTTTCAAAAGTGCTCAAATAATTTTTTGGACCACGGGAACATAATGTCCGCAAAAAACTGAATCTTTTGATACAAAAATTTTCACTTTGAGTCGACACCAGTGGCGTCTTCTCCGTACCTGCGAGGCCTTCGGCGAATCCTCAAAAATAATTTTCAGACAATTATGAAAATGAAAAGTGTCATCATTCATTTAAATTCGACAGATTCTCGTGATAGCTGTGCACAGCTTTCCGTCTCTACATCAGACTCTCAACCTCAAGAGTGAACAGTTTTGCAACACGTGCTCGAATCACAGCTGTTTTCTTCGAACAATTAGACACACAAGCTAGTCGTGTGTTCATCAGACGGAGCATTGATGTGAGACAGAGCGAAAGTTGTGTGCGTTTGAGGCAGTAAGCGCACGCGCCCTGGCCAATATTGACTTTCCCGATAGACACAATGCTTTGCCTTCTCCATTTTTTGCAATGAAATTCCACGCAATTCTTGATCGAGGCGCGGTACCTAAACATAGTAAGGGAAGCGCAACCCAATTTTTCCTTTCTTCGCTTCTCATCACAGAGTCCACTTCGTCAACAGTAGCAGATGACGACGTTCAGACAAGACTGCGATCAGATGATGAGTCGTCAAGCAAGGTAGGCCAACACCTGATATAAAATGAAAGAACTCACAGAGAAAGAAATAGGAAATACACAAGACATTTTAATGTATCAAAATTTCAAACATGTGAGTGGCTGACCGGCCGTGAGAAACGCAAGAAGCAGTTGGCCTTGCCTCCTCTTTCCTGGAGAAAATGTGGTCTGGACAGAGAGGATATAGTAATCTCAGCTCAATGAGTTAAGGCGGCTAAGCGATGAGCAGTACCTTCTCATGTGCACATTCACTTGGCCTAAAAAAATGTTCGAGAAATTGTCATTAAAAATTCAGCTTTTATGAAAATTAATAACATAAAAAATGTCTGGTATAGAAATAGTATTCCAATGCTGAGTGAGGGCCTTTGGTTTAGGAGCACGCGACGCCACTGGTCGACACTCTACCTATATATCTTTGAACCTTTGTTTTATGAGCACAAATATCTATTTTTGGGTGTGCAGCGAAGGTCTCGCAGGCACGCAGACGACGCCACTGTGTATCTCCCTAGAGTTCATTTAATAAAATCGAAAGTGTATACACATTGGGTATTTAACAAATACAGAGTTACCATAGCTACACTTAGTGGCGTCGCGTGCCCCCAGACCATAGGCCTTCACTTGGCATTGGAATGCTATTTCTATACCAAACACTTTTATGTAACAACATTAATTTTCATGAATTTAAATGAATTTTTCATAACAACATCTCTAACATTATTTAAGGCCAAGTGAATGTGCACATGAGAAGTGATTGCTCATGTCGTTGAACCGCCTTACTCAAGGAGCTGAGACCACATTATCTCGAGAAAAAAAGGAGGCAAGGCCAACAGTTTCCTGTGTTTCTCACGGCCGGTCAGCCACTCACATGTTTTGAAATTTTGATGCATTAAAATGTCTTGTCCAGTGCTTCTTATTTATTTCTTTCTCAGTGACTATACTTTCATTTTATATCAGGTGTTGGCCTACCTTGCTTGACGACTGTCATGTTAGGGATGTTGTTATGAAAAATTCATTTAAATTCATGAAAATTAATGTTGTAACATAAAAGTGTTTGGTATAGAAATAGTATTCCAATGCCGAGTGAAGGCCCATGGTCAAAAAAAATTCCTGGGCCATTAATGGCCCATGAATGGGAGCGACACAAATGCCATTGATCAGCCATGAACGAGCCGGTCATTCCCCATTAAAACGCCAGGAATTACCCAGCCATCTCTCTTTAATTCATTCACCATGAATTGCCTTGCAAAACCCAGTCATTATACGGACATACCAGTGAACATCCAATCATTCCCCACTAAAACACCAGGAATTACCCAGCCATTTATCATCACTCGCCATGAGTTAGCTACGAGAACCCCAGTCAATATACGGACATCCAGCTATTTACCAGGAATTAACCAAGGACGCCATTAATAACCCAATAAGCATAATTAGCAGATTCCCTTTGCGCCTTACAAAATCCAGGCATGCCAGTAAGTATCCTTTCGTTTACCACGATTCAGCCAGGATATCTGGGAATGCATTCAGAGTGTCCTCTCATTTGTCTTTCATAATCCAGTCGTTTGTGTGGTCATCCCCGTACTTTCACTCTAAGTACATTAAAAAAAACTCTCAATATAAAGCCATGATAGCACCTAAAAAACCAAGCCTTTCGCTATCGTTCAGTACCAAGGCATGTAAAAAAAGGTGTAGAAGTCAGTATCTGCTTATCTTGTGTCTTTATTCATCAAGCAGGATTCTCATATACTTCAATACAAATAGGGAGAGAGAAGCGAGAAAGGGAAGTCGGCGAATGCAGCGTACGGGGAAAGTTAGCGCACGGCTCAGCGAGGAAATCATTTGTTCGGAGAAGAACCGCTACAAGACTCCCTCCCCAGTCTGCGGAGCTGCCAAGTCAAACCAATGACTCAAACATTGTCAGCGAACGTAACTGACTTACGATTCCACGTGTGCGAGCGAGTAATCCGTGGGCTAAGCGAGTCACAAACAGTGGGATCAGGAGACGGAGACGATGACGTCGGAGCTGTAGAATTAAGTTGTGTATCTCTAACAGGAGAAATATGACGTAGCACAGCTGACTTGAGGCGATCGATGGACACAATTTCAGGTTTGGACTTGATGATGATTGTAAAGGTGTCTGCAGCGCGACGCACGACTTCGTAGGGTCCTTGGTATGGGGCCTCGAGAGGAGAGCGCACGCGGTCAAGACGAAGCCACACATGCGTACAATGATTCAGACTGTCCGGTAGATAAGTCTTTGTTGATCGGTATTGAGGCAAACGGAAAGGATGAATTATGTCATGCAGTTTAGTAGAGAGTTCTGTCAATTTGATGTCGTTGAGAGCCAGCGGTGGGACAAGCGGTTGTTGACCATTAATTGTAGAGAATGGAGAGATATTGTTTTCGTCTGGAAATATTCACAAACCGGAAAGAATGATGGGGAGTTGATCGGGCCAATACTTTCCTCTCGCTTTGAGGGCGGTCTTCAAATTGCGGTGCACCCGTTCGATCATTCCGTTAGCTCTGGGATTGTAACCTACTGTCCGGATATGATGAATGCCGAGTAACTCAATTCCGAACGAAACTGAGTTCCCCGATCAGTAATGAGGGTTAGAGGGGGTCCGAAACGAGCGACCCTTGTGTTTAGGAAGCTTTTAGCGATTGTCTCGGCTGAAATGTCGGCGATAGGCTCGGCTTCAATCCATCTAGAGTATGAATCGATCATGGTCAGAAGGTAGCGAGGTCGGGTGCGTTGTTCGAGGTCAGGAGGCGTTCATTGTCCGACGATGTCAATGTGAACTATGGTGAAGCGTTGTGTAGGATGAGGCAGTTCTCCGAGGGGTTTCTTAATGTGGCGGCCGATTTTGCTTTGTTGGTAAGGTAGACACTCAGCGCACTAGGTTTCGATATCGGTCTTCATCTTTGGCCAGAAATAGCGTGTATTGAGTAATCTAAATGCAGCTTTGCGACCAGGATGAGAAAGACTGTGCAAAGAATCGAAAATAGAGCGGCGTAAATCTATTGGGATGAAAGGCCTGGGATTAGGCTGGGAAGTTTTACAGTAGAGTTGCCGAGAGCCGACTGGATAAACTTTTAATGAGTCGCGATCAAAGTCAGAGCTGGCTTGCCGATCAGCAATTCCTGGTAGGTCAATAGGGAAAACGTTATCTGTATCTTGTACCGTTGAGATTGTACAGGGTGATTCAGTTCATCCCACCGGTAATTAAACAGGTGGTGTTGAAAGATCGAAGTAGTCAAGAATTAAATTTTATAGCTAAGACTCACGAAAAAGTATTATTAGCAAAATTGAATGCGGTTTTCTACTAACCCGGTCACAACAATTGCTCAAAATGAGACCTGTGCGCTGATACACATGCTTCACATCGCTTGAAGAAATTGGTGTTTCATGCGTCTTGTAGTAGGCTTGTCAATAGAATTCAACACTGCTACAATTCTGTCTCTCACCTCATGAGTAGATTCTGGTGTTGGAATTTTGTAGATATGATCCCGTGCGCATCCCCATTGCCAAAATTGCTCATTTCCAGATCAGGACTTCGAGATGGCCAATTCCGATGGCCGTCTTTCGCATCCAGTGATCTTAAGGATTTTAAGTAGTTCATCAGTGTTCTTGTTCCGCAGCTTCGTCTTGCTGGTAGATCAATGCCTGTTTTCCTCCGAATGATAAAGGAATCACTGTTTCTTCATCGCATCATTTTTCAGTAGTTACTGTCCCATCAATGACTTCATGCACAATGCCATAGTCAAAAGTAATCATCGCCCGAAAACCCGATTGGAGATTTGAGGGGTTTTACGCAAGTCACATGAGGGTTTCCGTCGCACAATAAAAACTACTGTGCAGATTGACTTGACCATTTAAATGACAAACAGCTTCATAAGTGTAGACAATATTTCGTTACCTGCCAGAATTTTCGTTGTTCATCTGTATAACGGTGAGGCAGAAGTTCAGCCAAGTTTCAAAATCTATTTCCTTCAGTTCTTGCACTCGACTAAATGTGAAGGGTTTTATTTCATTCTTGCACAATATTCTTTGCATCGGGGATTGCGGCGCGTCGAACTGTTCCGCAACTTTCCGATGTGAAGTTTGGAGCCTACATGGATTGTCTCCAAACGCTTCAACAATTTCTGCTTCTCTTTTTCATCAGATAGTCGACACTTATATCGGACCACATGAATGCTTCATCGGCAGCACACTGAGTTTGGTTAAAACGCCTTTTCCAATCTAAGATGGTTCTCAGTGTTCATTGAATGCTCTTCTTGTTGTTTCGCAATTATCAAAAGCAATAGAACATGATACAACAGAAGAGATATCTTCGTAACCGAAGTCAGGATAATTCTACTTGCGTCGACAAAACAAACTGGTTTGGAATTGTGAAGGAATGCTTAACTGCTTATTTCCGGCAAGTACCGATTGTAATAACAACTTAAAACATACAAAATCGAATTCTTAATAGAGAAATAAGTCGAACCTGATAAACATCGATTGTTTGCTTTGATATCGACTAACCACTTATATCAGTACCGGCGGGCTGAACTGAATCACCCTGTATATTCAGAGTAGGTAATGCCGGGGGCCGAGAAAAAGCATCTGCTACGACGTTCTCGTGGCCAGCCACATATACGATGTCGTTAACGTATTCGGTTATCACAGAAAACTGTCGTTGCTGTCGATCGGAGGAGCGGGGTTTGGTGTTGCCGAAAGCGCCAACGATGGGTCGATGTTCGGTAAAAACGGTGACATTATGACCGTGTATAAACTCTTTCCATCTCTTAATGGAGGCAAAAATGGCAAGGAGTTCACGATCAAAAGTACTGTAATTGCGTTCGGTAGCCGACAGCTTGCGAGAGAAAAGCGATAACGGTTGAGAGTCCCCATCAACAATTTGGTGCAGACAAGCCCCAATGGTATGAGCACTAGCGTCGGTGGTGATAGTCAAGTTGGCGTTGGATGCTGGGAAAGTGAGAGTAACGGAGGCCATCAAAGCAGATTTCAATTGTTCGAAGGCTTGCTGGTGCACCTCTGACCATGCAAATGTGCCGGGAGATAGCTGTTGTCGGAGAGGAGCGACAAGTTCGGCGAACTGAGGAATACAACGTTGGTAAAAATTGAACATACCTATGTAACGGCGTAAAATCCTTCTCGTCATTTGGGGCTAGAAGTGTGCACAATGATTCGACGCGGGCAGGTAACGGTCTTATACCGGAAGCGCTCACGTGAAAACCGAGGAATTCGATGGAGTCTTTGGAAAAGGAGCACTTAGCAGGCTGAATACGGAGGTTGTGGTCAATGAGCCGGGATAACACGGTTCTTAGGTGTTGGTGGTGTTGCTCCAGAGAGTCGCTGAAGATCATGACATCATCGATGTAGGTCACAACAAACGGTAAATCACGAAAAATTGAATCAAGAAAACGTTGGAACGTGCTGGCCGCATTTTTTAGTCCGAAAGGCATTCTCAAGAACTCGAACAAACCAAAGGGGTGCAGATTGCTGTCTTCAGAATGTCGGTTTCTGCCATTGGGATGAAATAGTAAGCCTTGACAAGGTCTATCTTTGAGAATACGCGTGCACCTCGAAGTCGGTGGTGAAATGTTTCTATGTTGGGAATTACGTAACGGTCTGGCTTGGTAATGGCATTTAGAGCACGATAGTCACCACAAGGTCGCCAGGTACCATCCGGTTTTTTTAGTACATGCAGTGGGGATGCCCAAGAACTGGAGGATGGGTGAATAATACCCAGTTGCATAAGTTTATCAAATTCTGATTTGGCCACCTCAAATTTGATAGGAGAGAGAATGCGTGCCTTGCAGGACACAGGACCACCAGTAACGTCGATTGTGTGAGATACCGTAACCGTTGAACCACAGTTATAATCTGGCAGATGAAGGAGGATTGGAAAGTCAGCAAGTTCAGGGTAATTTGCTTCAACGACACGGATGCGTATGGGAGAAGAACGGAGCGGTGTGAGGTCGGAGTAACGACTTGTGAGCGGATCGTGCAGTTGACGTGAACGCATATCTAACTGCAGACCACTTGAAGTGATGAAGTCTGCCCCCAATATGGGGATGCTATCGGCAATAACGAAATTGACGGTAAATACCCGGCGCAAGCTTCGAAGAGTCACATCCAGAGAACATTGACCGTAAACTGCAATAGGTTGGTTGTTGACTCCAAGCAACTTCGTGTCGCAAGCAGTAATGAGCGTGCGAGGAACGTATGTGATAGGGATGAGGGAACGTTCGGCACCACTGTCGATCAAGAACGACATGCTTGATGACAGAACGTGAGTAGAAAGAGTCAGAGTGCAGGCCTGATCATGGTCATGGCTCGGCCCGTACGCATGACCGATCAGTTTGACGGCGATGGGGCTCGTGACTGTTGCGGGGTTTGTTGTCCTCTCTGTACCATGGGTACAGTCTTTTGTGGCCACTGACACCATGAACGACATGTTCGAGCTTGAGACCCATAATAGACATGGTCGTTACACACCTTGGGGGCGTTGGTTGGCGTGAAATGGTCGTGGTGCGAAATCTTGAGAATCGGATCGGGAGGCTGAGTTTGGAGGACGACGTTGAATACCACAAACCGCGAACGGCGAGTCTAAAGCGGTTACGGCGAGCATGCTGTCCGCTATCTTTGCAAAAGTATCTGTATCGACGTCTTCGTGTGCCACTAGAGCCGATCGAAGTGATGATGGCAAGGCAGAAAGGAGACGAGATTTGATAACGGCGTCGTCAGCCTTAAGTCCGACCTCAGAGAATCGCCTCTTTATATCCATAACGAACTGGGCGGGACGCCGATCGTTTAGTTAGATAGACGCGAGCGTCTCTTCGATCAGTTGAAATCGGTTGGCGCGTAAGGATGTCAATACTGCCTCTTTGAGGTCGTCGTAAAGAGTCAAATCGGGGTCCAAGTCGCAGGCGATCTCCTCCGGTAAGACGGACAAGGCGTGGTGGAATCTTGTCCGAGATGACGTAACGTTGGCGAAGGCGAATTGGGACTCAAGTTGGCGGAACCATGTCTCCGGGGACTTTCAGTAAAATGGAGGAGGTTTCACGGACATTCTGGCGATGTGAGGTGAGGCAGGTTCGCTTTCGGTGGCAGTCAACATGGCGCAGTTGTTCAAAATGGCGTGGACGTAGGACGCTCTGCTACCACTTGTAGAAGTCAGTATCTACTTATTTTGTGTCTTTATTCATCAAGCAGGATTCTCATATACTTCAATACAAATAGGGAGAGAGAAGCGAGAAAGGGAAGTCGGCGAATGCAGCGTACGGGGAAAGTTAGCGCACGGCTCAGCGAGGAAATCATTTGTTCGGAGAAGAACCGCTACAAAGGAAAAAATTCCAAATCTAGAATAACATGTTCTTAATTGCACAATCTGGTACAGCAAGAGTAGCAAGATAACAAAGGTGTGCTAATGACACAAACTTGACAATAATGCGCAGTCTTATAAAGTCGTGACTATATAAAGCAGTCTTGATAATAAAATCGTGACTCTGAATCTGATATATGTACAAAACAGATGATATGAAAATTAACGCACTTGTACAAGCTCTCTTAGTATCAATGCATGCATATATCATGAAAGGACGAAGTGGTGTAAGCGACATTTTTACGAAAATTAGGTTTTTGCACATTTGGAATGACCAGTTATAACCCAGTTAACATACTTGAATATTGCGTTTTTAACTTAACTATAGCAAAGAAAAAAAATTGGCTTCATAAAAAGAATGAATTTTCCTATCCAATCAATGTGATGTGAAATCTTGTTTCTGCTCTACTGAAAAGTTTATAAATGTCGCTTGCACCACTTCGCCCTTTAAGGGACGTTAAATAAATCTTCATAATGCATCTAGAACAAGCCGATGTGGAAGAAGATAACGATGTGGGTTTTACAAATAACATCACAAAGCCTACACGCCAAGCTAAAAATGCAGCATTTGTATGCAATTCTAGAATCGCAACCACAAGTCAAATCTACTTCGTCATTGAAATGCAAGCGATTGAGATCATTTTCACTACTACTGCATCATATAAAATTACAAAAACTCAATGAAGGCTTCTGTTATACAAAAATAGACAATACATTTTATAAATTTTGCGATTTGCTGCATTCGGCTTGATTTCAGTCGCTTGCACTTGAAGGGTGAAGTCTATTGGACATATCATATACTTCTCTATAAATAGTGGTTCCATAGTTAATAGAGGCGTAAATAGAGGAGTAAATAGCCATAGTTAATAGAGGAATCTATGGGACATATAGTATAGCGATTATATAACTACAATAAAATTCAAATGGCAAAATGGGTCATCCAACAATGATGGATTGCGTGAAGGTCAGACAGAATATTTTTGATCATGTATTTTTTCTGACCGAAATATGTTTAAATTGAATATGGCAAACATTATGTGTTATGCATTATACAACAATAATAATATGCTCATTTTGAACCCACTTACTTTGTTTGAACCACATCAATCATTGCTGTTCTCAGAGTAAATAAAGCTTAGAAAAGAAAGTGTCTATGTCAAAGTCAAACAACGAAGGCGTTATAAAAGAATTCTAAAACACTTACTAACTTGACTTCTTGTACGCAGTTGTAAAAGATACAACTAACAACATTTTCATAAAAAATAGCAAAAAGTTCACAATCCTTTTCAACTCCTCAATCAGCAGCATCGGCAGAGTTAGAGTTCGCGTCTCCTCCGACCACCAAAGCGATCATGCCCCCTGACAAATAACGTGTCATCGCCTGTTCGGCTTCGTACCCAGTAGCCTTTGACAGTATCTTCACTGCAGCTGAAAGAATAAAAGTTTCTGAAGAATCAAGAGAATCACTAATTTTTCAGCAAATCTCATACCAAGACGGCTACGTTAAATCTCAAATTGCAACGATTGATTTGAGAGCTAGCCGAGTATAACTTGCATTGAAATAACGTGATTCAAAATAATTTCTAGCACAGAATCCACAATCAGAAAAGACGGACCACTCGAGATGTTTTGAAATATTATTTCTGTTTTTCTAGAGTTCTGATATTAATTATTATTTTGACATTATACAAATAGAGATGATACATGGCTACATCAGAGTATCGTGTCGTATTGCACAATTGAATTTAACGCCAGGTACCCGTTAAGTTAATGACCGTCAAGTTAAGACTTTTGTCCAAATATGGATGTAATCTGATACCGGGTAATTTGAATTAATTTCTCCTCCGGTTTTCAAATCGCATGTTAAAGGTGTACCCCGGATGATTATTTGACATGACCGTAATCGCATGTCCGCTGGAGGAGAAGTCATTCGAACGTACGTGTGTGAAGTTGGCGGAACCATCCAGTGGAACTATTGTTTGTTACAGCGAGATTCTAGTCGAAATAACTTCTACTTTATCAATTTCAGCCTCCTGATCACGAAACTGGGTTCAGATTCCACAGATTGAGAATTCAAGTTTCTCAAGTGTCTGAGAAATTCAAGGTTACTGATAATAGTGGTTCCGTTGTGAAGTTCTGCGGAACCAACTTCCTAGTTTCGCTGATAGGCGCAGTAAATCAGTTTTATTTAGTCACTACCTGATCCGATTTTTGCGCTGATCATGCTCCATTTTTCACAACAGTGTATGGTTGAAAATGGTAAAATGCATCATATTCATGTACGTGTGTGAAGCTAGCGATACTGCCCAAAGGACCATTTTCTATTACAGCGTGATTCTGGGTCATACCACGAGTTGGTTGCACCGAAGTAAAATTTCAAGTCAGTTTTTGACGAATTGTGCCGATGACCATGATATAACATATAGCTAAAGAGCTGAAATGTATCTGCATAGATGACAAAGGGCAGTCTAAAAACTATTATATAAGTTTCAATTATGCCCCTGTTTTATAAGCTGTGTGCTTCAATGCATTTTGTACATGAAAATGACAATATTAAGTTGAAAAAAGTTTGTGATGCTAGGAGATTTCACGCTAGTCAATGTATCTGAAAGACAACATTCTGTAAAAGTTAATTATGACTCTTTAGAAAATATTAAGTTTCTATTTTAGAACGTCGCGAGCGTTACCGAAAATATAGAATAAGTTTTTTTCCCTCGGAGACAAGAATGATTAGCCAGTTTATACTACCAAAGATTATCGACTTTCCATGAATGCTAATCAGTTTGATAATAAACTAGGTTATTCTAAGTCCATTTCCTGGTAGATAATCAATTTAATGTCTGCCGCGAGCGTTACTTCTTTCAAGCGATCATTTTCAAGCATTCGATCTCTTTGCAAACGCGATGGAATGTGAGGATCTCAAACGGGGTCGCTATATGGGCTTAGTGCACGTTACCGGACTTTATATTGGCTCACATGGTTCGACTGGTAAAGTCGCATCTTTACAAATGAAGGTTCTTCAACTAGTCTATGAACCACTACCAATTGATAAATGCTTAATTAACATTGATAAGACTGCTTCAAGTGATGGGAAGGAAGACAGCAAAAAGCGAGGGCGGAAATCTAAAGATGGGAATCTTAAATTGAAGTTGAAGCGCCAAGATGCTGACTTGAAGACATTCTATAATTTGTAATAATTAGTTAATATTTATTAGTTAATTATATTAGTTAGTCAATAATAATGATAGTTAATTATTAATATTATTAGTTAATAATTTTAAATAATTAATTTATTTTAATTTGTAAATGTAAATTGAAAGTTTCTATTCTGAATGTAAATAAACGTGATCTGGAACATGTGTCTGTTTTTTTGTTCTAGGCAAAATTAGCGGAATGATGAGTTTAATGTTAATGGAATTATAAGATGACAGATTTTCGTCTATTCACTGATCGCACAATGTGTGTCGCTGGACCAAGTCAGTCCGGTAAAACTACATTTGTAACTCAATTGCTACAATATAGAAATGAAATGTTTAAGAAGGAAATTAAGAGAGTAAATGGTATTATGGAATATTTCAACCACAACTACATTCTGCACTTCGCTAGAAAGGTTATGAGGTGAAGCAAGGGTTGCCATCAACTGAGGATATCAAAGCAGGTGACTTACTAGTATTAAATGATCTATTACGTGAAAGCAAATCTTCAAGGGATATAACTGAAATGTTCATTCAAACTGCACATCATAGGAAGCCTTTATTATCTACATCACCCAAAACATCTTCGATGGAGGGAAAGAGCAAAGAACTAGAAGTTTGAATACACATTATTTGGCAATATTTAAAAATCCAAGAGATAGCAGTCAGATACATCATCTCAGTAGACAGATATTACCTCAACAACCTAAAGTACTTTCAAAAATATATGAAGATGTAACAAAGAAACCACATGGCTATCTGTTTATTGATCTAACCCAGGAATGTCCGGAACGACTTCGATTTTGAACAAATATCATACCTAATTCCGTTGAACCAATGACAGTTTTCTCGGTTCACAGTTAGTTTTAAGCAATGTACTTTGTTGCCTTATTAGTTTCAAACATGTCGTATTCAAAGATGGTAGTCATTCCTCAAGAGGAGTATGTACAATTGACTACATTACAAAGTGCACAGGAAGTCAAAAATATAGATCAACCTATTACAAATCAACTTAAGGAACTAACACAAAAGGATATGGAAATTCAGAAGATTAAGGATCCCTATCGACGAATGCAGTTAGCAGCTGAAAACATTGATGAGAGGCGACAGATTCGTGACAAGCTGCGACGATTTATAACCTTGTCAACACCTCGACCATATCGCGTGCGCGCTGAGCGATTATTTGACTTCATTGATCCACATGTGAAGTTCAATGAGAGAGGGGAGATAATAGATGAAACAACTGGTGATGTTATTATAAATAGTCACATAGATGACCATACCACATAGATACAATATGCTGTCAGACATGTAAGGTGAAAACTAGGTGCACCACAAGGGTGGACATATTTTCAGAAAATTTTATCTGATCAAAATGTACCTCACAATATTATTGGAGGACCGACTGTGAATGAGTTGGATAAGGGTCACTTACAAGATGGATCAAAAACTAAAACACCCACGATGTCGGTCAAGCGAGAGCTTCATGATCCCGATGATGAGAGCTACTAGGCACTCAATGCGTGTTGGGAAGGAGTATAGTAAATATTAAGCAAATATGAATTAAGCCTTGCTTCTCTCATATCATGCCGTTACAAAAATTTTGCTGCTGTTTGAAGCGCTCGAAGGTAAAGGAGAAGAGGGCATAGAGGTTGATATCAATTGTGTTAGCAGTTGCTGTGCGAGTAATACGCGTGCAAATCAAAACAAAGACGATGAGTACAGCAGTGAAACTCAGAAAGATTTATTACGACTTAAATCACCCCGCAAGTTTCAGTCGTCCAGAGGTTCTAGCTCGTGCAGCAGGTGTGGGAATAGAGAAAGTCAAGAAGTGGTTAAGGAGTCAACCGACTTACACTCTTCACAAAAATGCGAGAAAGCGGTTTCCAACGAGAAAATATGTCGTTAACAATATAGATAGTCAATGGCAAGCGGACTTGGCTGACATGCAACAGATATCACACTACAATGATGGCTATAAATACATATTAACCGTAATAGATATTTTATCTCGCTATGCTTGGGCACGTGCGCTGAAATCTAAACGAGGACCAGAAGTTGAAGCGGCTTTTCAGAGCATTTTCGATGAGGGGCGTGTTCCGCAAAGAATACAGACCGATCAAGGGAAGGAATTCGAAAACTCTCATGTTCGAAGTCTCCTTAAAAGTCATAATGTGGAATTGTTTAGTGTCAAAAGTGCTTATAAAGCTGCCATGGTTGAGGGGTTCAATCGCACACTGAAGACAAAAATATGGCGCTATTTTAATGCAAAAATACACATGTTTGGGTAGGTGAGCTGCAGAAATTTGTTAAGAATTACAATGAAAGCTATCATCGCATTATTGAGATGAGACCAGCTGATGTTACTCAAGATAATGCAATGGATGTATGGCTTCGATTGTATGATAAGAAAGCGAAAAACATTTCCAATGAAAGGAAAATTAATGTTGGTGATAGAGTTCGGATTTCAAAGGTTAAGTCTACATTTGAGAAGGGGTATCTACCTAATTGGACTGAAGAAGAGTTTTTGTAGATGAAGTAAATAGAAAATTTAGACCCACCGTGTATAAATTAATAGATTACCATGGCAATCCAATTGAAGGAAAATTTTATTCTTATGAATTGCAAGTAGTAGACAGAAGTGAAGAGGTGTATGTGATTGACAAAATAAATAGGACGAAAGGTCATGGCAATCAAAGGAAATATCTAGTTAAATGGAAAGGGTATCTTGATTCATTCAATAGCTGGATAACGCACCAGGATCTACAAAATGTGGAGGTGGGAGACTCGTAACTTTTAAGCTAATATAGCATGTGACTTCTTCCATATATGAGTTCAACATGTCTACTAACTTCAACATCATTCTTCCAAGCAATAGCAACCCCAAGATATTCGCAAGTAACAAACCATCTCTATACTCTGTTGAATTCGCTAATCCAATTACTCTGCATGGACCCCATGAAGTTGCTCTAACTGAAATTACTTATTACAACGATATCAGTTTGCTAAAAAACAATTATTTTGAATTACATAAAGAAGTACGAGAGAAGGATGATTGTTTTCGAATATTTCACAATAGTCTACATGGTACATGGGCTTTTCATCATCTAACTTTACATCCTTTTCAACATCTTTACCATCTGTCCAAAACATGATTAAAATTCAAAAGGCATTTGCAACGTCAACTTTTGATTCTAAGGTTCCCACAATGAGCCTGCAAGATACAGAAAAGGAAATCGGTAGAATGTTTCAACGAATAAATGATCTCTTCAAGCAGACTTTGAATAAATTCTACAAACCAGTCATAAAGGGGTCAGCAAAATTGATGAAGGAAGGGAAGCATGTTCTTCTTGTATTAGGTAAGGATTTGAGTCATACTTTTGGGTATTCCAGAACAACGTTCTCATCAAGGTATTGGTACAATAGACGTGGGTGGAATTCGGAGAGGAAAGTCACTGATTTTCAATGTAGAATTGTGCCATTGTATGCATTACAAAAAAGGAGCATCCGAGTAAAAAATCAATTTGAGGTCATTAGAACTGTTGAAGTCTTTGCAGGAAAGATTCAAGGATCAGTGCCAGAAACGTTAATGACTTGTGAATATAAGAAGGAGAAATTAACTTAATTTACTGTTGAAACGGAGGCAGAATTTCTTGTTTTTACTAAAAAGACAACATTGGAGAAGTCTGATTCCGCTGTTATTGAATTCGGATCTGAAATGACTGGGATGTTTAAGGGCCTTGAAAGCGCACCTTGGTTGACAGAATTAAATGATGCATTCAAGGTTCAATTGTCCTCTTCTAAACTCAAAGCATCAACAAATGTTTCATGGGATATCCACGTATACAGCGAAGACATATTGGGTGATGATTTGTCTACTTCCAGTGAACTTGTAAAAAGAGTTAATTTGAACATTGAAAGCTTGAAAACGCCATCTGAATTGTGTACAAAGTTAAATGAGTTTGGTGTAGATTACCTCGACGCAGATGAATATTTCTTTTCCTATGAGCCACATAAAAAGCGCATGGTTCTAAAGGTAGGGAAGAACTATTTTGTCAAGTTCGATAGCTTGCTAACGACCACATTGGGATTCTCAAAATCGACTATTTATGAAGGCACATCAATAGGCGATACAGCCCCATCACTAGAGCGTGATATAAGTAACTTATACGTCTATTGTAACATTATTGAATATACAAGGGTTGGCGACATTGAGGCCCCACTTCTGCGCACATTTCCTCTCTCATCCATGAGGAAGCAACTAATCAATCGAGAATATTTTAACACAATGCATCTACCAAACAGCCGAAATTACATCAATAGAATTGACATATCAATTCATGATGACGCAGGAGAAGTAGTACCGTTCTGTGGTGGTGTTACTATTTTGACCCTACATATTGGGTCACGAGAATAAGGCTTTACGCTATTGTGACTTCCATAGTTATTCAATGGTCATAATGATAGGCATTTACAGTAGTCCATCATATCAGAGCGGTTATCCCGTGTTTGTTGGAGGTAGACGACAAGTTGAAGGAGGCATATTCGGTGCACTAAGACGCATGGTTCTTCCAACGCTCAAAAAGTATGGCGTACCAATCATGAAGCGTGTTGGAAGCAGGGCTTTAGATTTTGGTGTAAATGTTGCAGCTGATGCGCTTCAAGGTGAGGATATCGGTGAATCTATGAAAATGCGCGCGCAGCAATCTGCCATAGACGCATTAGATGATTTAACAAAGACGAGACGTACAGTTCGGAAGAAGCGTAGGAAGTCAAGACAAGTTGGTTCCGGTCGAGTTACTAAGCAAAGACGCAGGAAAAGTAAAAAGCCGACTAGAGCAGCATGTTCTAAATCTAGACGTCGAGTGAAAACAAGAAAGCGCAAACGAAATTCCGCAGCGACTAGAAACAAGTCAAAACGAAGGAAGACAACATGTTTGTAGAGCTAATACGATGCAGAGTTTCTATTCGGCTTTGTGTTTCTTCGATTCTCCCCCTCATCAAACAGACATCATCTCCTCAACAATTGTAGACATAGTCCCCACAACAAATATCGATGGTAAACAACAGCCTATTCAGTTTGATATACCTGCCAATCCTCAAGATTATATTGACTGTCAATCCATTGATTTAGAATTGTGTATACAAATTAAGAAGACTGATGGCACAAATATTGATTCATCCAAGGATAAAGTGGGATTGGCAAATCTTCCTATTGCCAGTCCGTTCTCGGATGTGTATTTAATATTGAATGACAAACAGATTGAAGGTGGAGACCGAGCTTATCCATATGGATCATACATACATACAATGACGCAATTTCAAAAGCAAGCTAAACAGTCACACTTACAAGTTTCTGGGTGGTATGATGATCAGCAATGGAAATTTGATGATGTCTCAAATACAGGGTTAAAAAGACGAATGGATTTAACAGCGGATTCAAAGGAACTATACTTGAAAGGACCTGTCTATCTTGATTTCCTTCGTCAATCTAGATATCTGCTATCACAGGTTAAAATGCAAATAAAACTCATTCGTGCAAATCCTGAATTCGCGTTAATGGCTTTTGGAGATACAAACTATCAAATCAACATAAGTAATGCTGTGCTCAATGTAAGGCGAGTAACAATGAACCCGTCAGTCATCAACGAGCAAGCGACAGGATTGAGGAAAAACAATGCAATATATCCAGTTAATCACAGTGTGTTGAAGAACTTCACAATTGGTGTGGGATCATCCTCACATGCCTACCCAAATCTTTTTCCCACTGCAATGGCAAAGGCGGTGTATATCACATTTGTGGAAAATGAGGCATTCATTGGTGCTTTTGAAAAGAATCCATTCAATTTCCAACACTTTAATGTTAGCAAACTAGCACTCTACCAGGATGAGAAATTTGTATCTTGCAAAGCATATGAGCCTAATTTCAAAGATGGAAAATTCGCACGTGAATATGGTTCTATTTTCACCGCCCTCAGCATGTTTTATACAGATGATTCAAATGGAATTACAATGGATGTGTACAAGAATGGCTACTCCTTCATTATGTACAACCTCACAGCAGATGCAGATCTAGGTGGTGAAAGCGTAGGAGTTACAAAGCCTGGAAATCTACGACTGGAGGTATCATTTGAGTCAGCTTTGAAGAAAACAATTACTTGTCTCATTTACGCTATCCATGATAGCAAAGTTGAGATAACAAGAATGAGAGACGTGACTGTCAGCTATCAGAGATGAGTAACTTAAGCAACATAGAAATCTTGAGGAAAATTAGGAAAGCTCATCCCTAATCCAAGACAATATTTCTCAATGTCTTTTCTAGAGATAATTTACCTGATTCAATTCCTTTCTATCATTGTTCGCTTATCATCAATACGGACAGCAACAATCTTCCTGGAAAACATTGGATTGCTGTATACATCAATCGTTATAAAGTGGCCGAATATTTTTGACTCTCTTAGTCAACCTCGTTTACATGATATCGCATTATGGATGAACAGGTTCTCCTGGACTGTTAGGAAAGTGACATCGTTCCCACTTCAAAGTAATACATCTCTCCTGTGTGGTGGCTATGTACTCTATTTTGTCAACGAGAGGCCATTGAAAAATAACTGTAAAAGTGCTTTAGAACTATTTTCGAAAGACTGTGATAAAAATGATGTAATTCTTACTAAATATGTCCAAACAGTTTTGAAATAAAGTTTTATGTTGTATCATTAACTTGCTCTCTTTTTCCAAAACAAGGGTTTATAAGTAAAACAAAAACATGTTCATATTTCATTATCTATTCACATATATACAAAATCTACAATTTGGTTTTCATGAAACATTTTTTCAAATCACATATGATAGGAGGCACATCACTTATGTCTTTAATGCCGGTTATCACAATCTTTCCATTATGGAAAACATGAACATGATATGGATGCCAGTTAGTCAATTGAGCTGCTGGAAATAACTCCACTTCTTAAGTTAGATTATGTGATGATGTAACTTTACGGAAGTCATAGTGATAGTGCAGTTCACATAACACGGTCATTGTATTCACTTTCCAATCAGATAATGAATCACCAAGTAAATGTTCCAAAGTAAAGTGTAGATATGGGAGATCACCCTCCATGACCTTTCCAATACATTGGATTGTTCCATTTGGAAAGAATAGGATAGTGAGAGATTTATCCGGCCTCTGAATCCACCATGTTAACATTGAGGGTCTTCCAAGATGTAAGCTCGTTGTCGGCTTCAATTTGCGTTTTATCAGTAACCATTGTTTTCGGTTGGGTATATTCCTCTCGATCTCTTGTAGATTGAGTTTTGAGTTTGCTTTTGTAGTTAACATCCGATTTACAACTTCTAACCGTTTGAGGTCCTCCATCTTTAATGAATGACGTTATTTGTGGTAATATCTCTCTTGTAAAGATTTCCCATGTGACGTCACTGAAACGAAAAAATCGATATTCAACATCTTCCCGTTTTGGTGAGCAGACGTATAGTTTGACTGTTGAATCACACTTTATCCATACCTTGTCATCGAGAGGAATCTTGATCCGAGTCTTATGGTTGCCAATGAGATCAGCGAAGTCTTTCAGTGAGGGCAATGCGTCAATACTAATGCAAACGCCACGATGTTTTTGAACACTATTTGGTATTGAATGACGAAATGCTACTCTTTTAGAATTTGTTATGTGAACGTTTTGAACGTCACTAAGTTTCCATGTTCTAATGTAATGAGGCATGTTCCGAAAGCTATGTTTCAAATTTAGGTTTAATGTTTGCCTAAAGTTTGTTATTTCATTAGCTCAACATATTGGAATGATGTTGAGTACAAAGTCTTCACATATCCATTCACATTAGGACTACCTATTTATTAGTAATCATTTCTACATATCGGAAAGATGTAGAAATTTCAATTTTAGTAAGACTACTTATGCATTAGTAAGTGTTGCTACATGTCGGAAGATGTAGCAGTCGCAAGATCTATTACAAGTGGAATATTCTATTGCATTTATTTAGACTTATTCTACATCACCTGTGACAGGAAGGCATCTCCTTCTCTTTGAAGGTGGGGGAAGACTTAGACTGTAGTGTCCATATGGTAATGATAAATTTTTATCCAGCCAACAGCGCTTATCCTCCCAAAGTGAAAGACCTCGCTTAACTAAATGATTTTGTGCTAACTATGTGATTTTTGAATTTATAATTGTCATATCTTCAGTTGTATAATTCTCACTATAATAGACACTCCTATAGTCATTATATTTCAATTTTTTAACTACTGCTCTCTGAATTCCTTTTGCACGTTTGATGCTATGATTCGTAGAGTCTAGATATTTGATTGAATACATTTTCGGTTTTAGTAAGATCATTTCCTCAAGCAACTTTCCAGCACACTCATCCTTAAAACAACCTAATCTAGCTTTGTTTGTAGTTGAGTATAGTCGGTGATGACTGTCATAGTTTGAAGAGTCAAACTTTTCACCGAAGTATAGAAGTATATCTTCCAGAAGGACAGATGGTGATGTATATAAACATAGGAAGAAACTGTCAGTATCACCTCCACAAAGCCGCGTTCTATGTATCAGTGGACATCCTGTTAGATCATTGTAATATAATTGATACATTTCCGACTTACTATAGTCAAGCACTGCTTGACCACCATATATCAATTTATTTAAAACTATAGAAGGTTTGTACATTTCCATACCAACTAGATCTTCATCAAATATTTTGTGCTGAACATAGAGAGGATGATTTGACAATTTCAGTAGTTGTTTCTCATTGTTGACTAGTTTAAATATTTTCCTTCTCCTTACATTTTCCATTGTTTAATCATATAAAGAATTATTTTTCAATTTGTAGAATGACTTTTCGAAGTCAGTGCTTGATTGAGCCCTCTTTTGAGAGTTCACATCAATGTATCTTTTTAACCAAGGCTTTTGTGTGAATTTTATGTCACTATGAATCTTCTTGATTCTCATGCCCATGGTCAAGTAAAATTTTAAAATTGAGTAGTGGAATACATAATTTTCCCTATCAAATTGATGGAGCAGAAGTTTCCTGATTGAAGAAAAATGGGTATTTGGTCTTACTTTTTCATCTAGATTTTTCATATAGTGTGAAAACATTCTCTTTTCAATCACCTGCATTTCTGGAGCTAATGGGAAATCGGCAGTGTCATCATGAATGGTTGCAGGATACTCTAAATCAAAAATGTAGCCGATTTCACCATTATCATCTATATTTTGAACATTTTCTTCATTTAAAAATTATCTAATTCACTTTCATTCAACCATTTGAAATTTGAGTGTGGTAGATTCCTACTGAGTGAAGAACCGTTAAGGTTATTAACATCTAAGTAAGTCAAATGTCGACTTTCATGTATATTATTTCCTAATTCTTCAATGCGTGCACGCGCTC
This sequence comes from Prostheceraeus crozeri, assembly GCA_907163375.1. Classification (NCBI taxonomy): domain Eukaryota; kingdom Metazoa; phylum Platyhelminthes; order Polycladida; family Euryleptidae; genus Prostheceraeus; species Prostheceraeus crozeri. The sequence continues at coordinate 28,419 of CAJQUW010001544.1, forward strand.
GTTGAATGTTGGTGAAAGTCATACCCCCTCTAATTCCTCGTTCAAATAGATTGTACATATTTTCATCTTGTATGTAGTGTGGGGGATCATTGGAAGAGAAATTTAATGCTGAGGTAAAGCTAAGATGTGGGATACTGACAAAATGTACAGGGTCGACTTCATCCTCACGTTGACTCAATGCTCTAAACACTTCAAATATGTCTGCCAACAATAAAACATCTAACTTCAGATATGCCAGCATGTAATCACCAAATGTGCTACAATCAAATTCAATCCATGCCTTGTTAGCGTGTTCATATTCACTATCGGAACAGTGCTCACGAGTAAGATCATTATAGAATTTAAATTGTGGTGGTAGACAGTCTTCCGTCAACGTGTTTAAAATTTTGAAATATGAATATGGAAACACTCCCTTCTGATATAAAACATTATCACTTAATTGTGGAAATTCTACCCTTAATGTCTCTACATGCTCATAAGTTTGCAAGCCCTTGGTTAATTCACTCAAGGATGCACTTAGAAATTGATATGAGTCTAAGAATTTTAGTTTAAAGTATACTGTCTTCCCTTTGTATTCATTTACAGGGACACTGGAGGATAAAGTTATATATTTTTCAGCAGTTGCTGCTGCAACATCTAATTTCCAAGATTTCATTCTTCCAATCGCTTTATAGCAAACGATGCGACTATCATAATTTTTAAAATTGTGGAAAAATATGGGGAGCTCCCGTCTGTTAAGTCTTAACCGGAGATTGCATTTCCTACATAATGTTTGCCTATATCGTCCGGTGATATGATCGTGATCACGAACTTTTACGACTTCATCGCTGAATTTCGATTTACATTTGTTGCAACATTCTGCATTCTCATGACTTGCTTTTTCATCTACTGACAGTGTCATTGGCTGCCTAGTTGTTGCACATTGGTTGTCATACAAGTCTTGGACTACAGTTTCTAAGTGGTGCAAGAAACTAATAATGCAATTTTCTCCCTCAAAGAGGTAATACTTGTTTTCAAATTTCGATTGAAGGGCATTATGCCTGACATGATAAGCTCCAATGGCCGCAGGTATATGTATTTTATTATCGATGTAGCACTCTATATCTGCATAAATTACTAAAGGAGGACTTAGTTGATATTCCATGCTACTTGTTAGTACTTTTAGATCTGACGTCATTTTTTCTATTTGTGCTTTTCCTCGAATGCAAAACTGGAAGTGTCGTTCTAGTGTTGTCTTATATGTAAATGACTGAGTGCATCTTTCGCAGAAGTATTTACGCCTTTTTAAAGTTCTCCTATACAATCTTGACAGCTTTGGAATTCCACAATAGTGTGCTGCTCCATTGTTTAGAATTAGCAAAATATTAACCGTTTGCCTATCAGTATAGTTACTATTGTATCGAACACCTTTGAGTCCATTTTCATAAGTGAATGTTAATTTTGATATCATTATTTTTCTGAAATTTTGGAATGTCTTTGATTGATACTGGTGTGGAAATGCCTTTCATATTTAGCTCAGATGTCCACTTACTATATGATTCTATTTCATTCCTTGAATAAGGTACTTCATTATAATGCAATATTGATAAAACTGCGTATAGGAAGCAATCACTTGCATTTGAATTAACATAAATGACAGCTCTAGAGTTTTTTTAACTTCTTTGGTAGAAGAAATGATTGTCCACCTGACAGTATTGGACTTGTTATTACATTGAACTCTATATTTTGTACATCATCTATAATCCTATTGCTACCCTTTTTTGGTGAAGGCTTCAATATGATTTATCAGACTATTTAGATGATCGTGAAACCAAGCATCATAGTCACAAATATAGTTTGAGGATGATGAGGTTAAGTGTGCGAGAAAAGTTGTTTCTTCTTGAGGATCAGAACGGACATAACGAATTTGTGCAATCAGACGACCGCGCAATTGATAGCTCCTTAGTAAGTCAGACACTAAATTCCCTATCATGGAACGCATGCTTTCTAAGAATGACGTTATGTCCAAAGTAGGTGTTGTTGGCGTGATATCATGCACACGTGCACGGCCATTGAGTGCGCTTTTGCTGAGACTAACAGTTCCATAGTTATTATGCATATTCATCATCTCATTATTTGTATTATGTACATTCATATGCTGTCGAAATTTACTTATAGAGTTTTGCGTTTTGCCACACCGAGAGCAGTATTGCATCGAGCTTTGTATGTTAGTTGAAGCGCTGGTTGTTGCTTTAGAAGTAGATCTATTTTGATTATTTGAATTTGACTTTGTTATGCTATCATTCGGTTTATTATTGCATACAAGTTTATGCCTCTTAAGATTATCTATCCTATTCGTCTTATATGGACACTTGCTACATTGATCAGTTTTTCCTATTTTACAAAAGTTTTCATGACGTTGCAAATTGCCTATGAGAGTGAACACTTTTCCACACTTGGTACAGACAACCATGATTATTGATGAGGATTGAAATTAGCAAGCTGTTATATACAGGGTGTTAGCGATCTTCCCGCGGATTTTTGAAGTCTTTCATCTAGGTCACAAATATTGTGTTCATCACTCATAATATCATAGATAGCTAGGCTGGCGTCGTTCGCATGGTATATATGTAGATAGATAGCTATGATGAGATAAAATTTAAAAATCATTGATATTTAAAAATCAAACTCTTCCTTCACATAACCTTAATCTCATCACTTTGAGTAAGACTATTGCAAGTGCATGTTGACTGTTGAAATGAATTACAAGGACTTGACGAACGAAGAAATTGCTTCTATAGTGTCTTCTTCCGTTACTTATAACTGCGAAAAGGCTAGGCGATTGTTTGAGGAGAAATTTCACAAGACCCCACCACCAGCAAGGACATTATTGGATTGGAAGAAGAGATTCATGGAGACATTATCCGTTGTTCCACGCAAGCCTATTGGAGACCACGGTGCCAGAAGAGTATCGGAGGAGAACAGAAATGCAGTCCTGAATGCATTTGTTGATGATCCAAGAACGTCTCAACGAAAAGTTGCACAAGAGGTGGGAGTATCCCTGTTTACGGTGAACAAGGTATTGAAAGAAGATGGTATGAAACCTTGGAAGCTTACATCTGTCCAGGAATTGAAAGACAGTGACGAGATTAATCGACTTCAATTTTGTCGATTTATCCTCGAAAGACAAAGAACCGATTCGAACTTCATACGCAAAATAAACTTCAGTGACGAAGCGACTTTTCACGTCAACGGTCAAGTTAACAGACATAACCAGTTCATCTACGCTCATGATAATCCCCATGCTGTTGAAGAACACTTTATGAAGTCTGTCGGAATTACGTGCTGGGCGATGTTATCGCCTATTCATGGTGTGTCTTATCAAATAATTGATGGAACAATGGACTCTGAGAAATATCTTAGCATTGTGATGGAGAAAGTTATCCCGTTGTTGACACAAAGAGGCAATCGGACTGAACTCTATCAACAAGACGGCGCACCTTCCCATTTCGCGTTAATAGTACGCAATAGCCTGAATGCTAACCTTCCAAATCGATGGATTGGACGTTCAGGTCCAATATCGTGGCCACCAAGAAGCCCTGACCTGTCTGTGAATGATTCGTGGTTGTGGGGAGATATACGCAATGAACTTTATAAACATCCAAGACCAAGGACAATAAGAGAACTTCGATCCAAACTGATCAATCTATTGGAAAGTATCGAGCTATCGACCATCAGCCGCGCATATGACAATTTTCTTCGGCGATGTCAGCTCTGCGCTGAGCAGAATGGAGGGCATTTTGAGCAGTTTTTATGATATCAGTACGAAAATGTGCTTTGTTAAGTAATATAATACCTTTTTGCTATGGTAAAAGAGTGTTTTTGTCATTAGTAACGACACATCGTTATAGATGGTTTCTACGGTTTCTGGCACCGTGGTCTCCAATAGGCTTGCGTGGAACAACGGATAATATCTCCATGAATCTCTTCTTCCAATCCAATAATGTCCTTGCTGGTGGTGGGGTCTTGTGAAATTTCTCCTCAAACAATCGCCTAGCCTTTTTGCAGTTATAAGTAACCGAAGAAGACACTATAGAAGCAATTTCTTCGTTCGTCAAGTCCTTGTAATTCATTTCAACAGTCAACATGCACTTGCAATAGTCTTACTCAAAGTGATGAGATTAAGGTTATGTGAAGGAAGAGTTTGATTTTTAAATATCAATGATTTTTAAATTTTATCTCATCATAGCTATCTATCTACATATATACCATGCGAACGACGCCAGCCTAGCTATCTATGATATTATGAGTGATGAACACAATATTTGTGACCTAGATGAAAGACTTCAAAAATCCGCGGGAAGATCGCTAACACCCTGTTCATCTATCATCTAATGACGTCACGTCATCACTAGCCAATACCATATGTTCCGATCTGTTGTAAAGAGAAAACATAAAATTTAAAGTAATCTATTTTTTTCAAAAGTAAAAAAGAAGTGTTACTGCTTGACGCATTTCACGATTCCACTGTAATATAGTTTCAAGTGGCTGCAGCTTTCACTGCAGTCACCCAAATCGTCCATCCGCGTTAGTCTTAGTCTACGGATGGTGTTATTGCTGCAATCGACGTGGACTAAGGTCTCTTTGTCATGTCATTGGCTGCTAGTTACTTGTGAGGCCAACAGGAGGTTTGATTGAGTTATGTTTTGCAAGGACTCAACCAAACCTCTGTTCTCCTCCATTAACTGAGCCTCACGAGCCTCGGACGGTTTCAGCCGCTCTTGGCAACGCCGTAATTTGCTCTCGATGTCCTCATCCTCCGTCGTTGCGTCGCGGTCCACGTTGTACTCACGCACTGGGAGAGGAGCCTTAGGAACTGCGGCTGGGATAGGAGGTGTTGGAGAGGAAGGAGGTGCGGTCCGGATAGGTGCTGGAGAGGAAGGAGCTGCGGCTGGGATAGGTGTTGGAGGAGAAGGAGCTGCGACTGGGATATGAGCTGCTGACGATGGGGCCAATGTCATCATCGGCGACAGTGGTAGGCGGACATTCCAGCTAGGTGACGCCCGGATGTTCGAGAATGAGATCTCCTCTTGAGATGCAAACATCACGGAGTCCTGTAATTGAAATTGTTTATCATCTATTTACCATTTTTGGCATTAATGAGATACAAATGTGAATTCCTCTTACCTCCTGCTGGATTGCAGTTTTTTGATCGGATCCACTCTCCTTGTCAAGAGTCACCGAATCATTCTGAAAGATGAATTAATCAATTGTAGACGAATATATTGATAATCAAGTGAGTTTCAAAATAATTTTTAATGAAAACAATTCTGTACACATGCAGTTAACCAATCTTATACTTACATGTACACCAGAATCATCATCTTCTTCGGAAGAGGACGTCGGAGATGAAGTCGCTGAAGTAGTGGCTTCATCCTCGGATGAGGAGTCCGAATCCTCCAATGTTGAGGAGTCATCCGATGACTCGCGAATTGAGTATGGTTTCTCCTCATTGTCCTCTACCGACGTTGTTGTCGCCGGCGTAGACAAGAAGCTTCTCTCTGATGCTTCTTCAGCGACAGAGATCGCATAGACTGCAACGAAAAATATGATGACATGTTTGCAACTCATTGACAAAGCATGTATGTTCTTAAAAATACTTGATGCATTTTCAGTTATTGTTGACTGAGACCTATGCAATGACACTTACGGGACTCGAAGTTAGTCTGCTCTTCCGTGAAGGTAAGCGCGGAATTTTTGGGCATCTTTGAACACTAGGAAACAGCTGAAAGTAGAAAAATTCATGTTTAATTTCACATTGAGAACTAACATGTATGTATGTGTGTATATTTTTAAATAATGGTAATCGACACTTTCAAAGAGAAGTTACAATAAATAACGGTTCATATATCTTCAACGAGTGGCAAAATAACTTGACGTGATTTGATGTTCAAACACGTGTAAAAGACTCATTCATGTATATGGCTGTTTTGATGGTAAATGAATTTAGTCTGCGTGCAGAATTGACATGTGGCAAGATGACACGACCACTTCTAGCGATAGGACAGAGTAAAGTGTTCAATATGTGGTCCTCATTCATCGCATGTCGATAGAGTTTGGTGGCTTGGGAAATAAGAACGATGAAAGCGATTTTAAAGCATCATCAGCCGGGACATATCGTTTTTGGTCATTCCAACCAACAAATAAAAGGAATATTCGATCAGCGATTTCATGATGCAGAAATACATTCTTCTTAAGGACCAATAGCTCAAATATGGCCGTATCAATCTTAGTGGAAAGAGTCTTCTAGATGCATTCGATGTCACTCTGTCAATGTGGTCAGACCAAGTGCCTTTTTTGTTGAACACAACACCAAGAATGCTTATTTTATCAACGTTTTCGATGTTCGGTAAATTTACAATGGGAGCATTCTTCCGCTTTGACATAGTTAGACTTTCGCACTTCCTTGTATTGATGGGGAGACTGTGAATATCCGACCAGTGTATGATGGCTTCGTGATTTTTGTAAATATGCTGATTTTGACAGTCTTTGTAAATTGGCATGCATAGCGCAATATCATCCGCATATTTGACAATACGAGACCCTTCATGACTAATGACAAGATCTCCCAAAACAACTGAGAAAAGAAATGGGCCAATGATTGAGCCCTGTGGCACTCCTGAAGTGACTTCAGCTATTGAACTGTGCACTGTGCCCACTCTGACATGCTGACATCGACTTTCTAAATAATTGCATACCCATAAAATTAATTCACTTGGCAGATTGCACTCAATGAGGCGATTGATTATGATATCTTGTCTTAGCCGGTCGAATGCCTTCGAATAATCATATGTCACAATTTGAACACCAGATGTTTCTGGACTGTCTAGGCACTTTGTGAAATGATCATGCAAAGTAATAAGGGCACATGTGGTCGAAGATCCTGTACGGAAGCCGAATTGATTGGGACCAAACTCCTTCAGAAATAACGGTTTTGTATACTCCAAAATGACTCTCAAGAATTTTACCAGGAATGGGTATCAAGCTTATTGGCCTGATATCGTCTGTTGTCGTTGGAGAGGAGATCTTCGGTAAAAGTGTGATTACTGCTGCTTTCCAAGCGACTGGGACTTTGCCACTTTCAATGGATAGCTGAAACAATTTAGTCAAAGGAGACGCCAAGATGTCTGCTGCAGCCCTGTACAACTTAGTAGGTATTTCAGATGAAGCCTTATTACAGGATAGGTTGCGAAGCAAACGGTGAACACGAGACACCTCAATAGGGAACAGATTATTTTCGCTTGCTGGAAAAACAGGTAAGTTCTGCTGTGCAGGTGCACGGACTGTATTTGGAAATGACATATTAATAGCATCAACGGCACTTTGTAAACTTTCATATCGGTTATAATGATCTCATCGCATCATTCGTTTTCCGAGAGCAAACTTCATTTACCATTTTCCAAACATTGTTTCTTTTTAATTTATTTATCCATATCAATTTTGATTTCTCTATTTCCTTCTTCACTTTTTCCTTTAGAAAAGAGTAACGCGCAAAATCTCTTAATCGGAATGCCGTCCATCTGTCATTTATAAGTGATTTTACTAAAGGAGTAATCCATTGTTTGATCTTCTCAGAGAAGCTATTAAATTGGACGGGAATCGATGTGTCAAAGGCAGCGTTAATCAGATGATAAAACATTTCACACTTGACATCAAGATCATACTGATCATCAGACAGAAAAGACCAATCACAGTATTTCAGATCTTTCAAAAAATTGTCAATATTTGAACTGCGAAGATCAAATAGTGGCCGAGTTATTTTCATATCATTCAATCGAACAGATTTCGGAATTCCCAATAAAGAAATATGTGGTGTAGATGATGAATCAATGGGAGCTGATCCATAGATGGTATACGATGTAGAAAGTGATTCTGATATCAATATGTAATCAAGCTCTGCATTTCCATAGGTGAGCTTCTTATGTAAGCTTTTGAGATTACAATTGCTGCAAATCAATCTCACATCCAATCTGTTCATGTCACCACACAGAATGATATCACAGAATGGGAACTTTTCCAAGAATGAGTCAATGAAGTCGATCATAAAATTTAATATAATTTGATGACCACCGAGCACAATTTGAGGAGGGAAATAACAACCAATTAGTAGTATTTTAGAATTCAGCTTTACAGTTACCATTTCAATACCATCGGGTTTTCCAACAATCGGAATTCTTTCAGGGCAAAATGCATGCTTCGACCAGATTCCTACTCCTCCACCTACACGATCAATCCTGTCATCTCGAAAACAAACTTAATCAGGTATATGAGTCATGGACTCTGTGTGATGTTGCTGAAACCAAGTTTCGGAAGCCACAAAGCAGTCAATATTTTCCAAAATTAATGTAGAAATAATAATATCCTTTTTTGGAAAAGCAGATCGAGTGTTTGCGCATAACACTGATGGAGAACTTTGGGGCGCTGTTTTCCAGTTACCCCCTAAAAGAGTTGCTGAAAATCCTTTATGTCATTCCGTAGCATCACTTTATTGCGATAAATGACAGCATCCTCTCCATGGTCTTTTCTCATTTTCAGTTCCTGTCTTAAGTTCCCTAGTTGCCTTTGCTGCAAGGGAGTTAAATCGTGATTAATATACACTGATTTAAAGAATTTGAATTTCGAAGCAATTTCCCTTTTCTGAGGATTTTGAACTTCGAATCTTCATTTCTGCAAATAACTTTCAACAATCGAGGTTTGTTCTGTTTTAGCTTCCCAATACGAGAAATCTTGTAATCATCAGAATTATTCACGCCGATATCCTGTATAAGATTTTCAAATGTCTCAGAATCATTTGATTGTCTTTCTGTAATTGAGCCAATATTTGATTCAGGAATGCCACTATTAATCAAATTCAATAGTTTTCGGTTACGCTGCTCCATTTCAGACAATAGCTGTTCAGGAAGATCATTATTCAGATGATTTACATGATTTTGTAGTTCTTGTATCCGTTCGTCTTGTCTATCAGTTATTGTTCGGAGATCGGTCATTTATTTTTCAAAGTTTTTTCAACCTTTTTAGTCAAAAAGTCTATCGAAACAGATAACTTTGATAATTCAGTATGGAAAGCACTCATAATTTCTTCTTTTGACTTCATTATCAACTGTTTGATATCATTCATAGTAATACCTGAGGATGAATTCGATCGGGTTGTACGGGTCGGCGTTTTCGACATATCTAATCGACAAAAACAACCAAAAAAAATTTATATATAAATCCGCGGTGGGGCTCGAACACACTTCAGAGAGACGTTGATTCGGGTCATTCAACCAACAGGCTATCACAACAGTGTAGATACTGATTCAGATTTGTCTACCGTATCTCGGCATTTGATGGAAGAGCGGCGTGGAACTTTAATCAAATACGTGGCTTGACACGAAAAATGCAACTAACACCAAAATTGAAGAAAATTGCGAATTTCTCAGTACAGCGATGTCCCACGGAGATAATTCCAACACTAATGAATAGATGACTCGACGAGGAATCTGATGATGTATAACACTTGTACCAATATGAGATCACAACCAGGAATAACACTTGGTGAAGATGCACGATGACATGGACAGAGAAGACACAACCGTCAGCCAGGAATCAGAACATAGTAATATATAATTGAAATGCTTACATTTCGCAATTTTTCCGCCACTATATCCTCGTTAGCCTTTGTCGGTCGAGGTAGCTCACTCTGAAATGTTTAAGCAATGCTGATTTACTTTATGCACAGAAGTAATTAAATGAGTCAATAAATTCTCACATCTTTAGCGAACAATTTTTTCTGAACCAACACCTTGGCTCTCTTCGGTGGGGGCATCACTACATCCTGAAATGTTTAACGACATGTAATCATTTCATACATAATGAAGTAGTATTTTTATTTATCTGCTGTGAGCCTGTTATCCGTTGAAGCTAGCATGTAGAATTGATGGCACTCACCTCACAAACACTAAAAGTCTCATCGATGAACTCCCGAAACTTAGGAACTTTCTTCTTAGGAACTCGAGACTTTTGAGGCTCATCCATTGGAGCAGGTTCATCCAACTGGGAAAGCACGCCTTCAGTCGGTCGCTCCTTTCCAAAAAGACGCTCCAACTTTTTCTTCTCAACTTTGGAGGTTAAGTTAATCCCCTTTCTTCCATTTTGTTGAGCACAAGGGGTGTGCTTGAGAATGAAGGCTTTCGCGGAGTCACTATTTTCCTTTGCATCGCTCCTTTCGTACCTCTTGCAAGTGAGACAGTAGAGGTAGGTGCAGTCCTCTCTGAAGGAGCATTCCTTGTGCCCGCTTCTGTTCGCATGTCGAACGGGCAGTTGACAAGTCTCACAGAAATGGAAGATGTTACTTTGCCGTGCGATGCTTTCATGTCGAACCATTTCTGTAGAGGATAAAAAACTTTTATTATAATGTAATCCCTTATTAAATGAGAAATCATTTATGTACCACCTTCAAAGCTTTATTAAGTACTAGATTAATATTTGACAAATCTTAAGAAGAAATAGAAACTGAGACTCGAAAGTTTAATTTCATTTCAAAGGGTTTGTTCATAAAAAGACATGAAATTTGGAGGCAGCTGATTAATCATTATTTAATTTCGAAATATTAAAGGAATGAAAATGAGATTTCGAAAATTTCAACCACTTCTCAATTTGTTTAATTAAACAAGCTTGAATTTCATGGAAGCAGCTGATTTATATTTATTTAATTTGAAATAAACATAATGAAATGAAAGTGAGATTTCAAAAATTTCAACCGTTACTCAATTCGTTTAATCAAACAAATTTGAATCTCATGCATCTGCTAGCAGATGACATTGAATTTTTATTTAAGCATCTTTTTATTTAGAAACAATGTGTGAAAATACGGATGTCAATTGCATTTTTACTCAGACTTATACATTCATGTCTCTTCTGGATGATTTAATATAGGAAAATAAAAAAAAAGATGGTTAATAATGTAACATAAAGTGCTCCTATCCTAATACTCAAGCTTCTATATTTAAAGCTATTTGGTTATAAGAATTAATAATGTTCCTACTCCCGAATATCCTATAAAGTAGCACAACATGGCAATGAAACTCACTTCAGAATTGTAATATGAATCGGAGAATGGAGGAACGAAGAACGACGTCTGCTATGGACACTGAATAATTCAAAAATGAGTGAAGATCCGATGTGTGCAAGTTCTTTATATATGAAATTGACAAAGCAACTATGAACAAAGACCTTATGACATCACATCCTGGAATTGGTACAGTCAAACAAAATTGATAACTCAAACAAGAATTGGAACAGCTGGTTTATTTTTAAACTTAAAAATCGAAGTGCCATCAAATGTGTTGAAAGATTTCTACATGTCAACAGTAGAGTCAATTCAAAGTAATATGGAATGATGGACTGATATATTGTTTTGATAGACATGTTATCATTAATAGTCATATAATGATTCATATTTAAAGATATAAAACGTCTGATTTGAATAGAATATGAAAATTTGAATTAAGCGCCAAATTTCGAAAATTCAAATTTCGCGCCAAAATTCGAATAATCAAATTGAAATACTAGGGTTAGGGTTAAGGTTAGGGTTAGGAAACAAAAAAAGGTAGCTATGGCACCTGGACCCCATGGGTAAATAAATTTTCGAGTGCGCGTAGCGCACGAAAAAATTCATTTACCCTATAATCCGAAAAATTTCGAGCCCCTCCGACGTGTATGAAGTGTATGAAGGTCAAATGTCAAGGTCAGGTCAAGGGTCGAGGTCATGTGTGTAGGTTTATGTATTATGATCATTTTTTTGGTTGTAGAACTTTAACTTTGAAAATTTTTAAAATCTTGCAAACTTAGTCATTTTCCTGAAAAAACTTGTAATTTTTCCAATTGCATACATACACTTGCATATAACAAAAATTTTTCTATGAAATGGGTACATACCTTATGTCATTCGAATGGTCTTTTCATTCTCATTCTAATGGTGTCCTGCATGAAACATGTATGACATCATCCTAGACGGCTAGACTCCTTTAAAGAACAGGCTAAATTTAGTGTAAAAACTTAGTAAATTTGAAGCAATTCATTTTTCTCTTTGCATACACTTGCATACAACTAGGATTTTTTCATCGAATGGGTACATACCTTATATCATTCGAATGGTCTTTTCATTCTCATTCTAATGGTGTCCTGTATGACACATGTATGATATCATCCTGGACTTCTACAAGCATTCTAAAACTAACAACATAACTGCTTCTTTAGAAGTTATATGTATGTTCCTATTTATTTCAGGTTTAAGTCTTCATATTTAATTTTTTGTTTCAATTCAGTTATTGAACATCATTAATTGTAGATAGTTATTCCCCTTTCCCATTCAGACCTTAATTGAAGACCGATTTGTGAAATGATAAAACAAGTCTGTTCATATATACAAATGAATATCAAATGAAGAGATTAAAAAATACACTAAATGTCATCAATGTCCGGAAATGGCACAAGTTTTTTTGAAGGCCACTTGCACATGGATCTTTGTCTTCTTTGGGGCACAAGGACAGCGACGTGGTGTGTCCAGGTCGATGATCGAAAATTCGAGAGCGGTTGTGGGGTTCCGCTCGTTCGGCTCCATCGGCACAAAGATCCTCTTTGAATGGTACTTCTTTGGCGCGTTCTTGACCTTTACGGTAACTCTACCGTACACTGAGGTCAGTGGCGTCCGCATCGCATCTCCATTCTTCGCCCGCATCATCTCAACTGGAACATCGCTATCGTCACTACCATCGCTTGAGTAGTCGGGCGATGCAGGGACTTGGGTGAAAACCACCGGCTCGTCTGGTGTTGTCGATCGTTCCATTGGCGATTGAGGTGAAGTGGTACGATCAGCAGTACCGTTCTCAACTGCAGCTTCCTGTTTGCGATCCATAATGACTTCTAAATTTAAGATAATTGGAACTTGTAAACGTGAGGATTAGAACCTTTGATAAGAATTGGTACAAACCTCGGACTTATATACTTTTTAAACAAAGGAAATCCTAACAGCCAATCAGAGAGGTACCGAACTTCCCTAAAGTTTGTTAACATATAAAGATGTAATTGTACCAAACTTTAAAGTTTATTTCCTCAAGAGATTATAATTTCCAACTTCTTATCCAAGAGCATGTCGAAACTCTTCTTCTTTGAAAATGGAAGTGAAACAGTCATGGGTGGACGATTGGACATGGTCATTCATCTCTCATGTGGCTGCCAATTGGCCCTTTGGAGGCTATTAATCGTAACAGCCCTTCAAAGGCGAAACAAAGTAGCAGTCAAGTGTCCGTTCATCAAATAGAACATGAGTTCACAGACAATGTAACTTTTTTGGAATGGAGTGACGATTTCTTGAAGATAATACAGTCCTCTACGGGACAAGACTTCTACACTTCACTTGTTTTTCAATCTTAAATAATATTTACATCGTAAATCTCTTGTCTTTTCACTTTAAACATAATTCCGGAATTGGTTTTCATATTGGGAAGTAACAAAATCATAAATGCACATTAAGGGTTCATATTTTCAATAATTATTACAATGGTCACAATAGTCGCAATTGAGCAAACCCATTCAAAATCAAACAACGGACGTCTATCGGTACGTATCCAAGTACTCAGAACCAAGTCACACAAGTTCGCTCATAGACGTTCCGAAACACAATGTACTCAACCGAGTGTACCAAACACATGTACCTATCCAGTAAAACAGAAGTCATACATGTTCCTATTCAGTGGCGTCTTCTCCGTACCTGCGAGGCCTTCGGCGCATCCTAAATAATAATTTACCAACATTTATACAAATGAAAAGTGTCATCATTCATTATATTTCATTTAAATTCGATAGCTTCTCGTGGTAGCTGTCCGTCTCAAAATCAGACGTTCGACCATAGAGTGAACAGTTTTGCTGCGCGTGCACGAATCACAGCTGCTTTCTTCTAACGATTAGACACACATGCTAGTCGTGTGTTCGAACGGAGCGAAAGAGAGTTGTGTGCGTGTGAGGCAGCAAGCGCACGCGCCCGCACCCGAGTAATGGGCAAAAGACCGTTCCAGGACAGGACAAGTCAAAAAAAAATTGGTATCTTTAAAAACGACATAAATTCATGAATTTAGTCCCTTTTTCAGGTTTTTAAGACCTGAATTCATGAATTTAGTCCATTCAAAAAGTACCATTTTTTCAAAAAATGGTATTTTTAAAAACAACATAAATTCATGAATTTGAACCCTTTTTCAGGTTATGAAGACCTAAATTCATAAATTTGGGCGTTTTTAAAAATACCCAGTTTTTCAAATTTTTCAAAATCTCAAATTTGAGAATTACAATTTTTACCTTGAAAATCATGACCGTTCCAGGACACCGAAAATCATAAAAGTTGAAAATCTCAAATTTGAGAATTACAATTTTTACCTTGAAAATCATGACCGTTCTAGGACACCGAAAAAATCAGAAAAGTTAAGAATCTCAAAATTTGAGAATTACAATCGGGCGAAGCCCTAGAACCTTCGGTTCGATTTTCACCCCCGCTTAAATCATGACCGTTCAAGGTCATCTAAAACCGGACACCGAAAATCATAAAAGTTGAGAATTTCAAATTCATGAGTTTAGACGTTTTTCAGGTTTTTAAAATATATCATGTGACTAATAATATTTCTTTAAAAATGGAAGAAACAAAAGTGGAAGGAACTTCAGAAATGGAAGGAACTTCAGAAATGGAAGGAACTTCAGAAATGGAAGAAACAAAAGTGGAAGGAACCTCAAGAATATATCCTTCGTTATCTCAATTAAAAATAAGTGAATTAAATATTGAAAAACACAAAGATAGAGTACGTTATATGAAAGATAAGGAATCCCAATTATTATTAAGATTAGAGCATTATAAAAAATTAAGAAAGAGATGGACTAAAGTTAAGAATGTAACACAAGGAATTGGCTTATTCTTAACAATAAGTTTAGGTGCTTTAACAATTGTTATATCTTCAGGTGTTTTAGTAATTCCAGTAGTTGCTACAGCTTTAACAGGTACGGGTGTTTTTGCAACTTCACTTGCTACAATGTTAGATAAATCTTTAATAACTAAGAAACGAAAATCATTAAAAACTAAGCATTTACATATTAAAGAAGTCTATGATAAACTACATTACTACTTTCAAAGAGTATGTGATGATAATGTTATTACGTTAGATGAGATTGAAAAATTTGATCAAATAGCTAATGAAGTAAATCAAATATCATTTCAATCACAGACAGAAAAAGTTAATGATAAAAATAAAAAGGATGGTAAAATTTCTAGTGATGGTAAAACTTTTATTGATGATAAAATTTCTAATGAAGAAAATGACAAAATTTTTTTAGAAGAGCTAAAAACTTTATTAGACAAAACTTTATTAAACAAAACTTAATACGAGAAAACTTTAAACGAGAAAACTTTAAACGAGAAAACTTTAAACGAAAAGATTACAAACAACAAAGCAATAAAAAATAATTTGTTCAGTAAAATGTTTTTGCTGTATTCCAATGTTACCACAAAATTCAAATATTATATTTTAAAAAATAGATAAAATTAAAGCTGATAATAACAAAAAAATATTATACCACTATGTTGTATATTTTTTATTACTCAGTAAACAAATCTTCGATAACTCTATCATGAATTTTTTTATCAATATTAATTGTAATGAATCCATAATCTTTTGCCCAAGCATTATTACACGATTGTTTAAATTCATCTTTATCTCTTATACATAAATCTCTTAGCAAATCACTTAAGTTTCTTGCATTTATTTCAAATAGTATAAATATATTTGCATTCTTTCTAATAACACTTCCGTCTAATGAATACATACTTTGTGTTAAATAAAATACACTACAGTTATTATGTCTACCTCTTGTAAAATAATTTCTCTGAACTGACTGATTTCTATCATTAACACAATCATCAAAAATTACACAATGTTTCATTGTTTTATCTAGTTTACTAGGATCTTGCATATTACCACTATCATCTATTAATTGTATCTTTATATGGTTATTTTTATTAGATTCTACTAACTGACTATTTTCTACTGCTTCCTCACACCATGAACTTATTTCTTCTTCATATTCAGATTTTTCGTATTCTTCGAATAGGGAAGCAATTGCTGTTTTTTTAAGATTATTTTCAAATCCATATTTTAAAAATTGATAGACAGGTTGTTCTGCTGTTGTTGTATAAATTATAAGATTGTTATAATCCAAAAAATTTGGAGTCGTTAAAATTTTAAATAATAGATACGTTTTTCCACAACCTGATCTTCCGCAAATAACTGACAAAACTTTATTAGATAAATTTGGATGATGATTAAATTTAAGTTTTTTTTTATTTAAAGACATTACACTCATTTTTTAATAAAAAAATTTATTTTTATTTTATTTTTATTTTTAAAGAAGAAGAAGAAAATTAAACTTTTCTAGCTTCGCGTGGGAGTTTATACCTCTCGAACGGGAGTTTATACCTCCCGAACGGGAGTTTATACCTCTCGAACCAAAAGATCTATCATAATCTCTTCGCCTCCAAAATTTATTTCTTGTCCTTTCTCATCAGTGATTCTAATGTTAATGTTGTTAATAGTTTTTCTTGTAATAGGGAAATATATTAATGTTTGTGGAATTACATTTAATCTATAACCAATGGGCACAGTAAAAGCTGGAAAACTGAATATTAAATTTGATAATTTACCATTTATATAACCTCCTTCAATAATGTCACAATGTACAACAATTGAATTTATTTCAGTTATTTTTGGAATCTTCTCACCTAAATGATAACCTTGACTATAGGTTTGTTTATTAAATCCTAATAGCTTTGACAATGATCTATCATGATTAAAATCAACTTGATGATTTTCGTCTAAAGTAAGAGAAAATTTATTAACTGCCGGTTCAACTGCAAAATGTAATTGTTTCTTATCTTTAAATGGTATACCTAAATGTCTCTTAATTTCATTTGATATTGTTTCAACTTCGTAAGAACCAGGAAGAAAAGTTAGTATTTTCCATGTTTTACCTTTATCAGTAGAATATCTAAATTGATCATTGACATCTTTGATAACGTTTTGAATAGTGTTAAATGTGGAGAAACTAGTCAATGCAATTTGATAATTTTTATTTTGTTCTAAATGTAGAATGGGTTCTAAATTACAAGTGTGTGATGAAGTAGTTGTTATAATTTTTAACGTCGTACTAAATTTTGATGAACCCAAAATCTCTATCAAATTTTCTAAATGATTATTAATTTTGTCTAAATCTGCTGAACACATTTTTAAACTAAAAAATTAAATAAATATTTTTTTATGAAATTTTTTTTTATAAAAAATTAGAAACAACATATTTCAGCTACACTTTTATAATCCTCTTCATTTAGAATCTTCTTTTCTAACAGTCTTTTCAATATAGCATGAATTTCATTGAAACTAGAATTATGTCCTTCTTTTATTGCAGATATTAAAATATTTAATCTATTTAGTAATTCTTGTGGATCATCTGGTAAAAATATGGTTGTTTCTGTTTTCTGTTTTTTTGTTTTCTGTTTTTCAGATAAACCTTTTCCTACTTTAACTCCCGCTGATAATAAATTTTCTAATTGTTTATAACGTCTAAGAGTTTTTACTGTGCCAACTCTATCTAATATAGTTTTATATTTTATTAGATCTTCTACAGCATAATTTTTTAAATCTGCTCCTCTTAAAAGATCAACAAAATTTCTATCTAAACTAATAGGTTTTTTATCTGGAGTAAAAATTAATCCTCGTAAAGGTTGTGGAAATATTTCTTTACCACCAAGATAAAATCTTGCAAATAATTTTTTATCTAAAAAGAAAGTAGAATGTTCGAATAACATAGATTTTGGTAATTTTTTATCTATGTTTGCCTCTAATAAACCATAGTCATCTAATAGTGTTTTAAGTACAGGATCCGCTATATCAACACGTTTTTCATTAAGTTCCTTTTCAAGAGTTTTAAATGGTTCGACAGTTTTTTCATAATCAGTTTTTACTTCTTCAGTTATTTTTAATTTATCAAACATATCAGATTGAATACCAGCTTTTGTCATTCTATGTTGAAGATGATTTTCTTTCATAATATTTCTTTGTTTTATTAACTCTTCTAATTGTTTTATTCTTTTAAAATTATCAGCTCTAACTTTATCCATTTTTATATGATAATTTTATATTATTAAATTATTTTATGTTATATTATTTTATAATATTTTATATTGTTATATTGTTATATCTAGAAAATAGAAATTAGAAAATTAAAAAGGTAAAGTAGTTATTCCATCAGGTAAAATTTTTCTTTTATCATCAAATGGATCTAATGCTAATTTATGTTCTTCTTTTAAATACATTTTATGTTTCTTTGAATTAAGTCTATAATTATATGCTGTTTTTATTTCATTATTAAATAATGCATTTTTATAATCTTGAAATGTTATTTGATTAGCTACTGATGCCTTTGAAATTCCTTTCAATGTTTTATGTGTTTTAATATTATTAGTTGTATCATAACAGTAACATTTAGATTTTAAAAATATAGCTTCTGTTATGAAATCTTCATTTCCTTCTAATTCATCTTTTACTTTACATAAATCAGAAGGATGAATAATATCCTTTATTTTATTAATTTCTTTATCAAGTGAAGAACCATATGGTACTGTTAATTCTAAGAAAATAGAATCGGTATCTGTAAAGTGTAATTTATAGTTTTTGAAATAAGCAGGTGCTAAATAATCATATATAAAACTATACATAAATAGTTTAGCTAATTCTAATATAGTGAAACCAATGAAATTAAACTTATCATGTTTTACAATGCTTCTTCTTAGATGAACAGCACAAAGTTCATCACTGAATCTAGTAGTTCTTTTATATGTAGGTTTCCTTGTTAAATTTTGAAATCTATCTCTATCATAAACTATTTCAATATTTTGTCTATTACGCACATTTTCTAAAGTCTTACCATAAAATGCATTATTCATTAATTTGAAGAAAACGTTTCCAAAATCATCTTTATTTCTTTTAGCTATTTTACGTTTTTCAATATTGAACTCTATATAATTTTTTAACCATTTAGATTTTCTATACTCTAGTTTTCGATGTATTTTGGTGAGAATCATACCATGATCTAAATACCAATCTAGCATTCTTCCTTCAACAACATACTTTCCTTTATTGCTTTGTGTTAACATAAGTTTTTTTGTTGGTCTGTATTTTTTCGGAATTATAGATTTTTGATAATCTGAAAAATCTTCTATATTGGGAATTTTGTTTTCTGGACAGAAAGGATAATATTTTGTTGCTTCTTTTATATAATCAGGGTATACTAAATCAACTTCATATACATAACCAAAATTATTTTCACCATCATATGTTCTTTGATAATCTAGAACGGGCGAAGCCCTAGACATCTCTGATGTCGTACGAATATTACACCATGTCATTTCACCTGTTGGTAATTCTTGTATCATGCAAGAAGAATATAAGCTATTAAAATCATAATATAACAAATAGTTTTCTCTCATGATTTCATCAACTGCTGCTTGACTATCTTCATTTGATATAAGTCCTTCTATATTTTGATTAAACAATTTTATAAACTGATCGCTTTCTTCTGGAGATAAAGGTTTCATTATTCCATATTCTTGTGGATTTACTTTCTTATTATAACATTTAACATATCTATTACCTAAAACTGATGAAACACCACCTCTAATTCCAGATTCAAAAAATAATAATTTATCATATGTATTTTCTTTATAATGTTTAAGTTTAACGGACTTTGTCCTAGAGCCATCGGCTTGAACATTTGTATGTTTTAATCCTGCTAACCATGTTAAACCTGGTGTAGAATAACAATAACATGGATCTATTCCGTAATATTCTAAACACATATCACGAAAGTTTTCAAAAAGATCAGCTAGTATTAATACATCTATCTGTAGATATTTCATTGTATAATCATACATTGTTTTACAATTTAACTCTCTCCAATTTTTTTCAGCTTCTGCATAGTCTTCTTCAGATAATTGTGATTGTTTTAATGTTGATTTAAATTTATCTTTTGGAGGAAGTTGTTTTTCTTCCATAATTTTATTCACAGAATTAAAATCTCCAGTTAAATATTCATATGGAAATATACCTTTTAAAGGCTTTAAATTATATTTATTTAATATTTTACATTGTTCAGATTTCAAAGTTTTTCCCATAACATCTAATGAATAAGGAGTAAAAAATCTAAATGCATCTAAAATTCTAATACAACCTAATTGCATTGAAAAATATTCTTCTTCTTGTTTACATAGTACATTTATTTTTTGTTGTTGTAATTTTTCAGATGAAAATAAATCTTTCATTACTAGATGGAAATCATATTTAGAACCATTGTAGAAATATAAAGGAACAAAGTTATATTTAAATTTATTAGCATTAAGATTACAAGAATTATGTGCTGCACCTCTATATAATCCATTTAGATGATCATGATCTTTTACCTTATCAAGATATCTACCTTTGCCAGTTTTATATTTATTTGTAAAACCTTTTCCACAGTAATAACAATTTATTTCATCATCAAATTCTTTTCTTTCTTCATCCGTTAATGGAAGCATTGGTATATTTGTTTCAAGCAATTGCGAAAAATAATTTTGTAATTCTTCTACTTTCTTTGTAAACATTTCTGAACTATCTTCACCATAGTATTGAAAATATTCTGATTTAAATAAATTAGGATAATTTGAGTGAATGTACATTCCCCAACATAATGGTTTTTGTTCAAATAAATATTTTTCTTTACTTTGTTCAGATGCACTTTTTCCAGGTGCACTTCTTTCAGGCGCACTTTTTTCAGAATTATAATTTTCAGAATCAGGTGAAGCCCTGGAACTTTCCGTTTGATTTTGTGTCATATTAACATTATATGCTTCAAAATCACAATAAATAGTAAAGGGTACTTTATTTTTAAAATACCATTTATTATATTCTAAATAATCATCTTTAGGAAAAGTATTTTGAACTGCTTCGTTTTGTTGACAATTCTCCAAATGTCTATTCATTTCTTCTAAAGTTCTAAAACTTGTCATACATTGAAGACAAGGAAAATTTTTATTATCTGAAGTTTTTGTAAATATAGAAACATCTTTACACAATATAAAATGACCCTGATAATATAATATATTCGCTTGTGCTGGTTGTTTTGACTGTTCTAGTTTTTCAAATTCATCTTTATATATTTCATGTGTTTCATTAATTTCTTTTGTAATATTAAATGTATTTTGATAATAATTTTGATTTAATATTTGTAGTTGATAAATATATTCTTTATCATATTGTTCTTTATATTGTTGTAGACATTTTTTTAAACATTCATTTATTTTTTGATTGGTTTCATTTTCTTCATTATTTTCTTCATTTAATTTTTTATTATTTTCTTCATTTAATTTTTGAATTGTTTCTATCTTATTTTGATATTTATGGTGATATTCTTGTAGTAACATTTTTGTTTGTTGTTGATAATCTATTTTACATTTTTGTAAACTTTTATTTAAATTTTCTAATTTTTGTTGATATTCTGAAGATAAAGATGAATATTTGTAATTATAATCATCAGTACGTCCTTTATAATTATTATGATTAATCATTATTGGTGATAGTGTTTTAACAAGTTCAAATTTTTCAGTACATATTATATTTCCTTGGTAAAAAATATTATGATGCATGTAATTTCCTCTATCATTATATACTATTTCTGATTGGCATAAATTTTTATTATTCAAATAAAATTTTTTTGAATCTGAGTAAAGTGGAGTAATTTTACCAATAGAAACATAATTCACATTTAATTCAAAAACATTTACTTCAATTAAATTTTTATTCTTTTTATGAAACTTTATTAACCTATTATAATCATATGGAAATTCATGTAAACCATCCGAAAGATCAAATTCCTTTATATATTCTTCTTTATTATAATGACTTAGTCTTTCTTTATGATATTTTGCAGGATGTAAATGTGCTATAATACTCCACAGAAAACAATAATCATCTTCATTTTTTATGTTGATTAATTGTGGTGAACTGAAAGGTAAAGGAACATAACTACCACCAGTATTATTTTTATATTTATCAATTACTATTTTCTTAGATAGTATTTTAACAAATCTCCAACCAGATTCACTTAACTGGGCTTCAATTATACAATTTTCTAATTTAAGTATCATCGATTGAAATATGGGTTGTATATTATTTACATTATGAATTTCTTGTGACTTTGTAAAATGTCCTTGTATTATTTCTTTAGGAATTCCATCAGATCCATTTTTTGTATAAAGTACTTCTACATTCATATAACATTTGAAAGATTTCTTAAATATATTAGAAAAGTTGGTTAGAATATCAGAAAAAGTTTTATCGGTTTCATTATATTCAACCGTTTCATTAAATAAATATTTTATATCTGTTACGGCTTCATCGGTTCGTTCAGCTTCATCAAATTCATCTATTTCGTTAAATTCATCAGTATCGCTAAATAAATATCTTCCATCTGGTACGGGCCAAGCCCTAGAACCTTCGGTTTGTACATGTTCATCTTCACTATTAAAAACTTTTTTATATTCCGAATGTGAATAATCATCAAACATTTTTTTAACTTTTATATCAGTAGGCAATGTTTCTAGATAGTTTTTATAACTATTTAATTTTAATATATTTCCTTCATCAACTCGTTCTACATTTTGTAAATGCATTTTACTTTGTAGATGAGATTGATAACTTCTTTTTGTTTGTAATTTTTTTTCACATAAGACACAATAAAATTTTTTCATTTTTTTATTTTTAAAGAAAAAATTTGTGTTTTAGTTTTTTTAAAAAAAATTTTTGTTTTAATTTTTAGAGAAAAAAAATTCGACCTTCGGTTCGATTATGATAAATTTGTTTAATTATGATAAATTTGTTTAATTATGATAAATTTGTTTAATTATTAAGTATTTCACTAACACCATTTATTAATGGTTTTATATCATTAAAAGTTTTTTTGGCTTCAACAAATGTAGATTTGGCATCAGAAAATGTAGATTTAACATCAGATATTATTGGTGTTGCTTTTCTTAAACCGTTTCTAACATCATTTATTGCAATTTTTAAATAGTTTAATGTTTCATTATCTTGTAATCTGTTAGGTATTGGTATACCAAATTTTGCATTTAAATAATGATCAAAATAAAAATAAAATGTATCAGGAATAATTTTTAGTGGTACTTTTGCTTCGGATTCTAAAAAGATAATTATTTGTTCTATAACTTGATTTGATAAATGTTTTGTATTTGCATACATTCTAATATCAAAATCTTGAGAGTTATTATAGATTTCATGTTCGGTATCTACTAATATATTTAAATCTTTATCATATACTTGCATATGTCCTCTTATGGTGTCAACACGTATTATTCCATATTTATGATGTGTATAATATGATAAAGGCATATTCATTTTATAATTTTTATTAATATCATTAAAGAATGCTGCATTATTTTGTGTAGTTGTAAAAAATGTTTGAATGTTTTCTCTAATCTTATTATCTACATCACAAGCTTTATGAGCTAATACAACTATTTCAATATTTTGATGTCTTCCTTTTGTAAATATTTCTGACATATTTTTTTGTTTTGATAAACTTGCAACATCATCTAAAATTAATAAAGATTTATTTTCAGGTGTACCAGCAAAACTTTCCATATCTTGTAACTCATCTAATTGTTTATCATTATAGACGTTTGTAAAAGTTGGCCATTCAGAAGTATGCATACAAAAAATATGTACTTTTGTTTCATCCTTATAATGTTCGTTTATATATTTTTTAATAAACGTAGTCTTACCACTTCCAGTTTTACCGTAAACAATGAAATGTAAATTTTCTTGATGCATTTTACCTTGTTTAATATTTTTATTATTAGTTTTATCCTTAATCTTATCCTCCTCAGTCTTCCATCCTTTAAAAGTTTTTATTTCTTGTTTATAAAAATTTATTCTCTTTTGTTCCTCTGTTAGAAAGTAACCCCATTGATTTCCAATACATATAACAAGATGATAAATAAAAAATATTAAAATACATGCTAACAATATTTTTATACAATGAAATTTTAAAAAATTCCAAAGACGTGTAAGATCTGATTGTGGTATTTTTTTATTAAGAGATGAATTAGGGGGTAGTGTTTCTAAATATCTTTTATTATATATTTTTTTATCTATATTATTATATGTATTTTTATCTATATTTTTATCTATATTATTATATATATTATTACCTATAGTATTATATCTAGGATTATATCTAGGATTATCTACAATATTATCTACAATATTATTAATATCATTTAGATTAGGATCTTGAGGAGTTAGTGTATCTTGAAACTCGGTGTTATTTATATAATTATTTATCATTTCATTTATTGCATTAAGAGATTTATGACGACTTAGATTACTTTTATTACTTTTATCACTTTTATTACTTTTAATTATAACTGGTGAATATAAATCTTCCAAATTTTCGCTTTTATTCATTTATTATTTTTTAAATAAAAAATTTAGGAGTTATTATTTGTTGATTCCGGACTAGCATTCTTACACTCTAATGAGTGTTTTTAACCTCTGTAGAACCTCCGGAATGTGTCGGAATTTTTGTTCCTATACTCAAAAGAAGTATTTCTATACCTCTCCTCTCTTCCGGAATGCTTAAGAATATTTTAATAAAATAATATTTTATTCTTTATAAAAAAATAATATTTTACTATATATAAGATTATTTTAGTAGAAATACAAATATTTTAGTAGAAATACAACTATTTTAATATATAAGACTATTTTAATAGAAATACTAATAAAAAGTATTTATACGTTGATGAAGATTTGGAATATTTTGATTTGGAATATTTTGATTTAAATCTTCATTAAGTTTTGGACATAGTGTTACATGTCTTGGAAAATTTTTCTTTAATATAATTTTTTGACAACCTCTACATTTTACTTTTTCCTTTAAACAATCCTTACACTTATATTTACTATCATAAAACTCTGTCTTAGGTTTAGTATTTTGACAACTTGTACATTGTCTTGTAGAACTTATACAAGAATTATAATGATTAGTAATTCCTTGAATTGTAAAATATTTATTACAATTACGACATAACTGATCTTTCATTTTATCTTTTTTTTCTTTTTTAACCTCTTCTGTTTGTTCACATATTTTTAAATGACGTGCAAAATTTTTGTACGTTATATTTTTATTACAACCAGAACATTTTTTCGTATCCCCTTTCACAGATTTATTATTTGGATTTACATGATTATTTGGATTTACATGATTATTTTGAGTAAGGGGATTATTTGGATTTACATGATTATTTTTAGTAAAAGGATTATTTATTGTATCTAAATGATTATTTTGAGTAAAAGGATTAATTGTATTTACATGATTATTTTGAGTAAAAGGATTATTTTGCCTAGGTGTATTTTTTCTAGGTGTATTTTTTCTAGCGGTATAAAGATTTTGCCCCTGATCTGAAATAAATAAATGTTTTAATTTTTGCAATGGTTGTTCCAGTTGATTATTATTAGATTGATTATTATTAGATTGAATACCATCATACTGTTTTTTATAAAAGTTACTTCGATTAATTTTCCCACATGATGTATTTTTCATATGAGTAAACAACATAGTTGGGTTTAAAAAATCTACTCCACAAACTTGACAAATTTGAGTCATTTCCATTTTTATTTTTATTAGAAAAAAATTTCCTTTTTTATTGTTAAAAAATGATGTTACCAAATGTTGGTGGAGGTGCATATATCCCGAATAATCGTGAATTAGAAATAGAGATAGAAAATTATATTATGAAAACTGGAGACGTTTTATCTGGTCCATTGCATCTTTCTATTCTTCCGCAACAAAATACAGAGTTAACAAATAAACAATATGTTGATACACAAATCAATGACTTAAAGGAAAAATATATAAACGATGTTATGGTTCCGCTGATGAACGAATTAAAGTTGCTTAAACTTAATGACAAATCATTAAACGAAAAATTATCAATACTTGATAAAAAGGATAGAGAGCTAGAAGCAGATATAGCAAAACTTTTTAAAAAGATTTCAGAACAATCGAAAATTTTAATATTACTTTCTTTAAATTTAAAATCTGCAGTCATTAAAAATAAACATCAGATACAACTATTGAAAGAACAATTAGAAGATGAAATAGAAAAACTACCTGAAAGAATTAAAAAAAATTTAAAGCAGTTACAAACTACATTCCAAAAAAGTGTTGATGAATTGAGTTCTAAAATTACTCAACAAATGAAAAAGATGAATAGAATAATAAATGAAGTAAACTCACTGAATGAAAAAGTTGATAAAATGAAAACTCTTAAAATCAATTTAGAAAATGAATTAAAGAAAAATTTACAAGAAAACTCTAAAGAAAATAAAGAACAGTTAGATTCTGTTAAAAGACAATTAGATGTTCTTAAAATTAAGTTAAATGCACTTAAAACGGCGTTGAAGATGAATCAGGTGAAAATGCAAGTTAATAGAAAAGAAATTAAAGTACATCACACGCTACTTGACGCAATAGATAAAGTGCAACAGGCAATTAATAAAGTTATCTCGAAGTTGTTAGATATTCATAAACGTAAATCTTAAACGAGTATTGTAAATATTAACTTAAATATTTTTTACCTACAAAAAATAAGAATCATAAAAAATATAAATATAATTTAAAAAATACAAAAATATAAATATAATTTTAAAAATATAAAAGTATAAATATATAAAAGTATATAAAAGTATATAAAAGTATATAATTTTAAAAATGGATAAAATTAGAGCTAATAATTTTAAAAGAATTAAACAATTAGAAGAGTTAATAAAAGAAAGAAATATTATGAAAGAAAATCATAGAATAAAAAGAATGATTGATGCAGGTTTGGTTCCTGATAAAGTTAAACCAAAAACGCAATCTGTAAAAGTTAAGAACAAAAAATAAACATTTTTTTATAATGGACATCGGTTCATGGGTCAACGGAGATGTCTTCCAGGGCTTCGCGCTTCGCGCTTCGCCCGTATTTATTTTTTTCCCAAAAGTCAAATTTATTACTAAAAAATGCCTATAATTTATAAACACAATCTTAAACAATTTGCTTCAAATCAAAGAATTGCTCATGAACCACGTATGAATCCTGTTTATCATTATGATAATAGAGAAACCGTTCAAAAAGAAGGGGATGGCATCTTTTCTGGTATTGGTAGTATCGTTAACTTAATTAAAAATAATAAAGATTTGATTACATCTGCTGCAAAAGGAGCAGCTGCTATAGGTAGTACAGCTAGTGCAATATCAAATGCTGTTAAATCACAAAACGAATTAAAACAACTAGAAGCTATTCGTAAACTCAAGAATGATTCTGAAGAACTAAAAAAATTAAAAAAACTTTCAGATGAAACAAAAAACAAAATTGCTAACATAGCTGTTGGGGAAACCTTGAGGAGCGGAGCTCCGTCTGATAGTAAACATAATGAAAAAACAATTGAAGAAATAAGAGGTAATGGCGTCAGCAGCGGAGCTGGTCTAGCAAAATTCTAAAATTATATTTTAGTAAAAATTTTTTTCTATCTGTGAGAAAAACAAAAAGTCAAATTATTTTTTATAAAAATGTCTTCGCTTATCGAAAATAAATTTAGATTAGACGATCCTCCGTTCGTCAGTTATAATCAAAAAAAGAATGACTATATAAGAATTGCTATGAATCCCGGATCTTCCAGTAGAGTAAATACTGGAGGAGATTTAATCTTTGAAGTTGATAATCAGCAGAGTTATTTATATTTACCTGATTCATTTTTACACTGTGAATATTCTTTATATAGTGATGCTAATTTTACAACACCATTACCAGATACCGATAATATTACACTAGAGAATAATTTTTTCCCAAGTTTATTTACACAAATGCGTTTAGATGTTGCAACTCAAAATATAGAAACAATAAGTGATTCTCCAGGTGTAATTGATACAATGCTTAGATTTGTAATAATTGGTGAAAATAATAAAAAGCATGAAATCGAAGGTTGGTTTCCTGATACTAATGATGGCATAATTATTGAGGATTTAACTCACGCTGGAACAGATGCCGCAGGAATTGCGAAAGATGTAGAAAATATTGCAAAACATTTAAATAAAACAAACAATACTGCATATAAAGAAAGACGTGAATTTAACAAGAAAAGTAAGCAAACAGTAAATTGGTCATTGTCTCCATTATTCGGATATTTAGATTATGTTAAAATATCATATCAGTTAAAATTTAAATTAATAATTCATCGTACAGCAAATAATGAATTAATCTTTTTTGGTAAGACTGGAAAAAAAGCATATTTAAAAATTGATAGACTTGAATGGTGGATTAAGCATATTACTCCTAGTTTAGAGATTGAAACAGCTATTGCTAAAAGATTAAATACTAACAAACCAATTCCAGTTAATTTTCTAAAGAGAACTGCTAGTTCAGTAACTTTTTCCGAACAAAGATTTAACTGGCATTTTACTAGAACTGCGAATACACCAAGATATTTATTACTAACATTTCAAAGAAATAATTCTCCAAGTTTTGATAAGAACAATAATATTTTTCATATTAATACAATTCGAAGTTTACAAGTTTCATTAAATCAAACTCGATATCCAATTGATCCATTAAGATTCGATGATACCAATAATCAATTTATGGAAGGATATGATGCTTATAGAAATCTTTGTATAGAATTTGGAGTTGAACCACAATTAACTCCTGGAGATTGGAGACATTTATATCCAATTTTCTGTTTCGATTTAAGTGCACAATCTGAAGATATTATTAAAAATAGTTGTGATGTAACAATTAATATTGAAAAGAAAGATTCCACAACTTCATTGATGGCTTATGGTTTATTGCTAGAAGATGTAAAATATTCTATTGAAATTCTTAATGGGAAGATGACTAGAATAAATTAATTAAAATTTTTTCATAACTAGAATAGATTAAAAATTCTTAACTTAAAAATTTTTCATAACTAGAATAGATTAAAAATTCTTAACTTAAAATTTTTTCATAACTAGAATAGATTAAAAATTCTTAACTTAAAAAATTTTCATAACTAGAATAGATTAAAATTTTTTCATAACTAGAATAGATTTAAATTTTTGATAACTTAAAATTTTTTATTAAAAATGTCGCAAGCGAAAAGTAATAATAATAATAAAACTGTTGAATTAAAATTACGTAATATTGTTGACAAAAATACACCTAAAACTATTACGATTAACAAAAAAAAGTATTACATAAGTAAACCAATGATAGAGAATATTCAATTACAAGAAAAAAAGAATGGCGGGATTCTCCCATTAATTCCACTAATAATAGGAGGCATAGCAGCAGCAGGAAGTGTTGCAAGTGGGACAGCTGGTATTGTCCAAGCAGTAAATAAAAATAAATCAGAGAAGGCAGCATTAGAAGAACAAAAACGACATAATAGAGAGTTAGAGAAAGTTGCTAGGGGTGAAGGAGTAGTAGATAATTTTATTAGTAAATTAAAATTAGTTGATGAAGGAAAACGAGTTCTTAAAAATATTCTCCACAATGTTGATGATTTAATTGAAATTAAAGAAACTAAAGATGGTTCTGGAATATATCTAAGTCCTAGTATGATAAGGTAATAACCTCAGAACCTTTGGTTCTTTTCGGTAAAACAATTATTTTATTTTATCTTTTAAAAGTTTTTTATCTTTTAAAATGAATTCTACAAATTCCGAAAATTTAACTAAATTAAAAATTTCTAATTTAGATTTATTGAATTATCTATTAAACAAAAATAAAAACTCAAACTGTCAGCATATTGGAGGTGACAAGAACAAAGTTTCACACCACTTCGGTGGTGATATACAAAAAACATTAGAAAACTTTCCTGGATTTATTTGGAGTAAGTATTCGAAAGAAAAACATCTTCATGGTCATTCATATACTGGTCCAGGAACTCGATTAGATATAAGACTAGATGAGTATAATAATCCGAAACCAGGTGAAGAACCAATAAATAGAGTAGATGCCGCCGCTTACAGGCATGATTTAGCTTATCGAAATCATGATCTAAGTTCTCGTCATGCAGCTGATAAGAAGATGATTCAAGAATTAGATAGTATTCAGAATCCTACATTTAGAGAAAGAATTGAAAGAATGTTTGTTAAGAAAGCTTTACAAGCTAAAATATTATTCGGTCAGGGTTTAAATGAAACGACAGCTAAGCTGTCTGAGAGCAACGCTCGAACTAATAACTCTGAGAGCAACGCTCGAACCTACGCGTCCGAAATCCACAAGGAATATAGAAGGCCGAAATATCTATTGAAAGTAAAAGTATTTAATAAAGATGATATTTGGAGTGCTGATCTTATTCATATGCCGAATGAAAAAGATTATAAATACGCATTGACCGTTATAGATTTATATACACGATACGCTTGGGTAAAGCCTTTAAAAAACAAAAGTGGTCTATCAGTTAAATATGCGTTTGAAGAAATCTTTAAAGAAAGTAAGAGAAAGCCAAAAAAATTGTTTGTTGATAAAGGATCGGAATTTTATAACCGAAACGTTCAACCATTATTTGAAACTGTTTATTCAACTGAAAATGCAGGGAAGGCCGTAGTGATAGAAAGATTCAATCGGACGTTAAAAAATAAATTATTCAAGAAATTTACTGAGCAAAGAAATCAGAAATGGTTGAAGATATTACCAGGAATTGTGGAAGAGTACAATAATAAAGTTCATTCTGGTATTGAAGAAACTCCAAAGAATGCTTCTGACGACCCTGATTTGATACGAAAGAAAATATTCGAGAATAATAATTTGAATGAGAGTAATCCGAATTTGCAGAAACTTAAGCCGAAATTTAAAATTGGAGATAGAGTTAGAATATTTAAATATAAGAACAAATTTGAAAAAGGCTTTGTTGGCTATTGGACTAAAGAAATATTCGAAGTTTCTAAAATAAATCAAAGTTATCCGATTACTTATGAAATTAAAGATTTAGATGATGAAGATATCAGAGGCCGATTTTATCAAAATGAATTACAGAAAACAGAGCTTTAACCTTTAGGTAGCGCTTTAGCTAGCTTCGCTTGAGTTATAGATTGTTCAATTCTAACATAATATCTAGAAATGGTACTCCTTCCTGTAATTTAAATAAAACATAAAGACATAATTGTCCACAATAAGTTGTTCCCGGTTTTTGAATTTGAAATGTATTATAAATTCCATTGCCAAGTATTTCTCTTACTTCATTCGTAGGTGGAAGCCCGTATGAGTCAAAATAATAATTATCTCCGTTTTTACTAAAGATACCTGCTGACCAATGTACGCCGTTTTGGTCTGAAGTGTGAAGATTCGTTATGAAATTTACAGTTATTGATGGAACTTTGTTCCGGGAACTGAAGGTTCCTGTTGGCCTATTTTTTAGGAATTGTAATTCATCCCTCATCAATATGTGAAAATTCTTTATTCCTAATCGATTAGCGATTTTCTTTAGTTCGAAATTCGTTGTCGTTTGTGTTCCATATAATTTCAAAAACTCATTTATGTTGCTCATTTTATAATAAAAAAAATTTCTTAAGGGACCCCTAGAAGTCAGAGGGGAGGGGGTATTGATTTAAAACTGTTCTCTAATGATGTCTTTCTTTACTACTTATTCAATTTTGAAATGATTTAAAACATTTTTATAATGATGACTTTCCTTACTGTTTAGTCAGAGGGGTGGGGGGTATTGATTTAAAACTGGTCTCTAATGATGTCTTTCATTACTACTTATTCAATTTTGAAATGATTTAATTTAATCTAAATTTAAACGTTACATTGTTGCATTGTGTTAGTGTTTAACTACATAGAGTTAGTGTTTCGCACATATTTTATCAATAGTAATTAATTACTCATCAATATGTGAAAATTCTTTACTCCCAATTGCTTAGCAATCTCATTTAAATCGAAATTTAATGTGGTTTTGTTTGCCGTATATTTTTAGAATGTCTCTAATGTTTCTCATTTTAAATGGAATAAAATCTATTTCAGAACTTTCTCAAAAGAATTAGCGTGTAGCAGCTGCTAAAATTGTTTCAGCTGATAGGGGTGAAGGAAATCACAGACAATAGCGCATAATGCGAGTTGTGAAATCTCATTCACACTATGAGAACAAAAGAACAAATACAATCTAAACACAATAGACATATGAGAGAGAAGAGAAATGAATGAGCATTTCTCTTCATTTTGGTTTCAATAACAATCATTCATGCGACATTGCTTGAATGGAAAAATACACCAACTGTCGCGCCGATGTCAGAAAGTTTGTCGATAAAGCTGTCGACATGGCGCGACAGTTGGTGTATTTTTCCATTAGCGTTCAAGGTCATTCTATTAAAAGCATATGGGAATTATTCTCATTGAAGACAAGCAATTGTTTTAAAGAATGCATGTCATTGTTAATACAATATTCCTGTAACAGACAGGAACGAGAGAGAGAGAGAAAGAAAGAAAGAAGACACACTGCTCCGTAAAAGTTTAATTGAGATAACGAAGGATATATTCTTGAGGTTCCTTCCACTTTTGTTTCTTCCATTTCTGAAGTTCCTTCCATTTCTGAAGTTCCTTCCACTTTTGTTTCTTCCATTTTTAAAGAAATATTATTAGTCACATGATATATTTTAAAAACCTGAAAAACGTCTAAACTCATGAATTTGAAATTCTCAACTTTTATGATTTTCGGTGTCCGGTTTTAGATGACCTTGAACGGTCATGATTTAAGCGGGGGTGAAAATCGAACCGAAGGTTCTAGGGCTTCGCCCGATTGTAATTCTCAAATTTTGAGATTCTTAACTTTTCTGATTTTTTCGGTGTCCTAGAACGGTCATGATTTTCAAGGTAAAAATTGTAATTCTCAAATTTGAGATTTTCAACTTTTATGATTTTCGGTGTCCTGGAACGGTCATGATTTTCAAGGTAAAAATTGTAATTCTCAAATTTGAGATTTTGAAAAATTTGAAAAACTGGGTATTTTTAAAAACGCCCAAATTTATGAATTTAGGTCTTCATAACCTGAAAAAGGGTTCAAATTCATGAATTTATGTTGTTTTTAAAAATACCATTTTTTGAAAAAATGGTACTTTTTGAATGGACTAAATTCATGAATTCAGGTCTTAAAAACCTGAAAAAGGGACTAAATTCATGAATTTATGTCGTTTTTAAAGATACCAATTTTTTTTTGACTTGTCCTGTCCTGGAACGGTCTTTTGCCCATTACTCACCCGCACCAATATTAGCTTTTCCGATAGACACAATGCTTTGCCTTCTTTAATTTTTACAATGAAATTCTCCGTTATTCTTGATCGAGACTCGGTACCTAAATATAGAAAGGGAAGCGCAACACTAGACGAAATGACTTACTTAATCTTACTGAGGAAATCGTACAAGTTCTGACCAGAAAGTACCAGTCGTGCTAAGTCTTATTAGCAAATCTGATCAGATCTGATAAGATCTTATTTGTGATTTTTAGAAATCCTTTGAGTAGAAAAAAGTCTTACATTTTGGGTTTTGTCTATATATATTCAGTGCACTGATGTTCCAGCAAGATCATTTAACAACTAAAACCATTGATATCGTCTGATCTTCGCACTGTAATCGGACTTCAAGTTTGAAATTTCAGTTCACTTTTATTAACTGGTAAGATCTGAAAAGATCTTAAATTTGCAAAATATAAGACTTAGTAAGTATGGTACTTTCTGGTCAGGAAATGTAAGATCTTAAATAAAATAAGTTCTGATCAGACTTAATAAGACTTAGCAAGTCATTTCGTCTAGTGAACCCAATTGTTCCTGTCCTTCGTTTCTCGTCGGAGAGGCCAGTGCGTCAACAATAGCAGCTGACTGATGTTCAGATTAGACTGTGATCAGATGATGAGCGTTCGCCAATGAGTGAAGAGTAATGCATCTGACTCGAACACCCAGGTTCCGTAGAATTCCATGATTTGTTTTTGCGTGATTGATGTGACGCTATGTTTATTTAGTACTGTAGATATGCTCATAATCACGCCTTTCGTCCGAAAGGAATAAAAGATGACAGTCGTCAAGCAAGATAGGCCAACACCTGATTTAAAAATTGAAAGTACTCACAGAGAAAGAAATAAGAAATACACAAGACATTTTAATGCATCAAAGTTCAAACACATATGAGTGGCTGACCAGCCGTGAGAAACGCAAGAAACTGTTTTCCTTCCTCCTTTTTTCTCGAGAAAATGTGGTCTGGTCAGAGTGGGGATATAGGAATCTCAGCTCCTTGAGTAAGGCGGTTAGGCGACATGAGCAATCAACTTCTCATGTGCACATTCACTTGGCATTACAAAATGCTCGGGAAATTGTTATAAAAAATTCATTATGAAAATTAATGTTATAACACAAAACGTCTAGTATAGAAATAGTATTCCAATGCCGAGCGAAGGCCTGTGGTCTGGGAGCACGCGACGCCACTGTTCCTATTAATAACACTGAATTATACATGTACCTATCCATGTTCCTATTAATAACACTGAATTTTACATGTACTCATCCATGTACCTATCCCTCTCATAGCAGGGCACAGTTTTCACTACTATTGTATTGTATGGTACATGGAAGTAAAGAAATATAATGCACATCACAATATTTTGATTGTCAAAATAGTAGCCTATGTGCACTGTAAATCGCTGGATACGAAAATTACATACAAACATAGGGTGATCGCGATCTTCCCGCCGTTTTTTTACCGCTTTGATTTGAATGAATTAAAACAAATTCAGTGTCTCAAATCATGTTCTATACAGTGAAAACAAACAATGACTCAATAAAAAATGTTACAAAATCAAAGATTCTGTTCGAAGTGTCCTCCACAGGATTCCTCGCACAACTTACATCGACGAATAAATGATTCATAAGCCTTTCGAATCATCGATTTCGGAATGTTGTAAAGCAAGTCCATCAACCTTTCCTTCAATGTCGTGGCTGTACACGATCTTGGGGGCTTGCGCAATTCGTTGCGGATGTATCCCCAAAGCCAAAAGTCACAAACCGAAAGATCTGGATTTCTTGGAGGCCACTGGATAGACCCACCACGACCAATCCATCGGTTGAGTTGATTGTCGAGTAACTGTCGAACCACTATAGCAAAATGGGGAGGACCTCCATCTTGTTGATAAAATTTTCTCTTATGTCGATGCTGCTTGAGAAGTGGGATGACGTTAGTTTGAAGAATAAACTAACTGCGCTTCTAGCTTGCGGTCGCATATTTCACGAGCTCCTGTACATCACCTTTGTGACTCCATATCTCTGGACAGACTTCATCGTTCTTGGAATTTTTTAGTGCAATCACTTTGTTGGAATTTGCTCTTTCGTTTTGTGTCGCCCGCTCCTAAGTACAGTCATCCGTTCTGGCTTTTTCCTTGACATTCAGCTGTTTCCTCGCTCTCTGATTGGCTAGCAACCACTACCGGCTTCGTCATCATTGTCGTCGTAACTTGGACTTTACACTTAGTTGCATCAAGCCGCTTAGTTCAGCTACTTCTGCACCAAGAAAACAAGCAAGTGTCGCTACTGTGTGTTGAACTGTTGTGCTGAGAGACACGTCTTTGGCTGTCGACGCTTTTCATCAATAGAAGCGAAGCCCTCTTTTGATCTCGGACCAGTACTGTCTCTCTGCGCAAACGTCGTGTAACGCAATCCACACATTCAACTCTGTGACAGTCCTTTGGTTTAAATCGCTGTTGATCTATCCTACTGTCCCGGGTTCGAAGCTCTCCGCGATCATTTTTTTTCTCATCATGCCATCTCCAGCAGCTCAAAAGGGTCCAAACTTAAGATCTCAGGCAAAATCATCATTTTCAATAGATGATATTAGAGAGATCGTCGAAAAAGCAAAGCATGAACTTTCCAATGGCATCGACTCACTAAAGTCAGAGTTCACTTACAAATGTTATCACCGGCCTTTCAAATCGAGTTCGCGATCTCGAAGAAAGTAATGAGAGACTTCAAGAAAGATGTGCCAATCTTGAATTGCGCATCTCTGGCACAAGCAATGAAAATGTACAAAATGGCATGGCTATTGCTAGAGAAACCGAAGAGCGAATGAGCAAAAAATGCAATCTCATCTTCGTTGGTCTCCCATAATCGCATGCAGATTCTGTTGATGCTGTACAAAGAGAGGATGAAAATAAGGTTATGGGTATCATCAACACATTGCTGGAATCCAGTCAACCTGATGTAGTCTCCAGTGTAAAACGCATCGGTAGAATAGTACCGAACAAAGCTAGACTAACAAGAGTGGTATGCAGAGATCTGGAAACCAGGAACAAGATACAAAGAAACGCAAGGAAGCTGAAATCCAGTGATGAATGCAAGAAAATTTACATAAATCCTGATCGTACGCGCCAACAACAACTTGTCTTTCGAGAACTGCGTGAAGAGCTTACACGCAGACGGAAAAACAAGGAAGATGTGGTGATACACCGGGACCAAGTGGTGCTTCGTTCTTCGATCAAGGGTTTTCGAAACGGATTTTAAATGACTCTGAGTTTTATGGTGATCATTTACCTTCAATTTATCTCTCAAATTCGCAGTCTATTTATCGCAAGCTTGATGACCTTATGAATTACAGTAAAGCACTCTCACCTGATATCATCGCATTGTGTGAAACCTGGCTTACAAAGCATACATGTGACGAGGAAGTTGCGCTTCCAAATTATGGTCCCCTTTACGTTGTGATAGGTTGGATCGCAGAGGCGGGGGTGTATGCATTTATATCAAGGATAACCTATGTATGAAGGAATTGTCAACGCAATCATGTCCCAGTACGGTTGAATGCAAATGGCTATCGCTCACTAAATGGAATATTTTTCTTCTTGTTATTTACGTGCCTCCAAACCTTCAGAAAAAACAATACACCGAAATAGAAGAATACATCGTCCAATCTGCTGAATACTTCTTGGATAGCTCTAACTCGGCGAAACTGATTATATGTGGTGACTTAAATCAACTACCCTGTTCTTCCATCGCCAATATCCTTGGACTACGTTAGACAGTTAACGCCCCTACTAGACAAAATTCCATTTTGGACAAAATACTGATTGATTGTTCACTGCTACATCACTATAATGAGCCTATTATTTGTCCTAACCTCGGGAAATTGGACCACCGAAGTGTCTTTTTGAAGCCAATCACCGGCACGTCAACCTGTAGGCTAACATCAATACATAAAGTGATGGACCTTCGTCAAAGTAACATTGACGCCGCATACATGATACTACAAGAATATCCTTGGCAGAATTTCTACCATGCTGACATTGGACTAGATGAAAAATGTGGTATGTTTTATTCCATACTATCAGAAGCAATGGCGACTATACCATATGTTTTAGTGGAGATGCATAATACTGATCGTCCATGGATGACCCCGAAACTGAAACATTTGATAAACCTGCGTTATGAAGCATTCCGAAATCATCAATACTCTACTTACAATCATTATAAAGAAAAAGTGAAAAAGGAAATTGCTCAAGCAAAAGAAATGTGGAAAAAGAGTATTCAAAACTCTGAGAAAAATATATGGAAAACCGCTGATATGTTGAGTGGCAAGAAGATGGTCAGTGACAGTATACTGCGTAGAATTGTGAATCAATTCAACTCATCCTCTGATGCCGCGGATGCAATAAATGAGGCGTTTGTAAAGTACTTCTCTTTACCTACAGATCTATCAAAACTTAAAGAAGATATCAGGTGTTCATCGACACATTGTTGGAAACCCGATATCGATATCTTGAAGACATTTCAACAGCTTTGTAAACTGAACATCAAAAAAGGCCAGTGGGAGTGATGAGATACCAACGCGATTCATACGAGACTGTGCCTCTGTACTCGCTCCTCCATTAACACATATCTTTGCTATGTGTGTAGAGAACTTTGATCTCCCAATTCAGTGGAAATTGGCGTCAATTATTCCCGTTCCTAAACCTCATGCAAAGGCCATTACAGACTTACGTCCAATATCGTTGATTCCAGTTTTTGCAAAAGTCTTAGAAAAAATAATTGTAGAATCTGTAAAGCCATATCTCTTGAAATCTTATGATAATGCTCAATTCGGATTCCGACCGAACTGCTCGACTTTGCAAGCACATATAAAAATGCACGATTTAATCACGACAGAATTAGAGAAGCCTGAAATTACTGCCGTTGCAATGATATCATTAGATCTGCGCAAAGCCTTTGATTACATGTCCCATCAATCACTGATTCAAAGTTTGCTCTCATCATACATACCCAAGGCCTTTGTCAAGTGGTGCATT
This sequence comes from Prostheceraeus crozeri, assembly GCA_907163375.1. NCBI lineage: Eukaryota > Metazoa > Platyhelminthes > Polycladida > Euryleptidae > Prostheceraeus > Prostheceraeus crozeri. Next base: position 66,923 of record CAJQUW010001544.1, read on the forward strand.
GGATATCTAAGCAATCGTCGTCAACGCGTGATTCTTCAGCGACAATACATGAGCAGTGAACGGGACGTTTGGTCAGGTGTACCTCAGGGCTCCGTATTGTCTCCTTACCTGTTCTCTGTGCATCTCAGCTCCTTGTCAGCTTTTGTTCAAAATTCGCACATATTCAAATATGCAGATGACATTGTGTATGTTCAATCGTTTGCTGACGAGTCATTGGTAGAGTCATCCATAGAAGCTGAAGTCAACAATGTGACACAGTGGTGCTCCAGAAATTGGCTTGCAATCAATGATGCAAAGACGAAAGTAATGATTATTCCCAAGGGCAGAGTGGAAATACCTGTCTCCAGTTTCAGTCCATGCACTGAGATGAAAGTACTTGGTGTAACCATCCAATCAACGCTCAAGTGGAATGTACATATTGACAATGTTGTGAGGAAAGCGACGAGTCGTCTATACCTTATTCGAAGACTTCGTGAATACCTAGCCAAAGAATCACTCATCGCAGTGTATAACGCCTTCATTAGGAATGTGCTAGAGTACAACTCGCCTCTTCTTGTTGGCCTCAATTCACAAGAAAGTAAAAAAACTTGAGAAGATTCACAAAAGGTCACACCGCATTATTTGCGGATCAGCGTGTGATTGCGGTGAATTCACGCCTTTGCACATTCGAAGAAATTACCGCGCAATGAAAGTTTTCAAAGAAATGATGAACGAGAACAACATGCTTCATGAACTGATGCCACCACTACACCAGTACTCTCAACATGTCAGATTACCCGTGTGTAATACCTTGCACCGAAGGAATTCTTTCGTACCATACTGCAGCTCACTTTACAATAGGTTGTATGTGTCATCCAAGTTCAATTGACAATAGACTTTCTGATCTTTTGACAGTGTATGAAGTGACTTTTTTTTCCTCAATCCTTGCTGTCTTCTTGAGTTGTATATCTGATTTTTATTATTTCAATACACATATATGAAATGAAATACGTTTGTAATGCTCTGAGTTCATGGTCGTCTCTAACAGTTCATACACAACCCCAAAGTCAGGTGACACCATAGCCCAGCACGTAATACCAGGTGAGCGCAGCGCCTTGTCTTAAGCAATCATCTTCGGATTATCCATGGCATACACGAAACGGTTGTGCTTGTTGACGCAGCCATTTAGGTGGAAAGTTGCTTCGTCGCTAAAGCAGATGTTCTTCACTTCTAACTCTGTTAGGACAATCGTGCAAAAATTCAACCGTTTCCTTGGATCGTCTGGAAGCAATTCCTGAACAGATACCATCTTCCATGGCTTCAAACCCTTTTCCTTTAAAATCTTGTTGACAGAGGATTGCGCAACACCAACTTCTTGGGCAACCTTACACTGTGATAGGAATGGGTCGTCTCCAAATGCGGCAAGGACATCTTCTTTCTTTTCTGTCGATAATCTTCTGTTGATGATCACCAACAGGCTTCCGAGGTAAGATGGTCAGAGTGTCCAAGAATCTTGCTTTCCAATCACGAAGGGTGCGTGATGGTGATGGCTTTTTTCCAAATTTCTCAAAAAACATTCGCCTGGTTTCTTCACAATTGAAAGTAACTGAGAACGATACAATTGATGCGATTTCAGTGTTGTTTAGATTGCGATATTCCATTGTGCGCGTCTCAGAAGTAAATGAATTTGATAACATTTGATAAGATTTGAAATTTGAAACGTAGATAGCTATGAATCACACACTTCATCTATACGTTTGAATAAACTGTGAGAAGAATCGGCGGGAAGATCGCGATCACCCTGTATACCAAAATCACACACAATTTGAAACTAACATTTGATACGAGATTCTCGTATGTTTACAGAGATCTGGTATGTTTTTCATACCACATTTCACTTGCTTTCGTATGTGATTGGTATGTAGCGATACAAACTATTCTATCTGTGATTGGATGTTTTACATTGAAATACGAATTGTTGGTATGTTTTATATACGAGATCCGATACAAATTGGTCTTCATTCGTATCTGTTTAGTATGAGCAGCTTTAAGTCACATAGCAAAAGTTATATGTATTACATACTACTGTCAAATAACTTTTTTCAGTAATACCAGTCGTGAATATTTTTTGCTTGATAGAGTGATGTTTAATTAGATTAGATTTATTGTGAATTTTATGTTCCATGAGGTTGTCGTCGTTGCTACTTGTGTAGCAACTTTAACAGGACGTTTAGTTAACTCTACTTTATGAACCAAGCTGATAAACATCAATTCATATTAACGATATCTTTCGTGAAATGTTGACTTATATGAAACATAACTATTTTTACTTTCATGTATTATAATGTGTTTTTATTTCGGATTGATAATATGCTTAATTTCAAAATTATATCATGCATAATTGTTGATGGTTGAATACTTATTGATTATTCATGAAATGAAGTACGTGTATTAAAATCGAATTCATTATTGAAGGTATGACGCTTGAATGTCATTATCTCACTACTTACAAAACAGTAGTAACATTAGTGTGATCTTTATTGACAAAAGGCCCTAAATCAACATACTTTGGACATGATTGATGCTTTCTTTTAAAATTGTGCTGGTATGGCTTTAGTATTCAAAGAATACCACATTTGAAATAACATACGAAAAGCATACAAATATATACCAAGAGAATACAGATATATACCAAAAAAATATTTTGGTATGCATCCTTCGTATGTGATTGGTTTTGAGCGATTTACAGTGTGCATTATGTCATTTATAATCCTGTAGGCTACTACAAACTTCAGTATTTTGCGGAAAACCTTAAGTATTTTAGTAACTTAGCATAATGATTACACAACAGTTTAATAACAGGAAAACGAAAATGTAATATACGTTCGAATGGCAGCGTTCCTTTTAGGAACGTAGCAAAATGTATGTAAAGTCTTGGGAAATTATCTGTACTTAAGAGTTATCTCCCCCCACGACATATCTCACGTTCTCACCTGTAAGCTCTGGCAATTGATATCAGCATCATATCAAAAAACATTTTGCGGTCATACATCAGACTGTCTCTGTATTTGTAGAATTGAGATCCCGAGATGACATTCAAAGCCCAATTTTTCAGCGACTAATGCAGGAGATAAAGTCAAGTCACTAAATATAAGGTGAACCAAATACAATTGATGCTTTGTAAGATGATAAAGGCAAAAGCTAAGTCGGCAACTGCTGATCTGCAACTTGAAAATAGAAATAAATGATCTGTGAATTGATTGTGGAGGTCACACATAGGTAGCAGTTCCTCTAGATGTCCAAAGAAGGGATGGTGCTCGAGGCGTCGTTTAAAAAGATGGTGTAAGTCGTAGACATACAGTAAAACCGCATCGCTAGACATGAATCACGTTCGATGCGCAGCGTAGCGAGTAGAGGAGGAAAGAAATGATGACCGGTTGCGCCTTGCATTTCCTTTCTCTGTGTCATGTGATTATCGATAGTAACGTACGCGTCGATGAAGGTCAATCGCTCAGGCGGGAGTAGGGAAATAATCTGTGCGCAGTTCTCCTCTTCAGAAATTAAATGCGAGAGGGCTACACTTAATGACCTGACCACTTTAACGCTGGAATGCTTGTATATCATCGAAAGACAGACTCATTCCATGCATCGAATAGGCACGGATGCATCCGTAAAAAAGACCCGCCGTGTGATAATATTGAACTACTGCAACTGTAGTCTGTAATCTATTCCAAATGCAATCGCAAAATTGTGATTCATCAGATACCTTGCGATAAACATGAATCCAATTATAAGAAATGCATAGGTAGAAATTAATGATGATTCTACCCTATCGTATTTTCGATGACAACATCAATTCAAAAACAAAGCAGAAAGTAGATAGATGAGAGAGAGAGACGCGAGACGTGATTACTTACTTTGATCGTTTATCTTCCTCTTATTTTTCTCTTTCCTCATCACTTCTTTTCTACTTCTATTTCTTATTCTTCGATTTCTCTACAATTCCCATCTTCATCATTCTCTTCCATTTCATAAGAAGAAGATAAACGAGAAATCAGGAGACAGAGAAGATGAGGAAGACACTCTACAACCTGCAAATATAAGTTCACTCATTTATTCTAGACGAATCTAGAGTAAGGGGGTTTTACACACGACTTATCCGTCGACCTACAATTCTGGAGTTAATGTGCGTAAGATGATTTAGTGTTTATGAATTCTATCATAATGACAACATCGTAGATGAACGACAAACTCTTGGTGACAGACCATTTCAGGTTGCCTGGATAATTGTTGGCATCCAGCGAATTGCCAGTTTCCCGAGAAAAAAACTTGATAAACTTAATAGGAGATCAAATAATACCGAAATAACCTACTGGGATCCTTAACAATACCACACAAACTTATGAAGTCAAGAAATACCGAATAAACTTATTAGGATTCATCAGTATCCCAGTAGGTTTAATAGGATTCATAAAGTATATCCTACAAAGTTTATCAGGCAATTGTAAAAATTAATCAACTTGATGGGACACTACATGGAAGTTTATCAGGCAGTTGTAAAATCAGACAAACTTGATGGGACTTTTCTCAGTTTTTGGGATTTCTACGCAGTGCAGTTACAGCACTTTTGGCTCCTGACTAAGTGCTGCCATCACGGCCGAAATTATGTATGTTTCAAAACTGAATGCGCTTCCACGTTGAGCACTGAATTATGTGATGCCAGAATAAAATCGCATGTTTTGTTGGATTGATTCGTCGAGTCGATGCACTCAGATTCCAACAAAGACTACAGATTGTTCTAAAAATTGGCAAACTTTCCACCGCACCGGAAGTGTGCTTTCCGGTGTGCCGTGCGATTTGACCTCATGAATTTTCTGAAAATTTTGTGCAGGCTTGCCAGAATAACTAAGCAAACTATTTACGTCAGAACCCTCTCCAGTGAAAAGCACACATGGTATAACAGTGGGGGCCAATACCAAGTACATGTATAAAGACTTTGCTTTTAGTAGAGTCTTTGCTATAGAGTTTGCTTTTAGTAGTATACTTCGCATCTCAAATCTGCGAAAGTGATGCGATTTTGAAAGCTTTTACACAGGCAAGGTCGGTTGCGCAATCTCCCCGCTCTTCTCGCGTTAGCAACGAGATTCCATCCACATCCATGATTCGATAACATTAGTCTTTGTCCGGGTTTGCGTGCCGACAGCTACAGATGGATCAATGATGATGATGACGCTTCTCGCTTGCAGCGACACACAAAGCGAGCAACGAGCATTAAATTCTCCTTCATTGCATCGCGAAGCTGATGATGTTACGTCAAATATAGCAGTGAAGGCTGGACTTTAACGTACGCGCGCCATTTCTGCTATCCTTCGTCTATCGATAGAGACCAGCATATGTCTCAGTGTTGTCTATTTATCACATATCAAATTTAGTGACACATGGATTAAATTATACATTCGTCATGGTTAAGACTTCTTCGAACGAGTTGCAACTTTTCATCCGACAGATTTGAGGAAATTCATAGGTACATGTATTTATGCCGTGAAAATCAGGAGACATCAGTAGAGTCTTTTGAATGAAGCAGTCTAAACATGTTCTATCTCCGTAGGCAATGACTTGTCGTCTAGTTTCTCAACTCTATGGTTCAAGCTCAATGCTTCTCATGTTCCTGTGCGATTATTTGCATCGCAACATGTAAGTATCAGCATGCAAATTCATATTTTAAGTTGTGATTGAAAGAAATAAGAACTGTGATATATCATCAAAAGAATTCATTCATATGTTAACAATCGAAATCCCTAGAAACATTATCGTGCTTTTGGGAAATGCTTTGATTTATATCAGATTTATATCAGATTAAAAGAATATTTATGATGGTGATTCAAAATGCATCAGTTATCCAAACATATATATCATATTTTTTTCAATATATCATCAATCAAATACACATCATTCACACGATGAGAGATTTTTAAGAATATCTTGAAGAAAAGCCCTTTGTAGAGACGGTCCTGGAAAATCTTAATTTTTTAAAAAAGCCTCTGACGTTCACAGGAATAAAGAACTCGAGATTTTTTACTTAAGGACGTTGATGATATTATAACACTCCCCAAGATAAGTCGCGTTTTGATTAACCTTGTGCATATTTTATGAAATCTTATACATATTTCCACATTGCATTTTTACACGTATTTATTCTTGTTGCAATATCAAGTTTAAACAATTTTGTAATTTTTGCTTGCTATGCGCACATAAATTATACATTGTCACTCGATCTCGCTATAAGAATCTCGACGCGTTGCATCAAAAATCTCACATTTTTTAAATTCCTGCAAAAGTCAGAGGTAATTTCAAAAATATTTAAGAGCATCCATGGATGATTATTTGAAACTCTCGAAAGTGTGTTAGCCTATATGGAACTGTCAAAACGAACCTGCAATCTTGTAGCGGTAGATAATAAATTATATTATGTAAATGTATTATTCATGTTGCAAATATAATTATTCAATCATATTCATAAATTGCATTCATATAAGATATTTTGATATTATTCAGTTGATCACATAATTCTCGAAAAACTAAACATTGCCTTCGTTAATGCCTATTCAATATTCAGTTCATTGTATTGAGGTATATTTATCTTGATATTGAGATTGTTGATTAATCGCAGTTGCCACTCCTGAGCTATTTCGATGTTTTCCGCACCATGCGCTCTTTTTGAGTGATATTGCGCAAATCATTTTGATGTCAATGCAAAAAATGATAAATGAGATATCTCCGACATGCATTATTGTTCATGAAACATATTATAAAAGATTTAGTATGAAAGATATACAACCGAATTCAATGAATGGAGGAGGTCAAACGTGTGGATAAAACTGTAGCGGAACTGGATAAGCGCAACGTGAAGTTACTAGACGACGGTCATACCGGCAGCAGCCGAGGTAAGGCGCGTTCACACTAGCACGATAACGATAACTATAACGATAACGATAAATTGAAATAAAATCGCCCAGCATGTGTAACATAGCTGCTGTTCACATTAGCCCGATTTTCTCAACGATAAATCGTTCAACGATAAAATCGTATCGTCGGGATCACTTCCAGAGCGATTTTCTTGAACGATAAAAAAAATCGTCGACCATAAAATTGTTGCAAACGTCAATTTTAATGTCAGAATCATAATCAGTGTGAGCCGGTGATCAAAATGCGTACCATTGTCTTGTCATTTCGTGCCGAAATAGCGGCACAGTGGAGAAAAGTATTTATCAAAATACTTTCTTTTGATCTTTCCATTTCGCCGACCGACAACGTCAAAAGCATGTTGGAAAAGGGAAATCTGGGTTTAGATAGTGTTATCAGCTTTCTCACCCGACGCTATCACAACATGAAATTTACGTGGATGGAAGGACAATGAATCGAGAGTATACTTATCGCACGCTGCAGTCACTTCTCGTGGAATGAATATAATAAGATCAGAGCTAAAATATCAAACAAACACGTGTGATTCATGAAATAAGGGGATGAATGAAAACAATTATCGATCTTGCTCCCATATGCTGCCTCATGAACCTGATAATACATTCCGATGATTCACTGACATTACATTTCATTGCTGAGTTGATTGCATCAAAAAATAATGTCCGACATAAATGAGATCCTAATTTTTGAGGTGGAGAAGAACGATGTATTATTTAACAAAGAAAATCCACTATATAAAGATGTCAAAAAGAAGATGGACGTGTGGAAGTTAATTGGCGCGCGTATTGGAATGGATGGTAAGCATTTTTTTTCAATATGTAGTACATTCGGTATTCGTATTGCTTCTTTTCCTTAAGAATCAATTAGTCAAAAATTGCATCATACATATAATATATAGGCCCTATGTATGTATATATATAGGCAAGGTTGAGTACCCCGTAAATGCATGTAAGGAGAAGAAGAAACCACTGCTCACTCGGCCTTAGGTCAACTGTATTTAAGTGTACTAATATTCTAAGACATTCAATTTAGATTGTTCACTGATGTGTATCATTAACAATGACCTGCATAAAGTATTCATCAAATAGCGACGCATTTTTTTGGAATCGCTGTTATGCCTTGTATGATGAGATGCTACTCACAAAATACGAAATGTCTGCGAAATTTCATTTCAATTGCTGCAATACTTTTAATCTGCAAACTGACGAATAAGTGATAGAATACAAAAATCAGTCAATTGATTCTGGGCATAAATTAGCTAAAAAACTACTTTTATCAATTCTTGTACCAGTTAGTCATTGATTTTTTAGTATATTTAGTGATATTGGTCGCCTTAATTTTTTTATGCTCGAGGCTCCGTCAATACCGATGGGATTAGCTGCATTATATAAACAAAGTAATGAAGTACACGTAATTCAGAAAGTAATTTTTAAGGTCTACCCCTACAAACTTCGATGTACGATTGATCTATGGATAGGATGCCTACTTGAGATAAAAAGAAACATTTCTCAAGTTATCGAATGATTTCTTCATTAGATCTACGTAAAAATATCGCAACTTATTGAACTACAAGAACTCAAAATTCATGGCAAAACTGATAGGCTTATTCCATTAAGATATATTTTCAAGCTATCAAGTGCCAATCAAGTTATCAATCATCTACATGTACGTGTTGAAGCAGTTAGTTGGCTCGACCAAAACAACATGCTCGTTGCCAGCTCACAGAGCCAGCTGCGGAATTGAAATATGACTTGAACCTTTTGAACGCATCTCGCGTAGCAATGGCATCACCTGCCGCATGATTGCCTGTATGAGGCAATGCTTGAACGAAGTCATTTTGAGAACCGACACTCTCTAAGGTTTCGTCTGTGTTCTTTGGCTCAACAATCGGCTTTGTCTTCTGTATGAAATTATGCAGAACACATGTTGCTTTGACAATTTTATCAACATGTGAAGGCGAAAGTTGGAGAAGTCTGTGGTAAAGTCTGAATTTTGACGTCAAAATACCAAACGCGTTCTCAGATATCCGTCGTGCGCGGGACAGTCTGTAGTTAAAGATGCGTTTCTCATCGTCAAGATCTGCACCAGGGTAGGGCCGAAGCAGATAATTTTTCAGAGGGAATGCTTCATCGCCGACAATCACATGTGGTTGATCTCCCAGATTACTTGCCCCTCTCAACGGTTTATTGGTAGGAAAGTCCAATGACTTTCCGAGGTAGCTGTTGGAAAAAATACCACCATCACTATTTGAACCGTAGCCACCAACATCAATGATGGTGAAACAGTACCTGTGGTCAACAAGTGCTAAAAGAACAATGGAGAACGTATGCTTGTAATTATGGAAAATTGATCCAGAATTTGGTGGGGCCTGAATAACAATATGCTTTCCGTCCAGCGCACCTGTGCAATTCGGAAATTGCCATCGAGATTCAAAGCCATTAGCAATTTCAACCCAATCCGCCTCCTTTGGTACAGCCATGAAAAGCGGTTGCAGTCGCAGCCACAGCGCGTCACATACTTCAGAAATGATTTCGCAAACTGTCGATTTTCCAATACGGTAGCTGAATGACATACTACTGTATGAATCTCCGGTCGCCAGAAATCTGAAGAATAAAGAAGATCAATAAGTTTATTCACTTTATTCAATCATAGTCATAATCAAACATTTGCAGCTTTAATGTATCAATCGAAATCAACATTTCGAATATTGGTATGCCGCTCCAGCTCTAGTCGGGTCACGTTGACCTTTCGATGACTGGGTTCGATTCCCTATTTGCAAACTATTTTTCTTGATTCTAACAATACGAACTGACACATCTATTCCACCACGTGAATGCTGGAAGTCGTGGGATGGGGAGTCCTTAAAGCTACATCTGTTGAGAAATAAAAGCTATCATGTCTTAATGTTTTTTATGCATCTAGAGTTACTCGTAATACATGTAGTCGCATCTCAAGCTGTGCGGAGTAAGGACCAATAAGCAACCATTGCAATCAATAAAACAGCAATCAGTTAAATCACAATCTTTTTTGTTACAGGTGAAAGTGCGCACAATAAATGGGTGAATTTAAGAGATGCATTTACCAATTATCGCCGTAAAGTTATGGAAAAAAAATCTGGGTCGGCATCGCGGAATATAAAAAAATACAAATATGCTGACATGATGGAATTTTTATTACCTTGTTTGCAACTGCGAGAGTAAGTTACCAGGTTTGAAACACATGCGCATGCTTAAGTCAATCTTGCAAATTGTTATAATAAAGGATGATATACTGATGCTCGTGATCATTTACTGACGGTAACATGAGTTACATACTTCTAATATTGCTAATATTTGTCATTAACTTGACGATTGGTAATTGAAATACTTCTATCTTATGCTAATTGACATTTTATTATCAATGAAAATAATGTGTTTTTTGTGGCAGAAGGGTGTTTTTTAAAGAAATATATATGAGCAATAATCTGAGTAATAATATAGTAGATATTTCCTATTTACTTTCAATATGAAGATGCAAAAGCGAATGAGAAGAAGTAGTTGACTGAGATGACGAAATTATGATTTATAATGGCCAAGAAGTTTAGACCTTGATAGAAATTTGACAGAGATAAAAGTTTTCAGAGATAAAGTTGTAATCTCTCCTTTGATTTCTGATAGATCATACTACCGTTTCAGTACATCAACCAATCTGCAGTACCTACCGGCACATGAAAATTCATTCAGTCATAATGATGAGAATGATTTAGACGGAGGCTCAGAGAGCTCTAATGCAATATGCGCACCTACTCCTTCGCAATCAGAAAATTGTCCGCAATCTAGTTCAGCAAAACGACGAAAGGTGGATTCTAATGAGCTGGACCAAAAAATAATGCAGTACCTAATTTCCAAAGAGCCTGATGATCAAACGGACGTTTTTTTCAAATCCATGGCTATGACTGTAAAAAAATTTCCCACAGAAATGCAGTCACAGATAAAATATCAGATTCATGGTATTATCTACGAAGCTGAAAGAATGCTCAATTCTACTGCGCAACAACCTATTGAATCGGTTGATCAATTGCAGCACTACTACAACCTGTAATATAAGGCCTAGTCACACAGTAATTTTCGAATACTTTTAAGTTAGTGTGGTATGATCCTCGTAGACATTTTCACGTTCATGCAATATCTTTTGAATATGTAATTTTGAAGCATAAGTATGGAATTATTGAATTTTCATTTTGGAAATAATTGTTTTCAACTTACCTCAAGCAAATGGCCAATCTTTCTTCTGAAGAAATTGGTCTTCGGAACGTTGTTAAATTCTTCACGATATCATCCTTTATTAAATCATGAATGCGGATGAACTGCTCTTCATTTACGCGAAAGTAATTGAAGAACTTGTCTTCATGCGAATGCAGTTCTTGGACGAGGGTGTTGAACGCCCCAAGTTCTTCTCGCTTCGCACATATTGGATGAGTCCAATAGCTGCGTCTGATTTTCCGTCTTCTTCGAAGTATGAACAAAATAAGGAGGCGTTCTTCATCCATCGGAAATGACTGGAGAATGATCCCTTTGTAGCAAGCACAACTGATAAAATCATGTAGTTAGAACGATAAAATCGTCACGATAAATCGTTACAATGTGAACAGCGGAGCTCAACGATAAATCGTTGAGCTGAGAGGAAGAAATATCGTCGCGATTTTATAGTTATCGTTATCGTGCTAATGTGAACGCACCTTTAGCCTATACTCAAACAAAGACAGTTTGACACAAATCTTCTTAATATCATGAACGTTTTAGTGACAATTCTTCCCAAAGAACGTTGTTTCTTTAAATTAGAATTGAAGTTATTGTTTTTCAGATGTATATTCAGATACTTTATTTCCAACATTTTTTAAAGTTTTCAGCATGTATGAGCTGTTTATGCACAGATGCCTGAAATTAAGTTCGTTTGTTTACTGAGGATCTTGATTGGATGTTAGCTGGTTTTATCTACTAGTGTTTCTATCTAACATAATGTAATTGTAACGTACAGGTAGGCTATATACACTCAAGGAAAAAATAAAGTACCCGGTTAGACATTTAACTCTATTTCGAAAACAACAAGACAATATGCCCTACTTGTGCTTCAGAGTCGATCAGAGAAACAATATCAATACACGTATAAAGTCACGAAAGGCGTACTAGTACATAGAAAACAGTCAAAATCTCGTAAAATCACATTCAGCATCCAGTACTGCTTCTACGCGATCACGCATTGAACTGGTAAGAGAACCTCGATAATTGACATCATCCATCAGTTCATTCCGAATGACATCAAGAGTAGCAAAGAGTTGGTCACTGTCTTCTGGTCCTCATATTCTCTTTGGAGTTTCAGTTCCATCTGTGCCCACACGTGTTCGATGGGATTCATGTCGGGACTAAATGCAGGCCAGTCTAAGGTAGGGATTCCATTGTGTTGAAGGAACAGTTTCGTCCGGTTCGTCAAATGTATCGGTGCATTGTCTTGCTGGAAGATGCCACCTGCTTGAGTGATTGTATTCCATACTGGAAGAAGATTACCTTCAAGGATGTCGATGTACTTTTCTGCATCCAATCTCTCTTGAATTCTCACCAGGCTCGTATGTCCATTACTTGAGAATGCACCCCACACCATTACATGCGCGACAGATCTGTTCGGAGTACGGCAGACGTAGCGATCCGTGTACCGATCTCCTATCGATCGACGGACATACTGTACTCGTGACTGACCGAAGCAGAATTTCGATTCGTCAGAAAATACCACTTTCTTCCACCTTGTCAAAGTCCACGATGACTTTTCTGTAGCCCATTCCAATCTGCGATGTTCATGATCGGCTGTCAAGGCTGTCTTTCTAGCTGGTGTAAATGCCTTGAGACCACCGCTCAGCAATCGATTTGTTACGGTCCTTCTGGTGCATTCTAGATTTACGTCTTGCTTCATTACTCTGGCAGAGCAAAAAGGGTGGTTCGAAGAGAAAGTTAAAATTTCCTCGTCATCTTCTTCAGTTGTACTTTTCTACGGCCACAAGATTGGTTGCTTTAGCATCTCCACCAGCTGATAGCCTCTGTAGGTACTTTCTGACTGTGTTCTCTGATATCTCGAGGCACTCAGCAATTTTAGGTCTTGAAAAATTTGCATGAAACTTTAAGGCGTAGATTTGACCTCTCTGGAATTCAGTCAAATCACATCCACTTGTCGCCATGACTAATTTGCTAATGTTACGATACTGTCAATGATTGTGGTGTATCTACCTAGCGGATTGAACAGAGTACAGCTCGGTATGCATGAAAGAACAATGAATGGAATCACAGCATTAGGGCATCAGCTACACTGAAAGCAAAGCAAACACGAGCGTCCCAAGCGTCTCGAGTAACCGAATGTCCACAAGCTATCAATCGTTTAGTTTGCTTTGCGTGCATTATGGAAGTCTACAAATGCTGCAATGATGACTTTGTATTTGCTGCAAAACGCTTGGAAAAGTTCGCTGTGTGGTTGAGGCCTAATGGTTTGACTATTGATTAACTTCTAAAGTTCATATTTCACACCAACAAGTAGAAAAAAATGACTGAAATGATAAATTTGTCACTGTTAACATAACTTTTTCCACCGGGTACTTTATTTTTTCCTTGAGTGTATACGTAAATAAGCAAACTTTACTTTGGGTCAGGTTTCGATTTTTTATCTTAACTGACTGTCTACGATCTTTTCAGGATTTTTTCGAGTGGCAACTTTATAATTAATTACTGCCACATCATTTGTTTTTACTTTATATTATCAGTCAATTATTTCTTTGAATTAGCTTATTATTTGACTACATGTTGGCGTTTTGGTCATTTGTTGCCGAATTTGCACTCCCGGTCCCCATCTTTGGGCCTGTTTTATGTCAGAGCACTGCTCCTGACCTATAATGATCAGTTAACTTTGCTATTTAATGCTATATTATCAACTTTTCAGGTATGGATGTCCTTCCTGCCTTGTGATGGGTGATTACAATTATCAATTCAGAAAAGTTATATTCAATGTAACAGATACCGACAAGAACAACTGAGATGTACCAGCAGCATTTATATCAGGTTGTTTCTACGAATTCTCCGGCATTTGGAGTAAAAAGGCCTACTAAAGTTTCTGAAATATTGAAGCGGCCTAGCCTGTTGGTGTTGATCCCATGAACCTTTTCTATATCGGTGTGAACAAGGCATTGCTTTCAATTATTCTCAAGAGCGAGCTTGTGGATTGCTTGGTTTTGTCCTCAACCATCGAAAAAGTGGTAGTTCCTCATTATTTTAGAAGAAGCACCGAAATATCTTGACTGAATTTGCGTTGTGGAAAGCGCAAGAGCATCGAGTATTCCTCTTATATTACGCGCCCTTAGTTTTTATGTATTGCTTGCGGTTGTCCCAAGAACAATCTAACGATGTATTTTTCGTTTACTGTCAATTCTCTCGACGTCTGTGTATTTATTATGGTCTGAAAATGAGTGCGATATTATTGACACTGAATTTTACATAAAGAAATTTCAATCTTTTCTGGTGGGAGTCTATATTAGGTGATTCGTGAGAACTCTGACCCTACACTGTCTATCCGACCTTCCTGAGCAAGTCCGTCGATTTGGTCCCTTGCAGAATGTCTCTGCAATGTCATTCGAAAACTTATTGCTATTTGAATTCTAAATTAGTGCTTCATCGTTCAAATATTGTGAAAGAACTGTTCCGCATTGCAATCTGAAAATAGCACCATTCAAAAGATTTAAAGTGGGTGATTTTGTGTTTCATACCAGTAATTACAATAAATTTTTGAAATGTGTGAGTCATTGTACGTTTTGTTTTAATGATCTTTCGTAAAAGCTTGAATGTGACAAACAGCTTTGAATGTAATTAACCGTGTGATGAAACATTCATGTGTGCAGTGTAGAGTATGTGATGAATGTTCCCAATTTTTTTCATTTTTGTCAAGTAATTTGAATTTGCACCACATATTATGACTAACTGTCAAATAACTGTCCGCATTTTATCTTGAGAAGGGAGGAATCCGCGAGATTTCGTCTATTGAATTTTCCAATCACGCTATTATCATGAAGAAAAAGATCAATTTTGGTGTTAAAGTGATCAACAATTATGAACATGAGTAATTCTGACCTGAAAGTTTGTTTGACTACTTTAATTTTTGTTTCCATGTTTGCTGTTTTTTTGCTTGAAATTTTTGAAGCAATTTATTTCAACATTTGATGTGCAACTTCGAAAGTGGTAAAAGTCATGTAAACGCGTAATTTTTGGAACGATTCATCAAATTTAAACCTCAAACTAGCCAATATATTGACTCGTTCGTTTAAAACGTTTCTTCTGTGTCGTATCGCAACGAGATCGTATCTTTTCGAGAAATCATTTTATTGCTATCTCGTTATTTTATTGTTATATTGCTCTTGGTGTTTGTTTCGGGATGAGCTCTCTAGGAAAGAAATCTAATTTTTTAATTCCATCTTTCGTTTTGGGATGTGTGGCTTTCATATAAATTGATGTAATAATCTCTATCGGGAATATTGTATAGAAGGTACTACAGTGCTGTTTTGACATTTCGTTGTTTTGCAATGGCTGCGTTAAGGTGTTGGGTAAGCTTAACTACAAATGCATAGCAAGTGGGATGCTGGACGTTACGACAAATACAACTAATGGGGAAAACTTTTACTTAATGGGAATCCGTATATAAAACCGAGCAAATTAGCAGGGAAACTGGATTAAACCGAACAAATAGTTGGAAAACCAGCGAAACTGGAATAAACCTAATGGGATACTGGATTAAACCTAGCAAACCTAGTAGGACACTAAGCGAAAACTGGGAATAAAACCTGATGGGATACTGGATTGAAACATAAGAAACCTAGTAGGCAAACCAGCGAAACTGGAATTAATAAACTGATGGGGAGACCAATTTATGCAGAATGAATACTATTGGGTACTTAGCAGGTATGGCAAAAGACCGTTCCAGGACACCAAAAAAATTCAAAAAAATGGTATCTTTAAAAACGACATAAATTCATGAATTTAAGACCCTTTTTCAGTTTTTAAGACCTAAATACATGAATTTAAGTCGTTCTTAAGATACCGATTTTCAAAAATGGTACTTTTTAAAAACGACATAAATTCATGAATTTGAACCCTTTTTCAGGTTATGAAGACCTAAAATTCACAAATTTGGGCGTTTTTTAAAAATACCCAATTTCAAATTTTTCAAAATCTCAAATTTGAGAATTACAATTTCCTCGCTTAAATCATGACCGATCCAGGACACCGACGAAAAAAATCAGAAAAGTTTAAGAATCCTCAAATTTGAGAATTACAAATTTTTTCACACCTTAAAATCATGACCGTTCCAGGACACCGAAATCATAAAATTTGAGAATTTCAAATTCATGAATTTATCCATCTTTCAGGTTTTTAAAATATATCATGTGTCTAAATAATATTTGAAGGAATTGGCATAGTCCGGTGGCAATAAGATGATTAGGAGTATTTACAATTGTCCTTTTCATCAGCAGGGCGTTCTTACAATTTATCTACTCCAACTTGCTTGGCACTCAGATGAACACTCACTTGTAAAGAAACATCTGCTTCTCGCATTATAGAATAAATGGCCTTTCAGTGTATAGAGCTGTGGTCCTCCCAACTCAAACATTTGAAAGTAACCAATGTTATGAAAGAACAAACAGCTGCTACACCCACTTAGACATTTGTAAGACATGGAATATCTAATCCAGCAAAATGCTACTACCTAACCAGCTATAGTGCCGTGAAGACACAATCCACAACAATAATAATCGATATGTCTATTTCACACAATTGTGCTGAAGACTTAATTAAATTAAATAGTGGTTTTCTTGTCAGTGAAGGTGTTGTCCAAAATCGCTCCCTCGTCATATGATCTTCTCGAAAATCTGATACCAGATCAATTTGAAGATAGAAGAACAACCAATCGTTGCCCAGGGAGGATGAAAAATTACGGGAGGACTTGGAGAGGCATGAATTTACAGATTCTGTGAGTGATTATCATAGAGCCACATGGTGGAGAGAAATAATACAATTGTAAACTTACAACAAAATTCTTGTTGCATGAAAAAAGAACCAATTCACTCAGTGTTATGTGTAAAATTTTTATCGGTAAGCACTATCTGCTTCTCGGTTTTGTGATAATGACCAAGTCTGTATTTTTATAGTGATTCAATTAATCCGAAGTTTCATTTGTATTTATGAAGAATTAGGTAAATTAGCAGACAAAATTTCCTACGCTTTGTTGGTGTCTGCTTTCTCTTGTACTTTTAAAAGTCACGACCTAACCGTTATCGGAAGATTGACTTTCAATTGTGTAAAGCAAATTAATGTGTCTCATATCCAAATTATTCCATTTCTTCTCCCAAACAATGGTGCGTCATTTAGCGATTATGAACGCGCGCTGACATATTCAATGAGAATTGGATGTTAAAACTCGCGCTATTGTTATTGCGATACGGTCCCGCACGAACACTTTATTTATCAATGTTAGACCTGATGCTATTTCATTATATTCTCTTGAATAATGAGTGCGCCATTCAGACTAAAATACTGCGCCCATTCAACGTAATCACAAATCAACGCGTTAAACATCAGACCGCTGTGAAGACACACTTTATCATATCTTGAAACCCCTCTGTTTTATATGCAATGTTATTTCCTGTTGCAAACATGTAAATACAGATAGAGTGTTTCAACCAATGAAACCTTGTCCACCCCGTGGGGACAGAAATCCCATTGTTTTAGAAAAACTTGTATCTGTCCGGTTTATATGCAATGCTATTTCCTGTTTTAATATGCAATGATGCTATTTCCTGTTTTTAATGCAATTTGATTCTCCTCTTGCACATGTAAAATACAGATAGAGTGTATTCAACCAATGACAACCTTGTCCACCCGTGGACGAAATTTGACATGTATTATCAATGTATCCAAATAGAATGTATGCAAAGTGGATGAAACCAAATTGAAATATCCATGTGTTGTTTTTATTTGTCCTCATTTACGGGAATACAATAGAAACATATTTAAAAATCTTCACTAAAAAATGAGAAACATTGAGAGACTTCCAAAAAATATACGGCAAACACACTACGAATTTATCGATTTAAATGAGATTGCTAACAATTGGGAATAAAGAATTTCACATATTATGAGTAATGAATTACTATTGATAAAAGATGTCGAAACACTAACTCTACTAATACAATGCAACAATGTAACGTTTTTAATTTAAATCCTAATTTAAATCATTTCAAAATCGAATAAGTGAGTTAAGGAAAGTACATCATTATGAGAGACAGTTTTTTCAATCAATAGCCCTCCCAAGGTCAACAAATGAGAAAGTCTCATACACCTTCATGCGAGAGACGACATTACAGACACTCAACACTCACATACAACACCAAATCACCCCCCCCACGTAGTAAGGAAAGAACATCATTAGAGAACAGTTTTAAATCAATACCCACCCCCTCCCTTCTGACTTCTTAGGGTCCCTTAAGAAAATTTTTTATGATTAGAAAATGAGCAACACATAAATGAGTTTTTGAAATTAATATGGAACACAAACGACAAACGAATTTCGAACCTAAAGAAAATCGCTAAATCGGATTAGAGAATAACGAAGAATTTTCATGTTCATCAAGTGAGAGCCAATTAACAATCCCTCAAAAAATAAGCCAACTGGACCTTCAGTGCCCCGGAACAAAAGTTCCATCAATAACTAGTAAAATTTTTCATAACGAATCTTCACACTTCAGACCAAAAAGGCGGTACACTTGGTCCAGCCCAGGTATCGTTTTAGTAAAAAACGAGATAATTATTATTTTTGACTCATACGGTCTTCCACCATACGAATGAAGTAAGGAGAAATACTTTGGCATTGGAATTTAGTAATACATTTCATATTCAAAAACCGGGGAGAACAACTTATTGTGGTCAATTAATGGCTTTAATGTTTTTATGTTAAATTGCAAGAATGGAGTGCCATTTCTTGATATTATGTTAGAATTGAACGAACCGTAGGTTCTTATGGCTACGCCTAATAAGGGAATTTCATTCCCGAAACGGTTAGTAATAATGAGAATTATAATCAGTTCGTTGTAATACATTTTTGATAAAATCGGCCTCTGATAGTTCCATCATCTAAAAATCTTTGATTTCGTAAGTAATCGGGATAAGTGATTGATTTATTTACAACTTCAACTATTTCTTTAG
>CAJQUW010001545.1:0-98505 GCA_907163375.1 Prostheceraeus crozeri
TCATCTACTAAAAGCCTTCTATATAATAAATCAATTTTAACAAGTCTTTAGATTTACTGTCCGGTTAAAATAATGACATACTGAAGCGTGGTTAAGGGAGGTACAAAAAAATACGTGATGAACCGTTGAATTTTGAATGAGCTTAGAAATTGTTTATGAAAATGAAATGAAATTAAAGTTCGAGGCATATTATCAATGCCATTTAAGCAATGTCTTAGTAACAGTTTTTAGAACACATTCCCACTTTATTACAAGAACATGAAATTGATGTGACTTTTTTACAGAAGCTGCAGTTTAAGATTGCAGAAATAATAACAGCTACGCGTTAAATGATAGTAACATTCACGACTATGTCTCAACTGCAATTTACAGGAAAGATAATTAATCTGGATACGAAATCTTTGATTATCAAGCAACTGGGGAAGAAAAAAATCTGAAAAAGGCAGATAATAATTATATATTAGCAATTCTTGGCTAATTTTTATTGATCTGGTAAAGAAAGATTCTGGATACCATTTCCTTTATAGTTGAAATCAGATGAATATAATTATTCTTCTCTGTCTTTCTACGCACAAAAAATCAATAAAATTTTGACAAAAATTTATTTCGTCGGGTCGTGATCTTTTTATTTGCGGCCGAGAGTTTTTATTGTTGTTTTATGTGTATGAGGAAGGTATGTTTTTTTTTGTGACAGTTTTTTGTCTCATCATTGAGAATAGAAAAGAAGTCCTAAGTAAAAATTTTGGAAAGTCAAATGCTAATTTTTGAAATGTCTGTACAAATTACAAACCATCAATGTCAAATGTCGACATCTACCCAAAATATTAAACATATCTAAGTTCATTTGATTTCTTGTTGTACTGACAGAAACTTACGACAATCAATGAGCTTGTGGTTAAGTTGTTTATTATTTTGTTAGATATACGATTTTGACAGACGTTTGTAATTTGGGTAGATGATTTCGTATTGATTTGGCATTTGATTCCTGAATTTTTCATTATGATTTTCTTCTATTTCAATTGACACGTATCAGATCGCGCGAAAATATACTTGGACATAATTTATTAATTTTGTGCCCAAAATATAAAGACTTAAAAATTCATATTTCAACAAAAAGAATGATGACTAATGAGATGAAATTTCTTCATTTTCTGGAGTCATGGGTACAGGAGGTGAATAATTGACAACAAAGGTCTGTCGTAAGTTCAATTGAATATCGAAAAGAGAATGGAAAAGCTGATTAAAGGTCAATACAGACACCACACCCTTGATTCCCCGACCGCACTCACCTGACTAGGAATCGAACGAAGTCGCGGTGGAAGACGGATGCTCGCACCTTCTTCACCAGGCCACGCTGACGGTTCAAAAGTGAATGCGAGTGATGGCAGAAGTCATCTCATGTGATATCGGACAGTATGATTGATACATTCGATATCGAATAGGTATTATCACTTAGAGATGACCTTCTGCCTTCAATCGCATTCCTTTTGAACGTCCAGCGTGGCCCTGGTGGAAGAAGGTTGCGAGCTGCGTCTTCCACCGCGGACTTCGGGGTTCGATTCTAGGTCAAGGTGAGTGCGCGGGGTCGGGGAATCAGAGGGGTTTGTTTTGTTTGGTGTCTTGTATTGACTTATATAGCTGTCATTCTCTTTCGTATTCAGGAGGTGATAATACCGAATTACTAATTAAACAGGATAAGGCGAATACATGAGATTAACTATAATCCTCCGAGTGAATATGTGTCAGATTAAAAGCTTCATAAGGCTCAATGACCACATTTTCATAAAAAATAAGTTGAAATAAACTTGAATTTTCAAACGCGTTCATCAGGCGATGTGAGCAATGAAACTATAAAAAGCTACTTGTTCGCGCCGTTTTAGCGCATCCTAGTGAAGAGTGTAAGTCTCCCGAGAGAAACAACTCAATAGTCCGAGGGTATCACGTTAGGTCCGAGTCACATAAATCACTGTGACTTGAACTGCGCTTGAGGCGCTCTCCTCTCTGCCCTTTCTCCTTTATTCTAGACTTCGTTGTCCGCTCGCCGCCCAGCCTCGTTTGCGTGTCCGTTGTACAACGCCAATTGTATTGTACGACTGCTGTGGAGATTGTGTTGTGGCTCTTCTCTTAAATTTTTTGGAAAGTTGTATCGTTGTGAATACTGCGGTTGTGTATTCAAGCAGATTACTTTTGGTATTACGGGGTTAATGTAGGCACATAAGTTTTTATTAACCGCGACAGTATTGGCTGCTTTGTTCGTCAATCGTGAGTTATGGATTGGATTGATCGCGTTTGATATATTTTTCTAGAATGTTCCGGGATATAGAAAAGTGTACGAGTAACTTTTCATTCCGGATTGGAAATATGTGTGACGCTCTGATCGCCAGTTTGAATTAAATATTCATCGGAGATTAATGTTTATTTCGCTTATATGTTTCAAGAGTTAGATCTCAGATAGATGCATCATCGCAGTGACCGTGGGACGCAACGAATTGTCGCTCTAGAGTGTTAACGCAATGATGCGTAAGGAGTGATTTGCTGGACTTTAATAGGATCATTAGACGAGACAGAAATCAATGCAGAGAAGGAGGATTGGTTGGTGAATTTGGTTAGTACAATTAGTCATAAATAATGCGTGAATGAAGAGAAGTATTGGGACACTTCATGGTTGAATTGGTCTATTAGTGAAGTTTAGAAGTGCATTTTATTGAACAATTTTTGTGTACGGGACTATATGTATGCGACAACACCCCCACTCCGCCTACAAACCCCACCACCCCCCCCCCCCCCCACCCCCCCCCCCCCCCCCCCCCCCCCCCCCGTTCGCCGTGGAACAGAGAGAAGAAACGGTGGAAGTAAGTCGTAAGGAGGTCGGGATAATTGAAGGCACCATTGAAAGACTTTTGTATTGTTGCGACGTATATTGTTAATACCGTATTTTCATTCTTAATAAAGAAGAGAAATTTTCGCAATTATATATGAGTCTTTAAAATTGCCGTTGTCGGGATATCATATGAAACGGATATTTTTGGATGGGTGATGTTCAAACCTTTACCAGTATTTGATTATCCAGAAGCAGCAGTAATTATAGCTCTGCTTCGCAGACTATGAAAACTACCGCGCATAAAGAAGAATGATGAGTCAGATGGGAACCTCCAGTTGTAACACTTAACCTTGTGTAGTTGAAGATTAGCTCGCGCATTAGAAGCATTTTAGTAGGATAGTCGAATGTTCTCGCGGGTGTTGGTTTTGTTTTTTTTTACATAAAGTACATTGATTTTGACATATTTAACTGTCTTTTCGGTCTGTTCAGATACCGAAACCGACACTTGTGTTTTTAATAAAATAACTCGTTTAATGCTGTTGATTCATCACTGATTCTTACCATAAAAAAAGAACGATAAATAGTATATAGCTCAATTAATTTTCTGATATGATAAAAATTTCATAAAAAATGGCAAATTTGAAAACCATGGGTTTTTAGGAAGAAAACATGATTGCGACATTCCTTTTGAACATTGTATATTGTGTGTTGTTATGTGCTCTACATAGACCACTCCCACAGTCACCTATTGTTATTTAGGAAACTAACGCAGATTAAAAGCATTGTAGATTCTATAGGACCTTTTCTATATTCAAAACATGCTCTCAGAAGGTCTACGCTGGCTCTCAAGAGGAGAACTGGGTCATGTTGGTTAGGCGTCAGTGCTATTTGTAGATATTTTAATGCAGGTGTTGATAAACGCTTGTGGATACGTAAGAAGAGATGAAAGCTCACTGTATACAGATCCAGAGATTAGAAGTGAGATAATATTCGCGCAATTGTTTGATTACAACTTCACTCGTTTAGTTGTTGGAGTAGTGACCTCATGAGAAGCCTGATAGCTTTCTAGATGGTCATCGACCACCCTATAATCATTGCCTCGTGGAAAAGAAGCGGCCCGTCTCTAAATAAAATTGCTTTTTGCTAATTAGGTCTACCATCATTGAGTATGGTAGTCGGGTCTGGGAGCAGATCAATTGAATATTTTGAAAGGACCTCATTTGTTCAAAAGATAATTCCACGTTATAGACTAGACGAATTTATGTATATCTTAAGTATGTTGAGAGATTGCATCATTACTTGGACAGCTGGCATTCATTATGGGACAAAAAGAAACATACTTGCGGGGTCAGCACCTCGATAAAGGGAGCTCATATTCCGGTGCAACATACCTTTTTGTGACAGCGATTTCTGCAATATGTGGCTTTGACGGTTCTCCAATGAATTTGTGCTGAAAAAAATTACGTTCTCAATCATTTTATTTAAATTCTTTTGACCGAATTGTGAAACTGCTTTTGGAGAGAGAAGCTGATAAATTTCGTTTAGTACATGTCAATAATCTATGCTTTTGTTTTACTATTTATAATATACATATCATTTCTTACTCTGGCTACAACTAATGAATTTCTACAATAAACTTATTGGAAAATACATGTATTATGCAAGTAACTGAGAAGCATATTGACAATTAATTGGCTATCATGGCTAATCGCAAATAAATTGACGGTAATTTCGCATAATGCTTCACAGTCTTTTTCTCAATTATCAACAATATATGAACTATTAAAATACACAATAAACGCGAATCATACGAAATGAATGAACTAGATAACTAGAAAATTAAAATTCTGGGATGATCATCACAAACATTTATAACTGAAGACTTCGAAAATCAAGAAACCACTAGTAAGGTGCATCTTAATCTTGTTAACATTGCAACAAAGCAGACATTAATTCTGGGATTGTTTTTTTAGTCTTGACTATCTTAACTTACCGAAACTAGCTGTGTGTTAAAATAGAAAATGAGGCTTTCAGACCCTAAACCCTTAGATCTTTGGGATCCGCTCGCCTCCCATCTAAGTTGCACTGCAACGTACGTTGTGCGATATCAGCAGTTGTCGTAGATTCTTTTTCACCAATTCAGATTCATTCCTTCCACCGAATACGGAGAAGACGGACGGGACGTTGGAATAAATTAGGCTTACATTTGATAGTTTCAGCATCCGATATGCGCCTTGCTACGTTAATTAAAATATTTGCGATGGTCTATTAAAGTTCCCGCGACTGGTCATATTTTATGGAAACGGCCAAAAGCTCAGTTCAATTATACGCATTATAGTTAAGAATCTTTATCATGTGCCATTTTAGAAGCTAAAAACCAATTGTTCTTTAGCAGGTTGTCTTTGACAATGATTAGCACGAGCTTTGTAATAGCAAATTGAAAAATTGATTCTTTTAGTAGAAGAGCCCTGGCAGTTGAATGAATATGAACACGGTAAACATCATATACTTTGTGCTGACATCTCCCAAGATGCCTAGATCGATCTAGACGCGATTTCAGATTCAACGACATAGTATATAGTGTTGCAATTTATTAATTCATGCATTTTTTATGAATGGTCGAAGAAAAATTTTATGTCTTATAGGCCTTATTTTGCAGAATTCCATATCTGCAGTGTCAATATCAGGATAAAGTTGAATTGTAAGGAATAACGGAATAAGTAGGCTCATGACCTTTTGATTTTCCAGCTGGCAAAGGTATGCAATTAGGCATTTCTGTGGAGTATATTTAGTTTATTTTTTTTTTTTTATTTTTGTTTTTTTTTTTTTTTTTTTTTTTTTTTTTTTTTGTTTTTTTTTTTTTTTTTTTTTTTTATTTTTTTTTTTTTTTTTTTTTTTTTTTTGTTTTTTTTTTAATTATTTTTTTATTTTTTTTTTAATTTTTTTTTTTTTTTGTTTTTTTATGTTTTTTTTTATTTTTTTTTTTTTTTTTTTTTTTTTTTTTTTTTTTTTTTTTTTTTTTTTTTTTTTTTTTAAAAATCAAGCGTCATAACCTGTGTATTATCGTACATTTTAATAGTAATTTCACGTGTAGTAAAAGAATTTAATGAATGAGTAGATTGATTAAATCAATATGCGTCTGGAAGCGATCAGAAGATAATCTAGAAATAAAGGAATGGAAATGCTTTTTATTAGATGGATGAAGAGATCATGGGCACTTTGATTTACCGCCCAATAATAGAACACCATTACAAAGTTACCAGCTTCAAATCTCGAAACTGCTCGAGTCGGGATTTTCATCAAATTCAAAGTATTATTTCATATTGCGACCAGATTATTCATTTCCAATTATCAATTATACCTAGTAGTGCAACGAAATCTAGTACTTACTTACTTATTTCATGCTCACCTCTCTCAAGGCCGACATGGTTTCAAGTCGAAAATGAGAGAGATTCAATAGTTAATTCATTTTCGTAACGTCTTCAAAAATTTTTGGAACACTTGGGCCATTTCAGTGAGGAGTGATGTTTTGACCAACAGCGATGATTTATTCCCACTGTCGATCCATACGGATGTAGTTTGAGAATTGGGAAGAAAACTGAAATTAATTTTGTTTTTTGAGCCGAGATTTTATGTGTTTAATGTCGGCAATATGGATCAATCCTTTAAAAAATATAGCACAAGTAACTGGCGATGAAGTATTAGTGCATGTCAGCACACAGTGCAGAACAATTGTGTCAGAAAAACTTGTATACGTAAATGGTGATGTCTTGAAAGCAAAGCCAGTGAAAATGAAATATGCACATGTAAATAGAATGATTAAATATTGTATGTTTCCAAATTCAGTTGAAAATTAGAATAGACCTGAATAGTGGCATTTCATCCAATATCAGGATCATTAGAATTCCTAGTCAAATATGTCAACCTCGGACACAACTCCCTTATTTAAAGTTCGTCAGTCGAGTTCACCGCGGTAATTCGAGATTTGCAATATTAAAAAAGTTAGTTAAATTTCTGACAATAACTATACTTCGGACTACTTCCTAAACTATAATTCGAGGAATCAAGGTTATTGAGTATCCATAAAATGGCTCAGTGATCTTTTTATACTTATATTAGAATTTCGTTCATTCGAACTGAATAATAGTGATAGGAGACATAAACTTTTTGTTGAGTATACCTAGCATTTCAGCGATTTTTCAGCACAGTTGTGATGGTTGATTAGACCTACTTGACTTCAGCAAGGTCAAAAACCCCAGAAAACCTCCAAAAATAGTGAATTTAAAATTTTCAATTTTTTAGCACTACGTATGAAATTTTATAAGTAGTCTATCACTTAACACTAGAGGACCTGAAATTTCAATCTTACTAGAAAGCCTGAAGTGCGTCAATTGACGCATTTCTAAAATCATAATCATAATATCGGTCAAAACTGCGAGTATGATATAAGTAGGCTATATGAGATACTTTTGCAATAAATAATGAAGTAATTAATGATTTCTATATGGTAGGGATCTATTCCAAATTAGTTTAGAAATGTGTAAACACTGCTGAGTTAGAATATTAAAAATCATAAAATTCCCAATTCGCAAGTAACACTTAGCATTATTTCCCAATTTGAAAAAATAAAAGTCATTATCAATAATTTGAATTGCAAATGGATTCATATTTCACAAACAGAACTAATAGAGAATCATATGAACATCCGGATTACTTACTTGCATTCATTGCACATTCGAATTGTACAACGTCCGCAAACTAGGCGGTTACAAAGCTGACACCGATCTAAGGTACGATTGCGGTTACATTCACCAGATGAGCATGTCAATCTTTGCCGTACATTTCTTTGATTGTTGTCAAAGGCCACTGCTCGTTTTCGAGCTTTTTCCTCGACTTGCTTGCTTTTGAGAAGTTGCTCTACCACTTCTTGAATATATGAGCGTCGACTCATGTTGGTCTCAGTCACCTCTTTGTACAATACCCAAGAATTTACTAAAGCGATATCCATAATATTTGAGAACACATGAACTGGCCATCTTCGACACGCTGGCTTCACCGAATACAGGCGCAACATTTGATCTAAGACATCGACTTCCGATTTTGTTGCGTTGTATAGTAAAACTGTCTCAGGCTTGCACTTCTGGTTGTCAGCAGTAGGGATAGTCACTGTATGATGAAGAGTGCTTAGTATTGTAACTTTTTTGTTCTTTTTGCACTGATAAACAGTCAATGTTGCTGATGAATCGGCATTCTTGATCATCATTCTTATCGACAGTACCGATAATCGAAGTATGTTTGCTTGCAAGTTGTTTAGCCAATGAAAGGCTAGTGAAAAAGTTATCAGTTTCCATTTCTTTCTACCGGTTTTAGTAACTTCATCACATTATCAGTAGAAATACTGTCAACACGTGTTGAGTCTCTTCCTAAGTATGGGAAACCGTTATATAGATATTTGGTCTGAAGATCCACCATAAACCAAATATTGATGCCAAATTTATCTGGCTTATTGGCCATGTATTGAAGAAATCCACACCTGGCTTTGCATGGGAGAAGCTGTTCATCAATAGTTAGATACTCAGATGGATAGAAAGAAATCTGGCATGTATCTATGAAATCATACCAAAGATCAGAAATCAAGCAAAATTTGTTGTTCTCTGTCCTTGATTTTCTCGTAGTCTTATCATCGAAGCGAAGAAAGCGTTTGATCTCCATGAACCGATCTCTGCTCATATGGTCGGTAAACAATACATTTCCCCACTGTTTGGACCAAAATTCTCGAAGAGGAAGATTCTTGCATCCCAAAATGCCGCGAGCAATCCAAAGTCCAAAAAAGTGTCTAATTCAGATAGGTCAATTTTCCAATCGGATTTGAATCTCTGACCTTCTGATGTTGTGTATTTACAAATTTTTCGTAGCATCGGCTCATTGATCAATAAGCGGAAAGCCGACAAGGGATCACTAATGCGTGAAGTTGCATATGACGTTGGACCTGGTTGACGTCGTAAAATATTTTGGGCATCACGTCGACCTGTGCTTGAAGGAGAATTAGCAAGTTTGTTCCAGACAGTGCCGTCTTTTCCAACGAGACTGGCTGCGGACGTAGGCCTCTCAGTATCACCTTCACTATCGATTTCTGTTCCGGGTATTCGCTGAGATAACGGCGGAATATCATCAATGGAGTCATCGTCACTATTGCAGGATTCATCGACGTCATGTTGGTCAACAATATTTTCAGCTGGGATTGCTTCATTCTCATCGTCTCCGTTGTCACTATCGTCTGTATTGAGATCTTGCAGCAATTGTAAAGCTCTCAAAGCGGAATGTTTTGCTCGTCTAGCCATTTGTTTTCCTTGTATGTCAAATGACGCTAAAGTGCTTGAAATGAACATTTTATTATTGATCGATCATTTTCAAAATCTTGACACAGATAGAGGACAATTATATATTGCCGCAAGCAATTCATTCATAAACACGAAGATTGCTCTCAATATATCTATGCGGATGCTTGTTGCTGCTCTGACATTAGATATCTATTGAATCTATTGTGTTTTCAGTTGACTGATGACGCCTAAAGGATTGCTTTGGAGTTTAATTTAACGCTTTGCATAGCTATAAGAAAACTTGATACTGTGTTATCCGACTTTAGAAATACAATGCGTCAATTGACGCACTCAGGCTTTCTAGGAAGTCATGAGATTTCTATGTCAAATAGATGTCCGAGAGAGCTGTTACTTTTAGAATAGTAAGAACTAAGGAAAATATGAAAAGTCAGGAAGTTTCATTGGATAAATGTCACAGAGTAACTTAAAAACATGAAAAATGAACTGACTTTGCGTCAATTGACGCGCTTCGGTCTTCTAGTGTTAAGGCAGGTCAATAACGACCGAACCTTTTTTGAAGCGAGTTAAGCGGACTTGCAGAAGCAAAGTTACAAGCCTTTAAAGTTTTGGAGTCTTTTATGGCCTGGAGACGAAGGCCATTTCCTGGCGAACCTCTAAGTCTGACGCCTTAGCTGAGTTCAGCAATGAAATTTTCTAAGTCGGTTTCTTACAGAAACCCGAAATTTGGAATGTCCTATGCTATCATCGGAGCTCAGAGAGACGACCTACCTTTGACAATCGCTCTCCTCTTAATGAAAAGTCTCTGTCGGTTCCCCGCTTATATAGTTTGTGGCGATCAGCTGATGACGTCATATCCATCATCCAAAAACTTGAAACCCGTCTATCTCCGGTTCTACTGCTCCGATTGACTTAAAATTCTGATAGCCATGTTTTCTCGCTCTCCCCTTTCATTTAAGACATCCCTCGACTCGCTACGATGACCAAGAGCCGAGCTGAAAAAACTTCCAAAAATAACTTTTTCAAAAAGTTCCAAAGTCTTGGAAAATGCACAAAAACTCGATTTTCAACAGGCTCTCATTTAGAAACGAAACCTTCCACGCATCTGAAAAGATAAGATCCTAGAGAACAAAGTGCGGTCTTGCCCTAAAAGAAACCCGAGCTCTTCATTCACTTACAATCCTCCGCTATTGACCACCAAAGGTGGTTATAATTTAACATTTTCAGGAAAAAATCTCATGTGGAGACTCAACTTTTCAACTTTTTCTCTCCGATTGACTTGAAACTCACCCTCTAGAAGCAGAATGGCACGCTGATTCCAAATCTGGTCTTTGATTTCCCGTCCGAGGCGTCGTTCACCCGCTAGAGCGATTTTCGTAAAATTTCTAACTCTGTCGTTTTTTCGCCAATGTCCCAAATTTTCAATTCCACCTCACATCTAAACGAAGACAGATAGGAACAAGCCGCGTCTTCCACTGAATTTGTCTCACTCTCAGCTTTCAAATGAGCTATCACACGACTTTCTACAATCTCTAACACCAAAGTTGGAAGTCTGACAGGGGGGTTAGAACTTTTTCTCTCCGATTGAGCTGGGAAGAAGTTGCTAGACCCAACATTGGCCAAAACGTCCGAATTTGCACTCAGTTTTCCCATCCGAGCACTCCTTCATGTCGAAAAACGACTTTTCTCATCCCAAAACATCCAAAACCTGCCTTTTCCAACTCTGACGTTTTCCTGCCATTTTCCTCCCTAAACCCAGGAAAATAGGACCAAACTGAGCTTTTCACTACATTTTCCTCACTCTTAGCTTTCAAATGAGCTATCACACGACTTTGTACGATCTCTACAACCAAAGTTGGAAGATCGTTGCCGAGGGGGGGGGTTCAGCACTTTTTCTCTTCGATTGAGCTGGGAAGAAGTTCCTAGACCCAAAATTTCACGTAGATTCCGAATCTGGCCTCCGTTTTCTCATCCGAGCTTTCCTTCATGACGAATTCCGACTTTTCTCATCCCAAAACCATCAACACCCACCCTTTTCCAACTCTGCCGCTCCACCCCTTGCCTCTCAGGAAAACTCCTCCTGCCTTCCTTCCCCACCCAAAACTTCACGCAGATTCCAAATCTAAACTCCAATTTCACATCCGAACCCTGCTTCATGACGATTTCCGACTTTTCTCATCCCAAAACCACCAACACCCACTCTTTTCTCACTCTATCCTTCCGAGATTCCTACCCTTCTCCCTTCCCATCCCTTACCGGAAAACTCCTTCCTTCCTTCCAGGGGGGGGGCTGAGTCAGCATGATGCTTCATCGTTTCGCATTTTGTCCTTGCGCCTGGGATGGGATTACTACTCATGGTCATCACATCACCCTCGTTCCATGCTCATTGGAATCTTGACGAATGAATTTCGGAGAGCCTCTTCTCATGGATCTGGTCCCTTGGAAATACAAGAAGGTATAAAGCTGATCAAATCAAGGTATGCGGCAAATGGATGTCCATCGAAGGTGCTAAAGAAGTGTATCAGTAAAGTGAAGAGGCCCACGCAGAAGCAGAATGGTGACAGAAATGGTGGCAAGACATATCTTACTTTGCCGTGCATGTCAGAGCATCAGACCAGAGTCATACGCAGCTCTTTGTTCAAATGTGGATTGGACAAGCATATCACTGTTTCCTTCAAGAGTAACAACCTATCAACATTATTAAGGCCTAAGAAGACAAAATTGTGCACCAAACAGAATTGCGTTTATTGTATTGCCTGCTCTGATGGTGTGGTCGACTGCTGGACTAAAGACTGCGTATACAAAATTAATTGTGAACATTGGCCATCCTTTTACATCGGCGAGAGAAAGAGGACTATGCGAACAAGGGTTCGAGAGCATGTGACAACTGGTTCGTCACTTGTGTACCAGCATCTATTGCAGCATAAAAACACCCCAGATGTGACTGATATTCAATGGTCAGTGATGCACCGCAACCTGAGGAGTTATCATCACCGTCGCAAGGTGGAATCTGGTGAGATCTGTTCAAACAGGCCTGATATAAATGTCCAAAACTGACTCTTTACTTCAGTCTGTGATCAAGCCAGTGGCGAAACGTCAGATTTATTTTATCAATATAAGCGGTCGAAGACTTAAGCCTTCTCTCTTCATGAATTATAATTTGTTTTTATTTCGTATTGATAATATGTTTAGTTCCAAAATTACATAATGTATAATTGTTGATGGTTATTCAGCATTGTAAGTTTGACTATTAAATGTCCTTATCTTACTACTTACAAAACAGTAGTAACATTAGTGTGTTCTTTATTGACAAAATGCCTTAAATCAACTTACTTTAGACATAATTGATGCTTTCATTTAACATTGTGCTGGTATGTATGGCTTTAGTATGTAGAGCATACTACACTTGAAATACATGTAACATACGAAAAGCATACAAATATATACCAAGAGAATACATAAATATACCAAAAAAATATTTTGGTATGCTTCCTTCGTATGTGATTGGTATTGAGCGATTTACAGTGTACGTTAAACTCATGAAAGGGGTGACAGATTAATGAGGGGGTAAAATACACACATGCAGTCCTAGCTAGTTCGAGGGAAGTGGTAAAAGAGAAAAGCGGACACTCTAAATCAGTGTGACAAACTTACTTTAAATTTCCGACCGGAAAATGTAAACACCATTTCAATGTCCCGCCGGTAAAAGAGATGGACGGAAAACGTATACTGTAACACCGTTGCTGGTGGTGGGACCCAAAAGTTAGGTTGGGTTTCATAGCCTGAGTTCTGTCATCGGGCGTGATAGGGTTGCCACTGGTTGTTCATTCTCGGTCGGTAATCTCTGTTGTTGTTAGAATGTCTTTTCTGGTGGCATCTTCGAGGATTGTAGAAGCAGTTTCCCGCGGTATGGCCGAAATTCCCGCAGACGTATCACTTTTAGTTGTTGTAGCGATTGTGGGAATTGCCTCTGTAGTTGTTGTTCCGGTAGTTGTTGGTTCGAAAGTTCCGGTTGTAGCTCGGTCGCTGCACACTTTGCTGTTGTTGTTGTTGGTTTGTTGAGTTGCCAGTTGTCTCTTTTGGTCTTCGTTCAATTTTCCATACCATTTACTTGATTTCATCAATTGCCTTTGGCATTGCGTTGTTGGGGACTTGTGTTCTTATGGTCTTCCTTTATCTTTCTTCATGATCTTCATTCATTTTCTCTCGCAATTCTTTCACCTTCTCCTCTTGTCTGGTCAGTTCTGATTCGTAGGTTGACAGTGATGATATCAGGTCTTCTTTTGTTCTGCTCAAAATCCGTATCTCCTCCATTAACTCTTTCACTCGGTCGTCTTCATTTTTAGGATCACAGGCCTGATTCAGCGTGGTGTTGATGTCTCGCATGTCAGCTTCATTAACTTTTGGTGCAGAATTCACAGCAGCACTTCCTGTTGAACTTCCTTTTTACGTACTTGACGATTTCACATGGCGGCAGGCCCGTACATGAGTAATGGTAGTTTTTTAGCACTTATCGCACAATTAACACTGGTCGATTCTCTGCATTTGCCACATTCGTTTCCATCAGTCATCTCAATAAACCATGATGGTGAATAGAGGTGGATATCGACATGTAATGTATAAGTGAAAAATTTGTCTTCAAGATGAATAGCACGTAATAAATGATAAATAAGCGTAATAATAAATGATTTGGACTTTCAATGACTCGGTATAACGCTCTCTCTCTCTCTCTCTCTCTCTCTCTCATCGTCTTTGTATTGGAAACTACCACCGTGTATTCCTGTTGAGGATAATATTCCATCTTTTTTTATTTCAGAGTGTCATCACCGAATTCATACTTGAGCAGCAAATACATCTATGTGAAGTAAAAACAATTTAAAATATAAGTCTTTCAAAACACAAAAGTGAGAAATAAGTTTGTGTTTTGAAGGACAATGCTCTATTAATTATTATCAAATATGCTTTATTCAGTAACGAGAATATTGCACTTTATGGAACAGGCCTAATTTAGTTAACGCAAGTTATATTAAATAGGACGACAAAATAGGTGATAGGGTCGTCGAAAGGAGGTTATGGCCAGTGTATGGAAGCGGTTTGTCTTGGCTCATTTCTTGCACATTTTTACTTACATGCCGTTATCGTTTTGTCAAGTTTCATGAGTTTAATTGATCAAAGGCTGAATTAACTAACATGTGGCTTGGAAGAGAGGACACAACGAATCAGGAAGTAATTTTGAAAGATGAAAATCGTTCATGTCTTGATTGATTAATCCTTCAACGACCTAATTTTTTTAGTCAAATTATTATGAATTGAATGTCACAAATTCGACCATGCATCGTTTGAAATAATTGTACACATTAAATCGCTGGATACGAAGATTACTTACAAACATGCCAAATTCACATACTATTTGAAACTAATATTTGATTCGAGATTCTCGTATGTTTACAGAGATCTGGCATGCTATTCATACGAAAGGTCACTTACTTTCGTATATGAATGGTATGTAGTGATACGAACTATTCTATATGTGATTGGCTGTTTTACGATGAAATACGAGTTGTTTGTATGTTTCATATACGAGACCCGATGCAAATTCATCTTCATTCGTACGTTTCTCGTATGTACAGCTTTAAGTTATATAGCAATATATATATATATATATAATACCACTGTCAAATAACTTTTATCAGTAGTACCAGTCGTCAATATTTCTATTTAATTGTGTGGTATTCAGCTAGTCTAGATTTATTGTGAATTTTATGTTTTATGTCGTCGTTGCTACTTGTCTAGCAACATTAACAGGACGTTTAGTTAGCTCTACTTTATGAGCCAAGTTGATAAACATCAGTTCATTCAAACGATATCGTTCGTGCAATCATGTTGACTTATATATCTCAAACATAACTATTTTTGCGTTCATGAATTATAATCTGTTTTTATTTCGGATTGCCAACATGCTTAATTCCAAAATAACATATTGCATAATTGTTGATGGTTGAATGCTTATTGATTATCTATGAAAAGCTTTAGACTTACATGTGCTAAAATCGAATTCAGTATTGCAAGTTTGACTCTTGAATGTCATTATCTCACTACTTACATAACAGTAGTAACATTAGTGTGATCTTTATTGACAAAAGTCCTCAAATCGACATACTTTGGACATGATTTATGCTTTCTTTTAACATTGTGCTAGTATGCCTCTAGTATGTAAAGCATACCAGTTTAAATGACATACGAAAAGCATACAAATAGATACATAAATATACCAAACAATATTTTGGTATGCATTCTTCGTATGTGATTGGTATTGAGCGATTTACAGTGTAGAATCGCGGAAGAAAAAGGTAATGATGCGTTTCAAAACTTGATCAGTTGAGATCGTCATGTTAACTATACAAACCTCATTCTTGTCATCGTGTAAAGAAATATTCACCCATACAGGTATTTTTTCGGTATTAATTTACTTTATCCGCCTTAGGTCCTTTCGTAGGTCTTCAGAAAATACGAATTGAATCTCTTAAGTCAAAATGGAATACTTGGAAAAAGATGTTGTGAGTTTGATTAATTGTATTTTGAAATTTGAATTTAGAACATATTCATGATTGTTTGTTATGTAGATAACCGAAATTCAAAATACAAAGACAGAGAAATATATGAAAATTTTAAGCAGTACATGATCCAATTTAAAATGCAAAATATAATAATGATCGGGCATTTTAATGGTCGTATTGGCAATGACACAAACTATGTCAGTTGTACACTTCCAGAGAGAAAGTGAGATGACGCATTTATAAATCCGAATGGCGGAAATTTACTAAATTTTTGTAATGAAACTTCTTTGATAATTGCAAATGGTAGGCTAGAAAATAATTCTGAGGGTAAATGCACTTATTATAGAATTCAAAAGAACGAGATACGTAAATCAGTAATTGACTTCCTTCTTATATCGGAATCAATGGTAAATGATCTGAATTCCTTTCAATGGAACCGGCTCCCCATACGGATCACTCTCCACTGCTAATAAAGTGAAAAATAACATTAATATCAGAATTTAAGGAACAAAATCATCAACCTGATCAGGATTGCCATCATGCCAAAGTTATCAAACCTCATAAATAGAAAAATGATATGAAAAATAACTTTAACCATAAAAAGTTTATTGAAAGATTTAGAGGTCTAAACAAACAAACTCTGAAAAATGATCTGTCGGTTGAAAATATCCTTTGTATAATGAACTAAGCAAAATTAATTCGATTTGCGTAAAAAGTGCTAAAAGGCCAATTCGAAAAGTTGTTCTTTCAAGTGAAGCACGAAAATTTAGAAAATAATGACTAATTGTAAATTGGAATGATAAGAAGAGAAATTAGCAACTACGGTATTTCACAAAAAAACATGACAGATATTCGTTATACTCATAAACAATTATCAGTAGTTTCAACTTCAGTTCGAGTGCAATGGGAGAAGAAAATTATCGGAACTTCACAGAACTCAAATCAAAAGGCAATAGTTCGAGAATCTTAAATATTTTATATTGTATTCATTTTACCATGTGAGGATGTTGTGAATCACAACTTGTGATGCAATGCATTATTATGTTTAAAATTCCAATTTTAACCTATGGCAATCTCAATTCAGATACTTTCAGTGGATGCGTTATGGTGAATTTTACGACTTGGATCTACTATGAAGGAATACATAGAGACATGGGATAAGCTGTCGTGATCATATTTGTCAAATGTACTTGTAATTTTCATTTATACAAATCCTCAAGAAAGTATTTGTTTCGTTTCAGCGTGGTGATGAGTTTCAATGGTCTATATACCGATAGTCAGTGGATTCCTGTGTCATACTGAATGCAATATTAACGGTATGATCTGGGAGTCAGTTGACTTATTGGACTGCTCAACATCTGCAGCAGAAAAGGCTGAAGTAAATGAAATTTGTGGTATTTTGTAGCCATTCGGTTTTAGAACCACATTGGTACGGTAGGTTACTATATATAAGCGCTTCAAGGGATAGAGCATCGTACACATTATTTTAGCTACAATTCTACCACAAGATTTTGAGACAGCGACGTGCATAAAATCCGCCAGGTCTTATCCATTTTTCAAATCTTCCGAACGTTATTGCGCTTGATCTTACTGATATGCTTCAGGATCTGAACAGACCTGTAAAAAATGCTAAAACTCTTGCATACAGAATCTTGTAAGTTTTACTAGAAAAGTTCAGAATAATCGCAAGAGTCTTTCGCAAGTGTTGGCTATTCTTCGCAAGATCTGTCGATTAGTACATAATTTTTTTCAAGCAGCTACACGGTGTATTGCCATAACTGGGAGGTGTGTGACACAATACCATCAAAATTAAGAAGCAAGTTCAAAATTTTCGGTGCAAGTCAACTACGAATCACAAATAATTTTTGACACTTTCCAAAGCACACGATCATACCATAGTCTATACATTGTAAATCGCTGGATAAGAAAATTACATACAAAAATAATATAACAAAATCACATTCAATTTGAAACTAACATCTGATACGAGATTCTCGTATGTTTACAGAGATCTGGTATGTTTTTCATACGAAATCTAGCTTACTTTCGCATGTGATTGTTAGGTAGCGATACGAACTATTCTATCGGTGATTGGCTGTTTTACACTGAAATACGAGTTGTTGGTATGTTTTATACACGCTAAGTTGATACACATCAGTTCATTCAAACGATATCGTTCGTGCAATCATGTTGACTTATATGTCTCAAACATAACTATTTTTGCGTTCATGAATTATAATCTGTTTTTATTTCGGATTGCCAACATGCTTAATTCCAAAATAACATATTGCATAATTGTTGATGGTTGAATACCTATTGATTATTCATGAAATGCCTTAGACTTACGTGTATTAAAATCGAATTCAGTATTGCAAGTTTGACTCTTGAATGTCATTATCTCACTACTTATAGAACAGTAGTAACATTAGAGTGATCTTTATTGACAAAAGTCCTCAAATCGACATACTTTGGACATGATTGATGTTTTCTTTTAACATTGTGCTGGTATGGCTTTAGTATGTAGAGCATACCATATTTGAAATAACATGCGAAAAGCATGCAACCATCTGCCAAGAGAATACAAAAATATACCAAAAATTGTTTTCATTTTTCATTCCCTTCATAATTGGCTTCATGCACAATGCCCATAGCTATCTTTTAACATGTCCACTGTCAACCAGTCTTTATCCTCATTCACGTGCACAGGTAGAGTCTGTTGTCCCATCTGTAAACGTAATATAGTAGTCCTGCGCAACGGCACACTAGGTCGACATGGCCCTCGTAATGATAATTGTCTCGGAACTGGCATGACACCATCCAAAACGAATGGCTCCCAACAGAACATCATACAACCTTATGTAACGACTCATACAAGCTGCACCCAAGATGCATCAATTGCTGCAGTGGATGATACTCCCATGCCTTTTGGACATATTTGCCCAGTTACAAACTGTCGAGAAAGGCCTGCATCTTCTATGCTAAACAAACACGTCGAACGTCATGCTCAAGGAGTCTTTTCTGGCTCAGTTCCCTTTTCATGGTTGCAGCAGCACAAGAAATACATCTGTGAATGCAAGCGTCTAGTTTCATTAAGTCATGCTTCATATCATGCGAAGCAATGCCCCGCCAAAGCTGGTTCAGCCACGACATCAATTTCTCCTTCTGCTGCAGCTGTAGAGCCAGTCGACTCACCTCTCCCATCATGGGACGAAATCATGTCCTTAAGACGTCCAACCTTGCGCTCAATTCCTTGTAATGCAAGACAATCTTTCCGTGAAATATTCTCTTCTGCACTGAATAATATCATTCAAAACAATGAAGAGGCTTCTTGGAAGATGTTGTTTATGATTCCCAAAGCTTTGTTACCGTCTTCGAAACGCGGCGGACGTCATCATAATCAACCTGATATTAACAATTTTTGCCGTCGATGGAAAGCAGGTGACCACATTCGATGATGGCAAGAAGCTGTCCATTCAGCTAATTCTTCATCCAAGCGAGGAAAAATCAAGAAGGGACTGGAAAAAGAGATGGCAGAAAGCGCACTAGTTGATGAAGCACTAATCAACGCGTCCAATGGATTCTATAGGCATTCCTGTCGCATGCTCACATCCAATGGTATTGCACCCGATACTCCTGAGACATGTTAAGCTTTGAAAGACAAACATCCAAATGGCAATATCCCTTCTTTACCTGATGAACATCGCCAAGTCACACCTTTTCAATTAGGGTCTGAATTTGACTTGTTGGCTACTTTGAATTCCTTTCCAAAAGGCAGTGCATGTGGACCATCTGGACTAAGAATTCAGCATATTCTTGATGCTAGAGAGACAATTTTACCAACTTCGTTGTCGGTGACTCTACGCATCGTGATCAATCTCATTATCTCTGGTGCCTTACCTACAGAAGCAGCCTCTTATCTTGGTAGTGCATCATTAACAGCTCTTAAGAAACCAAGCTCAAATCCTGGGGATGTCCGGCCTATTGCTGTTGGAAATGTGATACGTAGAATTGCTGGCAAGTGTGCTTGTTCCATCATCAAAGACAAAGCTCGTCGGCATTTAGCACCTCACCAACTTGGAGTAGCAGTACCAAGTGGCTCCGATAAGATCATTCACAATGTACGGAATTGCATTGAGCAGAACTGGGATGACGAACAACTTTCTTTGCTGAAAGTTGACTTCAGTAACGCTTTCAACTGTATATCTCGACAATCAGTAATTGATGCATGTGAAGAACATTTTCATGAGATTCTCCCGTTTATCATGTCGTGTTACGGATGTCATCCATCACTGTACCACAACTTAGGAATACTGTCATCAGCTTGTGGTGTGCAACAAGGTGATCCGCTCGGTCCTTTCCTTTTCTCCTTAGCTCTAAATCACATTGTACAGATGATTCAAAACCAGATACCTGGCCCTTTACTTCATATGTGGTACCTTGATGACGGTGTCTTTTGTGGAAATCGAGATGATATACATAAAGTCTTGCTCTTACTGGACATACATTCGTCTCCAATTGGTCTATCTGTGAATTTGAAGAAATGTGAGAAATGTGTTCTCAAAAGGTGATTTGAGTATGTTTTCTCCTATTATTCCGAGGAGCAATAAACCTAATATTATCATTCTTGGTGTGACAATCGGTGATCAATGCTTTACATCAACTTTTATTGCTTCTCGTCGGGAAAAAGCAGAAGTCCTTCTTCAAAAATTGCCAAGACTTGAAGATCCCCAAGCTGCATTAATGCTGCTTCGGTCACGCTCCGAATTCTGTAAACTCGCAAACATTGCTCGAGGTACTCCACCTTCATTGGCATCAACTTGTTTGAAAGAATTTGACAATGATATTCGTCGAGCTATGGAAGAAATCGCAGGAATCCAGCTTTCTGACACGTCATGGTCACAGGCACGCTTGAGCTTCAATTTTGGAGGTTTGGGTCTGAGATCTCTTTCCGACCATTCAGCTGCTTCATTCATTGCATCTTACGTCTTCCGCAACTCAAGAGCCATCCCAACACTTGTGTGAAGCTGTAAATGAATTTAACAGCAATGTGCAATCAGACAATCATCTAAATGTTTCATCTGTTTTCCATCAGAAACCCAAGCAGTATGTGCTATCACAAGCAGTTGACAAATCAAAATTTAACGAGCTCTACCACTGCCTACCTCCAGCCCACCAAGTTCGCCTCCTTGCTACATCAACACAAGATGCATCCTGTTGACTAAGAGTGTTTCCTTCATATGGTCTTGGGCTCCACCTTGAAGCCAATGAAATGCAAGTATTATTGAAATGGTGGCTTGGACTTCCAGTTTTTCCGGAAGCAGCATTATGTCCTACTTGCCCGAAAGGAAGAAACCAAGTTTTGGACCCCTTGGGACATCATGCACTTACTTGCCATTTTGGTCCTAGTGATGTTCGCTATCACAACGAGTTGAGAGACTGCCTCTTTAGGTACTGTCAACTGGCTCACTTGGCACCTCAGTTGGAGAAAGGTGGTAACTTGGGGCATGATCAGAAACGTCCGGCTGATATTCTCTTGCCTTCATGGCACCTTGGTCGTTCAGCGGCGCTTGACCTCACGGTGACTCATCCGCTAAATTCTAACTCATTGTTGTCAGCGAGGGTCACCGCAGAGTCTGCTCCTGATTTGGCTGAGGACAGGAAGAAAAATGAGAACTTCTCGAAGTGTGCTGAACTCGGGTGGCACTGTGAGCCGTTAGCAGTTTCCGTTACGGCACTTGGGGCAAGAATGCTCGGTCAGTCTTCCAAAGAATTGCCTCTCGCCTATCCCTTCAAACTGTGTCCTCACGTGATGGAATAGACAGAGGTATTAATGGAAGACTGAGTCTTTGCTTACAGCGTGCCAACGCCCGTGCTTTGCTGCTGCACATGGGGGCCAACGTAGGTGGCCAAGATCTATGCGATTCTGGACTCCAATCTTAATTTCTTTCAGTTTTGTTTCACTGATTTCCCCTTTTATTGTTTCTTTCAGGATATTAAGGTCATTTTGTAATTCAGTTATAGTCGACAGGCAATTTTGCATCATTAGTTTATGTAGATTCGTATGTATTTTTTCAATCAAAAAAAAACTATTACCCCTTTTACCAAAAAAATATTTTGGTATGCATCCTTCGTATGTGATTGGTATTGAGCGATTTACGGTGTACGTATAAATAACTGACAACTGCGCTATATTATGTTCAAAACTGTGACATACAGGAATGACACTAATATTATATATCAATCTTTTAGAAAAAATTCAGAGATTGTTTTAAATTCAGTTTTTATATACTGTGAAAACATGATAATTAAAGATCCGCTTAAAAAATTTAGGCATTATATTAACTTAATTCATTCGATCGGTGTCTCTGGTGACGGCCGGTCGGATTGCTTGCGATCGTCTGATTTCCACTTTTGATCGTTTGCTGCGTCAATCTCATCTTAACGATACAATGGCTGAACCTATAATACGTTATTCAATCAACAATATCTGCTGTGTCTTCGGCAAAATAGATGTGTTTGTTTACCTCGAATAATCAGGTGGCGACAGGTTTTCCCAGTTGAAAATGACCATTTCTCAAATGAAAATGACCCTTTCTCAAAAGAAAATTACCCTTTCTCAAAAGAAAATTACCCTTTCTCAAATGAAAATTTTAAAAAAATATATAAATTTTAAAATATATTTTTCTTCAGAAAAACTGATCCTTAGTAATCTTTAATGATTACATATGCATGAATTTTGATCAAAAATATTCATCAACATTATTGCAACCTAAGAGCTGTGACTTGAACCTGATCTCATGATACATTATACATGATCAAATACACTTACTTGAGTTAGTATTAGTTGCATAAATGTATCAAGTTACCTTCAAATACGAACGTATGATGGGAAACCACAATTATCCTGTTGGCTGGAGTTAGACTGTTGTAATCCAATGGTTTCAATGGTTGCAAACGGTTCACGCTATCTATTGGGAATCTGCTTTTCCAAGGGCGATCAATAGAAGCGTTACTGTTTCGGTTGTTAAGCACAGTGAATACCGATTGCCGATTGACCAATAAGGGCAAAGAATAGGGTATCAGTAGCGACTCCACGACGATAATAGACATACCAGGCAGACATAACAGACATAGGCGTTACCGAGTCACAGTTTCTTCTTCGAATATGGCTGATGCACGACGCAGGTACAAACACGTTTCAAAAGAAGACAAGTGTCGCATTCTTGCTGCCTCGAGGTCAGGAGAAAGTGCATATGCAATGTCGAGAAGCTTAGGCATAAAGTACGGCACCGCAAAACGAATTGCCCGGCAAGACCATTCACCAACACGAAAAAGAGGTCACCGTCCGTCAAAGGTAACTGACATTCACAGAGAGTTTTTGAGAGAAAAGGTCGACGAAGATCCAACCATAACCCTGAAGGCATTGAAAGAAAAACTCTTTGAAGTTTTTCATTGAAATATTAGTATCTCTACCATCGACCGCCATCTGGATGGTATGCATTATAGTGTGAAGGAACTTAATGTACAGCCGCAAGAACGAAACAGCGAACGGACAAAACAACTTCGGCATGATTATGCCATATGGTTGAGAGATAATGCAATGCAAACGCATAGAATTTACATTGATGAAACAAACTACAATATTTGGGTATCACGATCGTTTGGTCGTTCACACCGAGGTGTGGCGGCAACAATACACCATCCATCGACTAGAGGTGCAAACCTGAACATGATCGCAGCGATCGACATTTCGGGTTTGGTCCACTTTGAAACCCATCCAAAGGTGAACCACATGACTTTCAATGATTTTTTTTGAAGACCTGCTCACAAAACTCGTAGACAGAGAAGTCGTTTTTATCATGGACAGTGCTCCAGCCCACAAACGAACCAGAGAAGTCAATCTGCCTCCAAACCACACCGTGAAATATCTGCCTGCATATTCACCTATGTTCAATCCAATAGAAGAATACTTTGCATCATTCAAGTTCGCGGTAAAACGCTACCTGCAAGAACGTAGGTCTGAGATCTATGAACGGCCTGTAGATGTTTATCTTTCGACGCACCGCTTCGGAATGTTAAAGAAAGCAACGGCTGAAGTGAAGAACACACTTTCTTCATACCATTGTGCGAATTATGACAGGCATCAAATGACATTCATTCCCAAAGCAATTGCTAAGGAAGATTTATAGGTTGTTATTGTCAATCATTATTGTTTTAGCGTATGTTCCTCGTTTCCTATCTGTGGCAGAAATTACTGTTGAATCTTTACAGAGTTGACCAATATACCTATAAAGTGAATTTCTGATGATTTTTTGAATTTACAGCAGTCTATACCCGGTACCGATAACTAAATGAATTAGATAAGCTTATGAAAGCTCATTTATCAATCACCAAATTAAATAGCGTATCACTGCTGAATAAAAACTTGATTACACGGAGGCTATTATTGGTCTTTTTGTAAGATAATTGTGTCTATTTCGATAAGATATCATACGTTTTCATATTCATATTCTATGTACTGGCGATATCAATATGCTACACTCATCCACTTAGATCAGTTCTTAGGAAATTGAGGTAATAAACTTATATTATTGTAATAATTGTCGATATATTTTAACAGTTATACCCTGCTGTCATCTGCGCATTAACATAGAAGGAAACATAAACAAAAGTCAGAAGGCCTTTCAAAAATATTAATCCAGTCATTTTTTTGTCAATAAAGACCAAGAATCAGGTTTAAGTCACGTGGCTCTTAGGTTGCAATAATGTTGATGAATATTTTAGATCAAAATTCATGCATATGTAGTCATTAAAGATGACTAGGAATCAGTTTTTCTGAGGAAAAATATATTTTAAAAAATCGGTAATTTTCATTTGAGAAAGGGTCATTTTCATTTGAGAAAGATTATTTTCTTTTGAGAAATGGTCATTTTCAACTGAGAAAGGGTAATTTTCTTTTGAGAAAGGGTCATTTTCATTTGAGAAAGATTATTTTCTTTTGAGAAAAGGTCATTTTCTTTTGAGAAAGGGTCATTTTCTTTTGAGAAAGGGTATTTTTCTTTTGAGAAATGGTCATTTTCAACTGAGAAAACCTGTAGTATATCACAAAATCTACATGAGACATACATATCTCAACTCGCATTACTCGTCGTACTGATGTCGTCGATAAC
This sequence comes from Prostheceraeus crozeri, assembly GCA_907163375.1. Taxonomy (NCBI): domain Eukaryota; kingdom Metazoa; phylum Platyhelminthes; order Polycladida; family Euryleptidae; genus Prostheceraeus; species Prostheceraeus crozeri. The sequence continues at coordinate 24,887 of CAJQUW010001545.1, forward strand.
GTACAATCGGCTCGCTGGAATTCCCATTCCGTATGATTTATGTAATGTACGTCGGTCCCGTCGCTGTGCTCGAAATCCTTTAATTCTTATGACAAACGTTCGGTCAGTGAATAACAAATTCGACGAATTGTGGTTATTGATATCCCAATATCAACCAGATCTGTGTGTTATTATTGAATCCTGGCTGGAAAGCAGTATTCCAGATTCTTCCGTAAATATTGAAAGTAACTATATTTTCAGCAAAGATAGAAATGATGGAAGGAGAGGTGGAGGACTTTTGTTTTACGTCCGGAGTATCTATTCGTGCAGCATTGTGCACTGTGATGCTATCCTCTCAGCATCCCATTCTCACACTGAATTTCTTGTTCCGCATATTGGAGAATTGTGCTTGGTTTTGATCATCGTATATCATCCACATTGGAATGATCCAAGTGCCCATGATGATGCCATTTCAACTTTCAATAACCTTATTGATTTTACTCACATCAAATGTGGCCGAAGAGTTAGACATTGTTTGTTAGGTGATTTCAACGACCTTCGAAATCATTGAGATGTGATAAGTTCTATGACTACTCTTACACAAATTGTGAAATTTACAACGAGTGAAGAGCACATACTTGACCAAAGTTTTGTAAACTTTGCATCAGACAACTCACCTTCACGTCTGACTCCAATTGGTAGTTCTGATCATTGTGTAATTTTGTGGCGTCCATCCGTTCCCAAAGTGACAGTGAAAAAACGGAATATTAGCAAATTTACCAAATCAAATGTCGCACGTTTCGCTGATAAGATGTGATCTACCAATTGGATGACATTAATTTCATGTACATCCTTAAATGAAGCAACAGAAACCTTCCTCAATCAGATATTGCATTTATTTGACACGTGCTTTCCTATCCGCATGGTGAGAGCACGATCTTCTAATCCTGAATGGATGAATGACTCTGTAGATGACCGCGACCGAGCATTCGCCCAAAGGAAGTGAACTAAATATACTCGTCTTCGCCAGGGTGTCAAGATACAGATTGCCTATCTTAAGAAAATATTCATTGAGAAAGCCGCTTTTAGTGGTGATAGTAAGAAATTATGGAAATCTCTTCGTCTCACAGCCAGGTATTCTAAAACGTCAACATCTGAAAACTTCTCTGTGGATGATCTCAATGCATATTTTGCCTCGAATTATCAAGAATCTGAGCATATGCAATATGCAGAATGTGATGATAATGATTATCCTATCAATATCGAGTGTTTGAGATACTTGAAATCCTTCTCAACCTTAAAGACACTAATGGTGGACCGAATAATGCTACATCATGGATTTTCAGGCGATATGCAGAGTTCCTAACGCCTGCCATTACGTATCTTATGAATTGGAGTTTGCGTGGTAGTGTTCCCAATTGTTTAAAGAAAGCCAATATCTCTCCGATTCCGAAAACAGCCACGGCGACCTCCATTTCCGACTTTCGCCCAATTTCTTCATTACCTACATTGTCAAAAGTATTATAAATCATTGTGTCACGCCGACTTTGTGTGTGTCATCCCTCTCAGTTCGCATTTATTCCGCGGTGTGGTTCCGGTACAACATCGGCGCTTGTTATGGCTCCACAAAGAATTCTGCAATTCTTGGATAACGATTCAGAAGCTGTTAGATTTTTATCAGTTGATCTTTGTAAGGCATTTGACAATCTCGGACATCAAGTCATAGTAGATTCATGCAATATAATTGAAGGTTGCATCACGAGTGACGATCGAGGGCGAAGCCCGAGATCGACAAACGAGTGTTGCAACCGAACTGTTACACTCTGTTTTTTGGACAGAGTAATGTAAGCGATTTATCACCACACTTAGCCGATTTCTATGTAATTGCTTGAACTATCAGGGAATTTGTACTTTATTGTTTCTCAATGAATGGCATAGAAATCGTTTTTCAACCATAGATATCTATAACTAGCAATTTTGGCTGGTCAACAGTTTGCAGATGTGTTTTGTAACGCTATCTTAGCGCTATGATAGCGTTATCCGACAAACTAAGTATTTCAGAACGCGCTATTCTTTATCACGAAGCGCCAATCTATGCGCTATTTATTGAAGTTCTGAGAAACGCTACTTAACACAATAGGAAATTGGTTGTTGTCTGTAATTGTAAATGAAAGCTATCTTATTTTATGCACCTTTTTGGCGGAATGTTTTTGCATGTTTACTACTTGTCAATTTACAAGAGTTCCAACATCAGTATTAAAACTTATTCAGCTTTTTTTGTTTTCTAATTCATATCAATGTAGCCTTCTGTCACAATTTCAGATTTGTAGAAAACAATTAATTCCAGATCTAATTTATTAATTTAGAAAGACACATTCTAACGAACTATATCTAACGGTGTTCTTTGACCGTGAACATGAAACAACGCGATCAATGTCCTGAGACGACGCAATGGAAAATCGACTAGCGTCAAAGCTGTGGTCTGCCATTGTGATCAGATGTGCTTAGGGCAAAATTCAGAAATCCTATTTATATATTAGTGATGAGAATTATTAACAAGTCAATCATTAAAGAATAGATTTCATATCAAATACAATCAGCAACTGCTTTATCAAAAGAAGACACTTATGAAAGAGTAACAATACAACGCTATGAATTTGTATGGGCATTCATTCTGTCTATTCCCTTATTCCAACGCAACTAGGTGTGAAAGTCTTGACTGGCAACAGAATCTATTGTGTTCGCTGTTGTACAAAGAGATTATCAGCTATGTTATAAAGAAACGCTACCTTAGCGTATCTGGATAACAGAACAAGTTGAAATTACCGTTACATTCACAATGTGCAATTACGAGCCATAGCAATCTTGGGTCAGATAATCAACAGATCAATCTATGCAGGCGGGCAGTGTTATTCTACTATAGCGCTAGAAAACGCTGTCATAGCGTTCGAAGTTAGAATATCGTCACAAAATTGTGTTGAGACAGAGCCTTTCATACAAACTTCAGCGTGTGCAAAATGTGGAAATACCTTGTCAGACAGTCTGACGCTATCTGTGTTTCATACAACTTACACAAGCTGTGAGGAGCTCGAACGCTATCTAAGAAAGTGATATCTATGGTATTTCTTTATTCAGCAGTTGAAACAAGTGAAATTGCATCAACTGCACTTACATGAGGACGCAATGCAAGTGATTTAGAACTACATGTTGATGTAACTGAAACTACCACAGTTAATGCATATGCATGGCCAGAGTGTAACAATACATGTTCCATCATCTACAATAAAGTGGATTATCAGCTTTCTCTCTAATCGACATCGTCGTGTGGTGTGGAAAAATATGTCTTCAGACTGGGTTGCCATTCCTAGTGGTATCCCCAAGGAAGTGTGCTTGGACCCTTGTTGTCTTCCATATCTGTAGATTCAATCCATCCTGTTTGCTCTAATGCAACTGTGATCAAATATGCTGATGACTTGTTATTTTTGCATTTTTGTCGCAATTCTTTTGATGATAAATTGTAGACAGTGGAATAATATTGCGAGCCGGTCAAATTCTATACAAATTCTGCTCAATGTTGATGAATGCCATGTTTTTGATGTCATTACAAGATATGGTCTGTCAACCAAACCCATTGCAGTTGATGACGCTTCATTCTTTAGAAGTGTTGAATCTTTGAAGTTTCTTGGTATTTGGTTTTCTACCAAATTAAAATGGAATAAACACATTGATTATGTTATAAACAAAGTGTGTTAACGTTTATACATAATCCGTAACCTAAGAAGAGCTCATTTCCCAAAAACTCAGCTGTTTCAATGTTATGTTGCTTTCATTCGATCTGTTATACTTTATGCATATCCGTCTTTTTGCAATTTACTCAAGTATCTTCTGAACAAATTGTTAAGTGTGGAACGTCGCCTTCATCGTATCATTTGATATTCCATTTTCCCATTCCAACTCACTTGATACGATTGGTAATCGAACTTGTGAAAAATTATTGTATGAAATTGTTCGAAACGCGAGCCATCTCCTACGTGAGATGTTTCTGGTCAAACCAAGTGGCCTCACAACTCGAAATTGTCTTCCTGTTCGTCGTCCGTTTTAAAGAACTAAGCGTTTTAGCACATCGTTTATAAAATTTTGTAAATACCCGGTAATCTGTTTTTACTGTATCGCTTTTATTTCCCGCCGATCCGATACCATTGTATTGTATTTTCTTCTGATCTTTTATATATTGTAATCGTGACTGTGTTATGTGCTCACCGAATTGTACAATTGTGAGACAACAATAAAGAGATTCATCATTAAGTGTGCATTCAAAAACAGCTGTTGCAGACAAAGATTATAAATTTCTGAAAACTGCTTGATTACATTTTCGAAATGTACCATTTGTCCACGCACTCGTAATGTAAATTTTAAAAGAAAATATTACCTTTTTGCAATATTTTAGAAAAAACACAAGCGTCTTCAGATTTAAAAATTTTAAAACAAAATTTTTGGATGATTTCTAAAGCACACGATCATTACATGGTTTACTATATTATTCCAATTCATATGTGCATAAATCCAGCACCTACTGAATAGTTGACGATTATACATACAGGCTTCCACTGAAATCGGTTCTAACAAATATCGATTGTCAGATAAAACGTCAATAGTTTCGTATCTGCGTGTAAGTTAGATTGCAGGGCCACACCTTGATCACAGTCAGAGACAGATTCTGTAGTATTATGAACGCTATTATTGCTTCATCTGATTCGTCATTTTTATGAAAATGCAGGGAGTGACTTCACGTATCCGGTTATACTCGTATATGTGTAAAAACAAAGCGATAGCAATTTTCTTCGGATGCAGAATATTATTGGCCGTGCAGGCTTGGTACAAGCTTGCTCCAAAGAGACACCTTCCAATTTGATGAATGGGTGAATTGGTCGCCATGTGACTCTCTTCTTTTCTTCCAATTTTCGATTTTGGCATGCTGTTTTTGATTTAGATAGTAATATTTTAAACAATCCATATTTTGTAAAGTCATTGAATATTTGTTTATATTGGAAATATTTGAACAATTCATCAATTGTTTGCCTTCTCATTAATGACTTTCCGGACATGCATGCGTGACCAAGCCTGCACGGCGAAGCGTTGTATGATTCAATGATATTCTGTATCCGAAGAAAATTGCTTTCGCTTTGTATTTACATATGGTAAAATTCAGCAATAAAGTGGTCCCCGTTTTTGTCCATTCAAAAAATTCTCGAAAATTTGATTTCTTTTGCTCCTGACAGTTGTATTTGGTCTTTGTAAGATACCATGTGTGTGCTAAACCACAATCTAATTACTATTACGAAATCTGTAGCCGAGTTTCTGATATGAGGGCGTCGATGTGATGACGGTGATGCGTACTTGATGACCGAAAGTTAATATATTTCCTTATACGCATGTTTTGATTTATTTTTTTACTTTAATAGCTCTTTAATAGCCATCATATACTGATTCTACGACAAAAGTTAATGGCTGAAATCATCATGAATGTTTTAACTTCCATATTTTATGGCTAATTTCCTACATTCACATTACAGCGTCATGAAATGGAATAGGCCTACTTGATATAATTAACTTTAATAAAATGAATATGAAAATAGAAGGGACACAACTGTCTCCACTGGTATCATCCCTTAAGTAGATCTATGCTGGCATGCATGCATGTATTTATGCTTGACAATGAATTTGTGGGGCATTAGCCAATTAATCTTATGTATAGGATTTGAAGAAGTTGTAGTAACTGTAGACTACATGAGATTTTTTTCAAAGTCAAGACAGTTATATTTTTTGAAGTTTGAGTTCTTAAGTTATGGGTTTATGCATGTTTTAGTTAAGGATGAGAATGGATATCCATGACTAAGTACTATAGGTTTACTATAAGTGCTTTTAGGCAGGGGTACGCTCGGGGGGGGTGCCCGGGGAGGCCGAGCCTACCCACTTTCTTCATGGACCAGTTCCGGGGGGGCTCGGGTAGGCTCTCCAATTTTGAATGATTTATTGATAAAGATGGTGAAATCTGTAGTGAATATTTCACTAAAATATGAAGGTGCTACACGCTTGTCATCCGTATTTCTTTGCTCTTCAAATTTTGGATGTCCAACAGAAAATTGGTGAGTACCTTTACATATTACTTACAAAAGCAAAAGGTAATGACGACATGACCCTGAACATATTAATTTGCTGAATCTCAGCAGCGAATAGCGTGTCGATGCTTGTGTTATCTTGTGCTAAAAATATTTGTAGTCGATAAACATTCGCACCAATCATAATAATTAAACAATTATTTCATCTATGTATTATCATTTGTTTTTGATAGTTAACAACCACGTCAAATGAAAAATGATCGGATTTTTTGTGCTTGGATCTATATTAATCAATTCAAAAAAGTTTCTGTTCAATCATATGATATTTCACGTGGTTTTTGTTGTTGATGTTGAGTTTTAACGTTATTGATGTATTGATTGTCCGTGTCGGTGTTGATAATTAGTTTCTTATACATCTTCGTCATTGCTGGGCCTTTGTCATGTCAATACAAGTAGTTAATAAAAGACGAAGTCCATTATTAAAGAGTATTAGATGATGTTACCTCTTAGATAATAATAATAATAAAAGAGCTCTATTTCGAAATGACATGCGCATAACGATTAACAGTAAGGAACAGTGAAGTTACAAGTCACAATGGGAAGGGAGGAGGTAGATCACGAGCGGGAGAAGAAGAAAAACGATATGGTGTCAATGTCACGGGAGGAAGTCAGCGTGCAGCATTCGAGTTATGAAATTCCGGCCGGAATTGTTGTTGAATGCACTGCGTTGGAAGCTATGACCCTTTTGTCTAAGGTTTCGGTTATGGTTGGTGGTCGAAGGCTAAAACTTGTGTAGGACGTGGAATCTATTGGTCGTGGTTTTCTTAAACAGCCGTTTGTCTGATATTTCGACTGAACCTCGCACATCAATTTGCTGGCAGCCTGGCAGTATTTGAAGCGAGCTTCCCACATAATTGGCAATTCTTTTCCTTTCTGTTGTACTCACGAACCCCCACCAGCTGTGTGCCGCATACAGAAGGCGATTCAATATGAGAGCAGTGTAGACTTGATGTAGAGTTTCGGGGCTTGCTCCTCGGCTTTTAATAATTTTGATAACGCATAGACTGCCATTCGATTTCTTAAGCTGATTTCGTATATGTTGGTCCATTTTCAGCCGATCAGTGAAGGTAACCCCGAGCAATTCAAGGTAGTGGCATCGTGTGATGTTTGGAATTTCCACTGATAAATGCAGTTTTTGCTTTATTTGACACATCAATCACGATTTTGAAATGCTTAATGACCGGTAAAAGTCACAACAGCTTGCGGCAATTAAGCTCTCCTCCGTCAAATTTGTTTTAATGTGCGATAACTGCAATAGGCCTATTCTTTCATTCCATACGCCGAGGCCTATAAAAATAAAAGTGCTTTGGTGAAGTTGAAAAGGCATAGCCTTAATGATCAACCTGATAAGATTTGCTTTGAGGCATGAATCTTGGAATAATAAGGCCATTTCCTTCATGGCTTCATTCTGTATAAAATGTGAAAGCCTAGCCCGACCCTTGCCCTCCTCTGGTCTTTTTTTGTGAGATAGGCAAGTATGAAAACCTTCTTCGTTTACTTCAAGTAAAACCACATTTGTAAGTTAGGAACGCCTAAAACTAGAGGCTTCCTTTTCAATTGTTTGGGTACATTATAACACGGGATAGGCCTACTTCCTTCACTCCATTTAAACATTTTTGCAATGGTAGGAAATGGGAAGACTTTAGCCACAATGCTTCTAAAAATATAAGTGTTGTTGCGTGCTTCTTGAAAAGTGGGAAAGCCTTAGCCCTCCCTATGGCGCACCTGGTCAGTTGGGGTGAATTGGGTCACCTAACCTGGAATAAGCACCAGGGACTGCAATCTGAGGAATTATCACTATCTGAAGAACTTATTTGTTTCAGTTGAATAAAAACGATGCGTCCGTATCATCTTAGAAGTAAAAAAAATCTGACATTTTCATTTTGCAAGAAACAATGCTTTTTAGACCCCCTTGAAACCATTGCTGTTGCAAAATGTGCAACGCATCTTTTTCATTTGATAAGATTGTGTTGAGATCAAGAGAAGATCAGAGAAGCTATATCTGAGTTAACAAGATGATAGTATTCATGGTTGATTATTGATTCGTTTAATGGTTTCATTTTACTTTTTTTCATCCGGTGGGATGAATATGGTCAGTCATTTTCCCAATCGCATTCTGTTAATAAGCTTTTATACGATATTCCATTTTTATAATTTATTGATGTTGTAAAAGCTGCATGCATATGTACAAGTAGATCAAATTACTTGCAAGAAACAAATTCTGCAGCACATGCAGCATTTTTCAGATGTTTTGTAGATTGCCGGTACCGGTGGGTAGGCTTGCCAAAGCGCAGATAGGCCTACAAATTTCCCAGATTCCTGATGCATATTGGTGGTCAGATTTCTTCCACCTTTTTATTCTCACACTTGTTACATCAAGGAATGAAGCACACGTCATTAAAGCTCATATGAGTCTGATTTTGATATGGATAGAGGATGATTTTTGAATATTGCAGTTTATAGAATTTATAGCCGGACCGAGTTGAAAGGACACCTATAGGCATTTCATAGTTGGTGCTTTTGTTTGCATGGGTTGCTGTGATCGCTGCCCACCACTACTATTTTCATTGTAGATTTACTTGATTAAGTCGATCTTTGGCTCTATGAAATACTACCTATGTATACACGTGTATAAAAACTATAGTTTAATGCATTTGTGATAATAGCATATTTTCTTTTTTCATTGCAGGCACAATTACATGGATGGTAAGCCAGCTAAACGTCAAAGAAGTTTGTTGGACTTCTTTGGAAAGCAAGCTGCAGGTGATGATTTATCATCCTCGCCAACGTCGACTCTACCTGCAGATACGGAGCCATCATTGCCATCAATGGCCTCGTCTCAAGAGACTGAAAGAACACAAGAAAATGACGAGAAAGGAGATGTCGATGAAACCTGGTCAGCCAAACAGAAACTCATCTTCATGCAAGCTAACGAATGGCTTATTATCAAGACTGGAAAGCTTGGGTGCAGTTTCTGTAGAGACTTTAAGACAACGAACTTGGGACCACACAGTAAGCAAGGTGTCCAATTGTCGAGAGAATGGGCAGCATGCGAAATATCTGCTGTCGACAGCACAAATGACAAAGCGGACAAAGCCAGTCGCCAGAAGCATTTAAGAAACAAAGTGTATAGGCACAGGGACTCGAACGCTCACTGCGCTGTGCAAAAAATTATGCAGGAAGGGAAATTGGATCAGATCGGAACTCTGTCGGCGCAAATGGAAAATCGAAGCAAAGCGACCACTACAAAATGCCTCAGAACGGCATACTACATTGCCAAAAATAATCGGCCCTATAAAGACTATGAAACATTGATAGATTTTCAAGAGACCAATGGCGTAGATTTGGGTCGAAATTTGCATTCTCATGACACATGTACAAGAATGATTGAAGTGATCTCGAGCACAATGCGTCGCCAACTCTGTGAGAAGATCAGAGGGAGCAAAAGTGGAATCTCATTGATCATCGACGAATCAACCTCGCTATCGAAGCGATCATGTCTGATCATTTACATGCATTCAAAGATAACCCCGGAGGATCCTCCACTGAATGTTTTTCTAGACCTTGTTGAACTTCCTGCCCAGAATGCATCCACTGTGTTGAACTGCTTGATGACATCGCTAAAAGCCAATGGTTTTGATAACGCCTACCTGTCCTCCCATTTGATTTCCTTGTGCACTGATGGAGCCTCCGTGATGCTAGGACAGCAAAGCGGTGTAGGAGCGCAGCTGAAAAAGCAATTTCCATCTATTGCGTTATGGCACTGCTTGAACCACAGACTGGAGCTCAGTGTCTCTGACTCAATAAAGGCGGTGGACGGCATTTTTCACATTCATTCTATGCTATCGAAGCTTCACAATATCTACTCATATTCCTCGAAGATGCAGCGGCAGTTGAACGATGTAGCAAGGAATCTCCATGTTCATCTGAAGAAGATTGGCAAAGTTTTCGATGTGAGATGGGTTGCCTCATCGTACCGGACCGCCAACGCGATATGGAGTGACTATGCCGCCCTGGTCAAGCATTTCAGTGAATTATCGAGGGATGACATAGTGAAATCGAATGAAAGATACACGTATTCGGGAATAGTTTTCAAACTCACGACAAAAGAGTTCATCCAAGATCTGGCACTCGTCAAAGATTGCTTACAGCACTTGCTGAATTGAGCGAAACTCTTCAAAATCGGATCATGACCATCAATATGACAAACAAGCACATTAAATGGACGATCTCTGCCCTGAAGAGCATGCAATCTGGCGTGGCTAACGGACAATATGCGTTTGACAAAATACAGGAAAATCTCAGTGTTGAGGCCGAAGGTGAACAAAGTAACTTTCATGGGTGTAGATTTGAAGGAATTTACCAGGAGAACCCAGTACCAATCTTTCAGTCATGGTCGCTTCATTCAGGTATTGATCGACAACGTGAGCGCACGACTCTCGATTGAGACACAGGAGCCATGCTTGAAGTTGATAGATGTTCTCTACCCGGAAAACTGGCCTGAAGATTATGACATTCCCTGGCTTGAGGGTGAAAACACAATCCGACACCTTTGCGAGAGGTTCTTTATTCCTCAGGAAGGAATTATTCCCTCATTCCGCGAATATATGTCAAACCCGATGAAAGTGCCTGGGCAAATTCAGAAGTCAATGATATATGGACTGGCCATGATGATCCCCGTGAATTCCTCCGAGGTGGAACGAGGCTTTTCCCAGATGAACTTGGTTTCCACTTCAAGTAGGTCTGTGCTAACGATGCAGAACGTTTCGTCCCTTCTCTTTATAGGAGTCAATGGACCACCCTCCCATCTTTGGGATCCAGCTCCTAGTCTTGCTGAATGGTCGAAGCGACACCACCATGCAACCGACAATCTCTTCAGAAAACGTATTGCTGTCATGGAGAAAGATTTGACTTCTGTCGAGAAAGTGTTCATTAAAACTACGGCTACTTAAGGATTTTAGCATTTCTGGAATGCATCCGCTTCGCAGTTTGTGCAGTGATCAATAGTATTCATAGACGCTGAAGCAGTACAAAGTATGTTCCGATAAAGTCAATAGCAACAGTGATAAATTTTTGGTTGGATCTCTGCTCATCTAGGAAGGAAGTGATATGATAAATTTTCAATTACTTGTACTTTCATATTTTGCACGGTCAGTTCTATATTTTGCCCGATCAGTGTAAAGTATGAAGGTAGAAATGATTATTAATTTAGCAAGTTGAGTAGAGGTACTGCTGATCAAAAAAATCCAACCAAAAATTGATCACAATCTGAATTTTGTCGCAAGTTCGATATATCTAAAACAAATCCATATGTATGCTATGTTCTCGCCTCATAGAGTGGCCGCCCAGATTTTCGAGGTTGGTGGTTCGAGTCTCTTTACCGACATCAATTTTTCGGCGTTCTGTTGTTTCATGCATGAACTGTCCAAATGTTATTGCTCTCAATAATCTACGTGTTTGCGTGTAGAAGCAATCCATAGAAATGGATATCGCTCGCGTTTTGCTGAGCACTTGAACATTGAATATTTTTGCTTCAGAGTTTATGAGTATAGTACTTTAATATTTTGCCACTGAAGATTTCATTATCAGAATCTGCACCTAGGAAATCCCATATTTCAGAGATGTTTTATCGTTCACATGTGCAAAACTTGTAAGTCTTGTTGTTAGTTATTGTTTAAATCTTGTTTTCTGACATTGACTATGTATATCTCGTCCTCTGAGTCTGATTACGACAGCCTATACACTGTACATACGAGCAGGTGAAACATTAGTCACGTTTTCAACTTTGAATTGTTTTTGTTTTGTTTGCTGTTGAGAAAGTTTTCCAATTAGTTTGTTATCAAAGGATTGTCTGCTGCTCAGGAGAGTTTTTAGAATTAATTTGAAAAGGTTTGTTATGTAGATTTTGTTTCAATCGACTATTGTGCTCTCGGAAAAGATTTTGCAGAATTTCATTGTTAAAGTTGCTCTGATATTATTACACAGATTTGATGAAAACGATTTTTTATTCGCTGCAAATTTCTGGAGATACATACCATACCAATAATTCTTAAGTTAAAATAAAGGCTCCTAATCCCATAAACCTTTATTTGAGGGACAATGAAATTTCAGCTAACTTAGGTTTTCATATTAAGTAGGCCCTGTCTTTCAATTGAATCGTTTGTGAGCTCTGCTTAAGAATTGCTGAGTCTGAGTTTCACTTCTATTCTAGACATATCAACGTCAAATATTCAAGAATTTTTTTTTTTTTCCATTCAATCACATTTATTTTTTAAACATTTGATACAAGGAAAGTAAGCACAAAAGTACAAATTAGGAAAAGTAAAAGTGTAAAAGTCAAAGATAATAAAGTTCACCTAGATCTCTCGAATCTGGTAAACAAGATAAAATACTGATTGCGTTTCCTTTTTGAACACTTAAACTCAGTCTTTGTTTCAAAAACATTAATGCTCGCGGCTCTCCGGTAGCTTCACTGATGCGATGTCCGATTGCCTTCACAAGAGCGGTCGCATCCGGACCCCATGCTCCAAACGTCTCCATTGCAATTGGACAGAAAATATATGACCTCTGTAGTTGTTCATATTTTCTCCTTTTCTTGTTTTCTGCCATAGCTGCCAAGTTGCCACATCCTTTGCAAGATACTGAGAGATTGCTCTCTGCCAAAGTGTCCACACAGGTGAAATCCCACACTATAGGTTTTCCTTTGCACCATGGAGTGAGAGTTATTCCATCGGGCCTCTTCCCGTCATCACGACTGAGGCCTTGCGGCTCCAGGATTGCAGGCAAACCGGCTGAGACGAAGGCCCTCCTGATGATGTCATTGGCTTCTGAGTGACGGATTGATCTTCCCTTGTTTAAACGACAACTGAGACCGTGGATGCCGCTCTTGTCGATATTGATTCCACATTTGCACACATGCGGGAAACATATATTAGAGCCAAGACGCAAGGAAATGGCAATTCTCAAGTGCTCGTTATTAAGCTTGAGGCCAAGACTTGAAAGAGGAAGAGCATCCAACCAAGCACCGGCTCCAGGTGAAGAAACAGAAAGAAAACGGCTCTTCCCTCTAATGTCGGTGATCGAATTGAAAAGTTCATCGAATTTGAGTTGAACTAGAGGTCGATTCAAGAATTTGAAGCTTTTCTGATATTTTCAGAAAGTCGAAATTTTGAAAATTCCAAAAATGACTTTATTTTCATAACCTAAAGGGGATAGGGGTCAAAGTTGCAGAATAGGGCCTACCCACCTTTTTTCAGTCGAGCGTACCCCTGCTTTTAGGTATGTATATAGGTTTACGCGAAAATTAATTTAGAATGAAAATGAGGTTTGGGTTATTGGACTCTTAGATCATATATTTAGGGTAGGATAAATTTTCGGCGACGTCGATATGATGACAGTTTGTGCTATTTTTGAAGTAGAGAGCAAAGTCAAAGGGTCGATTGACAAATCCAATTATGCCATTATAGAAGTCTTAGGGCAGGCTATTTATCATAAAATGATTAGATCCATTGAGGATTTCTTCTGGTTAGGAGATCACAATCAGTAGCCGTCGATGTAATGACGAACTGTGGTCACTTTTCTAGAGAAAATATGGAATTTTTCAAGAAAAATGACACAAAATGAATTCTGACAAATGATGAATTAATCATTACTTTTCCCGATAATTTGATGATATGAAAACACCATTTAATTGCTCGGCGCTTCGTCCGTTCTTGATAGAGCAATACACGGAACTGCATCTTGGCTACATGCTACATGAAATCGCTGTTTGACAAATACTCACTATTGATTGACAGTGACAAATTGCATGGACGGAGAATTAGGCATAAAGACACAGTAATAGACAACGATTGACAACCTAATGTGAAAATACGTGTACAAGTCATAAATGAACAATCGAATAAGTTAAAAGACAATTGAGCTGAAGTACTCAGTAAAGTAACATAAGTGAGTATAAATAAAGGAAAATAAGGAACAAAGAGAAGAGGACGGAAAAAATGAAGAAAAATAAATAAGTAAAAATAAAAAATTATTGTAAAACAAAATCATAAACAAACAACTACAAAATGGTGCTGAGAAAAATACGCTCTTTCCGTACCCATAAAGATGGACGAAGCCATTTTATCGCGAAACCTTCGGCCAAAAAAAGTTCAAATTTTGAACGGCACTTTTCACAGCTGAAAAGCTAGCAATGGGTAGCCCTCTTTCGTGTTCTTTTGCGGACATCTTTGTCGGCCATTATGAGAAATCTTTATTGGAGAGTATTAACCCAAAGTTTTATGCACCCTATGTCGACGATGTTTTCATCATTTCGTCAAATGCAGAAGAGAGTGAGAACTTTTTCAATGCTCTCAACGCTATGCACAGCTATCTCGAATTCACTAAAGATTCGGGGGATTCTTTCTTAGATGTGCAAGTCATCCAATCAGGTGCTTCTCTATTCACCAAAGTGTTCCGGAAAAATACTTTTACAGGACTGTACACGCAGTTCTCATCGTTCTGTCCGAAAAGATATAAGATCAACTTGGTGAAAACTCTTTTCTATCGCATTCGTCGCATATGCTCCCTCAATATCTCCTAGAGGAGGAAACTCACCTGGAGAATATTCTTATGAAAAATGGTTTCCCGCTGTGGTTCATTCGTAAATATTCTGCAGAGACTGAGAAACGAGCGACGGTAAAGAAAAAAGAGATGTTTGTCCAGCTTCCGTTTTATGGAGAGCACTCCTCGCAGATTTGTGGTAATATCGTCAAAGCCGTCAAAAAATGCTACTATCACATCAAACTGTGTATAGCCTTTCGTGTAAGTCGCTTGAATTCTAATGCTCCGAAGGACAAGATACCTCTTCCCTATCAAAATAATTTGGCATACAATTTCATTTGTGGTTGTGGAGCAACCTAGATAGGGAAGAGTGGTCGGTCCCTCAGAGTTCGCGAAATTAGCATCTTCCGAAGTGGCTCACCACCAGTGGCAGACGTCGAAGATCAACGAAGGATGCATCCTCCAGTTTCACGAGACACCTTCAGGAATGCTCGCATCGTACCGCTGATGACAGTATTAATAACTTTTCAGCTGTGAAAAAGTGCAGTTCAAAATTTGAACTTTTTTTGGCCGAAGGTTTCGCGATAAAATGGCTTCGTCCATCTTTATGGGTACGGAAAGAGCGTATTTTTCTCAGCACCATTTTGTAGTTGTTTGTTTATGATTTTGTTTTACAATAATTTTTTATTTTTACTTATTTATTTTTCTTCATTTTTTCCGTCCTCTTCTCTTTGTTCCTTATTTTCCTTTATTTATACTCACTTATGTTACTTTACTTAGTACTTCAACTCAATTGTCTTTTAACTTATTCGATTGTTCATTTATGACTTGTACACGTGTTTTCACATTAGGTTGTCAATCGTTGTCTATTACTGTGTCTTTATGCCTAATTCTCCGTCCATGCAATTTGTCACTGTCAATCAATAGTGAGTATTTGTCAAACAGCGATTTCATGTAGCATGTAGCCAAGATGCAGTTCCGTGTATTGCTCTATCAAGAACGGACGAAGCGCCGAGCAATTAAATGGTGTTTTCATATCATCAAATTATCGGGAAAAGTAATGATTAATCTGTAGCATATTCGCCAAAAACAAACGTATTTCGTGATATTGTAGTAAATTTTTATACTCGTAATAAAAACATCGACGGCCACGATTTCTCTTAATAGTAGTTCCGTACACAAATAAGCGTAAGTTAAATCACTTCCCTTCCGCTAGAGGTGTGCAGAGGTGTTGATTGTTGGCAGAGGCCGAGAATTATCGGCTCCTGCCACACCTTCACATCATTCACTGATTCTCCTCATTACTCTGACAGCTACATGTAACAAGCTACCGCCAGAGTTAGGAGATAAGTCGTTCAGCTGCTCCGTCAGTCAAATCTCCTCACTCCATATTCGCCCCGCGACATAATCCATCAATTGTCAGAATATTGTATCAATGGGCACCAACAAAGAGACAAAATGAATTATCATTAGTTAAACGGCTTTTGATTATCAATTAAGGTAAGTTAAGCCTTCTATGTACAATTTCGTTTCAATTGATGCAGTTAATCAAAATTTTGAGACGTCGATGTGATGACGGAAAAGTTATAGACAAAAAGTTATATATGTCGACCTATCTCCAATTTCAATGAGTCTGATTTCTCAACTCTTGATGATTTTTTGATTCAAGGGCAATAAAGATTCCTTGAGCCAAAGTCCGCTTCAATATATTATGCTACTTTTCACTGCTGTACAACAATCCAAAAAATGTATTTTTTGTGTTGACAAGCAAAAATGGGGTGTTTTTGAATTTCAAATGATTTTCTATGTCAAAGGTCTTGCATGAAACTTAAAGTGATATACATATTTGGCTAGAGCAGACGAGGACCAATCAAATAGTGTGTTGAACATTGACAATACATGTAGACCTACATCTTGGTCACAAAATGCAAAAGACAAGAATCACTCCAACAAAAACTAAAATTTCTGGATTTTACCACATATACGCCATTTTTATGCATTGTTGGTTGTGGATCTACTTTCATCCTCAACCGAGTAGATACATGTATATGGGCACATGGATCTGACCGCCACCGGTTTACCGGTGACCTTTCCAACTCTCCTACATGCATGCTTTACTTTAAATTTTTGCCCGGTAATTCGCGATGTCGCTTGATTTTAGGGAAACGCTCGCTAATTGGTCAATAGCGTGCTTGTGCTTTCAAGTGTAAACATGAAAATCAACAGTAACTCGCGTCCCCCTCGGTCGCAGAGAAATAACCAAGTTAACATTCTGCAGAGCATCAGTCATGGGAAAAATTTGCTCTGCCTGCGGTTGTACGAACGGCTACTCAGCTGCCAAAATTGATGGAGATATATCTTTACATTCATTTCCTTTGAATTACCCAGCTTTAATTATCCGCGATGCAAGAAATAAAATAAAACTCTCCCTCAATTTTAGACGATTTTTATTTATCAAAATAAAGATCCCCGACGCGTTTCGCCACGATGGCCAGTCTCAAGGGTCGAAATTACAGGCAGCTTCATGACTTTTCTGATCTGTGGAATATTGGATCCGTCGATATTACAGCTAGTCCAATTTCATCTGATGATGATAAAGCGTTTGATAATTTCCAAGATACTGTTGATCACTTTGAGACTGTCCATCGTGACGAAACGCGTCTAGATCTATATTTTGATGAATAAAAAAATCGTCTCTAAATTGAGGGAGAGTTATATTTTATTTCTTGAAATTGAGTAAAATTCGCGGAAAATTGAGTAAAAAGCCTCCCGTATAAGACAACGAAAAATCTGATCTGACCAAACTTTGCTGAAAGATTGGGTGCACAGAACAGGTTCAAAGTCTGGGACATTTACACCATCACACCCAACATTCAACGCTTAATTATCCATGATCCAAGAGCGGAGACATCTCGAAGTTAAAGAGGGTGCATTGGCCGAATGGATAGCCTATACATGCAGCTAAGTTTTCCTCCTGGCTTATTGACTCTCTGACACATAGGCAAGGTCCATCTGACCCTGCAGCCTACT
The DNA here is from genome assembly GCA_907163375.1 of Prostheceraeus crozeri. Classification (NCBI taxonomy): domain Eukaryota; kingdom Metazoa; phylum Platyhelminthes; order Polycladida; family Euryleptidae; genus Prostheceraeus; species Prostheceraeus crozeri. Next base: position 42,616 of record CAJQUW010001545.1, read on the forward strand.
TTTCATGGTCTCATTTAGTGACATGATAGAGTCTTATTCGCATGCTTCAGATCGTTGAATATCATCCAATATAACCAATAACAGTGTTCGTGCATTTTCAATTTTTTTTCTGTTAGCAGAAAAAAAGCGACTGTTAATGCTATATTTCAGGTCGTAGATTACGAAAATGATACTTACTTTTGATTATTTTGGATTCTTAAACTATTATTTGAAGTTTTGTTATGTGGCAAATAATAAAAAAACGTAAATTTAGGCCTATCAGCATTATCGTGCTGTATTCAGTAAAGGTGTCTACAAGGCTCTCTTAGCTAGAAAATTCATTAAATGCAGAGTATTTACAAATACTGTGAATACTAATATGTGTTACTAATATGAACCACTTTCCAGGTCAACTTTTGTAATAGCTTAAACCTGTTTTTTCGTATCTTGAGGTATCTGACTCACTGTGTACTTTTGTAGTAAACTTTGACAGGGAAATGAACGGTTTGACAGTCATGGGAGTGCTCATGATTGCTGCCCGCGAAACTTGAGGGCTAGGCGTCGAACACAATAACAGAGTAGCTACTGCAAAAGAACTTGACTGCATCATGTCAGGGCGCTCTTAAAAGCATGATAATAACCAGTTCTGCTATATTTGTGGTCGATATTAGAGTAAAAAATCGCGACGTTATTCTATTGCTCTCAAAGATAACTTAGAAACGGCGCATGATTTATACTTTGATGTGTTTTTTGTTGCACATTTTATTGTTGTTGGCTGTGCAAAGCAACAACAAAATATGCAACAAAAAAAGCACATTGTGTCAGATTCAGTGCTCTAACTGCTTCTTCACATACATACACCGTAAACTGTAAACAGCCACTGGTCGGACAATTTGTGAGCCACATCAGTATTTTGGCACTTACTGCGTATTATCACACAAATTTCCTGCTTGTCAGACAATTTTTGTCTCATCGCACGAACTAATTTACATTATTGCGTTTACTGCCTATCATACTACTTATGATTAATATATATACTTTTATTGAAATTGGATGGCATCCTTGATAATTTTCAATTATAGAATATACAATGGTGTAAATAAGTAGGGTTCTTTGTATACACCTTGAGGCATGACAATAACAAGTCTGGATATTTGACGTATTGATGCCATCTTTTAATTCTGTTTTTTATAGTGTTTTTTACAGCTTTTAACGCTCTATATACTTCCCTCAAGTTGACATTGTCACAACGGACTTGTAAAGTATCTCATAATTGAGTTGCTCATAATGCGAGTGTGAATGAGTTGAACAGAGTTAGAACCTATGTGATTAGGAGTGACTAGTCGCCATTAGCTGATGTTGAATAGTTTAATCATATTTAAACACTTGGAGTTTGAGAGACAATACTTTTTGAAAAGTAGACAGAATTGTCTGATATTTTGGTGAATAATTGTCTCATCTTGTCTGCTGTGAACAGCCACTTTTGGTTGTTCATTGTCTGATGCTGTCTGTTGCAATTGTCTGATCATTATGGCTGATAAATGGTCTCTTATTTGGCTGATTACAGTTTACAGTGTAGGCAGCTCCATCAGACCTCTACACCAAAGGATCAAAGAACACATCACTCGTCCCGAATCGTCTGTATACCGCCATCTACAAATATGTAATACGAATGCAATAAGAACAAAGATCCTTGCCACTGATTCAGACACTACCAACTTGTGACTGCGAGAGGCCATTTTTATACAAAATCTATGTCCAACATTGAACTCAAGAGAAGAAAGTGAAGAGCTTCGGGATTTTATATTTCCTTGACATTTCTATGATTGGATACATTGCCTTCTGAATTTCATATTTCCATGTCTTCCTTGCTTTTCTCTCCCTTTTGCATCCCTGTCGGAAGCTGTGAAGCCGAAATATTGGAAATTTTGGAAACTAACTAACAAAAAAGAAATTGCAGCTTCAGACTTTTTAATTCATTATTTCGATAATGCTGCTAAAAAATAATTTTGATATTTTGCTGTTCATTGTCTGAGGGTAAAATTCAATATTACAAACTGTACTAGACCCCGTGAGGTCAGAATTCAGGTCAGAAACGTATATTTTCTACCACAGAAAACACGTCTATAACATTCGGTAAACAACATTTAACCATTAAAAACATTCAATGTTAAATTCTAACAATTCGCCAGAATGAGATGAGGAAAAAAATATCTGATTAAAAAATAGACTGATGTTGGAAGGAGAGGACCTACAAATGCTCTCATTCATTTATCATAACATGAAAATGACAACACAATAATTGAATAACACTAACGGCAGGTAGAAATCATCTAGTGGGAAAAAATGTGTCGGCCCAATTCATGCATCCAATGTTGGCCCAATGACAAAGGTGGCCCACCGTATTTGCAGCTATGTAATATTAGGCGTGATCTTTTTTAGTCAACCTAACACATTTTATATCGAATGAGGGAACATTTCTAGGATTGGACTGAAAGTGGACATTGTCGTCCTCACTCAAGTAATCCTCACTTAGTTGCCACTAAGTGATAAAAACCAGGTAAAAACCGGTAAAAACTGGTAAAAAGCGGCCAAAACTAAAGTTCCGAAAAATCTGTCTATTTCTTCACGAAATGATCGACAGCAAGTTGGGGTTTAAGTATTACGGTACATGCGAGCTTGCAGTTTGTAACTTTTATCTTCCAAAACATGACATTCATTCTGTGATGGAGCCACATGATATGTTTTTATTACGAACGACAAAACGATGTTGTCTTTCTTTACGATTGCTCTGCCCTTTTCTCGTGATTTAAGAACAAATGTAACAAATGCAAACTTCGGCACCATTTTGGCTCTTTGGTTCATGTAACAGAAGTTGTTAGATACTCGCAGAATTATTATCACATGAATGAAGAAATGAAAATAAATATATGAACATAACTGACTTATACATGTACATAGAACTAAATTTATCAAACCACTTTCTTTATGTGGACGAGCTTCAAAAATCCCTCTGTCATTCTTCTGTGTTGAGTGTTCAGCAAGAATGTAGAATGCATTTTAATAGTAGCTTATGTTTCATCAGATCTATCAGTAGATTCGAACTCAGGTCGCATGAACGCAGAGAAAACACTCTATCAAAAAGTCTCTGCACCGGAAAATCTCACCTTCCAAATCAAGCAGTGTGCAACAGTCACTTAGAATGCATTTCTACATTTTTTAGAAATATACTAACAGTACTATAATGCTTGTGACTGTAGCAGGAAACCATGATTTGCAAGAACAAATAATAATTAAATAGCAGTTCGCACCAGCAATCTTGATAAAGTTTGGGCGAGCGAGTGGCACAGTGGTTTAAGTGTCTGCCTGTGGTCTGGATGGCCCAGGTTCGACTCCTTGCGCAGTCAACATTATTAATAAATTTCCGGCCGGGTGTTTGGCAAGCACCTGTAATCCAGCTACTTGGAGGTCGATAACAGTGGATAAAGATCTCTAATGACTATATTCTAATATCATCTATATCCTTACAGCCGACCGGGTGTGTGGCAAACACCTGTAATCCAGCTACGTGGAGGTCGCAAGTGGAAAGTGTAATTGGCTGATTATTAACCAGACTGCAGACGCTCGAATCACAATAAGTGCCAGCTCGGGAAGGAGAAGCGGTTTCTTCCTTAATCTCGTCCTTGCCCAGCACCCATAGGTTACACAAAATATGGAGAATTCAAATAATAATTCAAATTCCATACCGGAACAGGCGTGCCCGGGTTACCAATGCCTGCGTTGAATGTTGGGGAACCAGGATGTTCAAGCAGAAGGGCTACTGGAACGTATGATCACCAGCAACGTCATAGAAGGAAGTAGACACATGCCGATAATGACACCGTAATTGTGTGTTACTATATGAGTCGACCAAATGAGAGAGGATATCGGAAACGTATGTACGCAATTTGGAAACAGCAATACCCGCAATCGACAATATCCGAGCAAGGATTGCTTAACCAGAAACGGTCTATCATGAAGAACAACTTGTTAACAAATATCGAGATACAAAGAATTGCTGGTCGAGTGAATGGAACAACTACAACTATTGAAGATGACAGGACAATCGATAATTCAGCTAGTAACGAATCAATACTTGAACTTGCGACAAACCAGACAACTATTGAAACACTTACCGACGAAGAAGAGAGCCTCAAAAATAAGATGACGCAATATATGACGACTTATATGAACACAGACAATAGATCCGACATCAAGAAGATACGTATCAATAAGAATACAATCAAGGTGATTGAGAAAATCAATAAAGTGATAGAACACATACCTACACAAAACATAACGGAGATCAATGCGCTGATGTATTCAGCAGCGAAAGTTACGCAAGAAATTGTTACAGATAATGCAAGAACTACACGCATACAACCCTGGAAACAAAGATTGTTGAATAAAATAAATACTCTCAGGAAAGAAACAAATCAAATTAAGTCAGCTATGGACAATAACGGAAGACTACCACACCACTTGGTAAGAAAATATGACATGAATAACAGATTCATTGAAGAAGCATATGAAGATGCCAAACAAAGGTTAATTGCGATCAGTCATCGATTAAAAAGATACGAAGAAAGAAATGAACAAGTCCGAATAAACAGGTTATTTCGAGAAAATCCGAAGAAAGTATACTCACAGATAAGAGGCAGAGATAAATCAGATATACATGTAAGTGTAATCGAAAATGCGGATGGAATAATGGATTATTGGAAAGACATATGGGAAAATTAAGGACAATACAATACCGAGGCTGAATGGCTAAAATTAATGGAAAGAAAATACGAAAGTCTCGCTTATCAAGATGACGTAGAGATAACAGAGGAAGATACAAAATTCAAACTTGCAAGTATGGGAAATTGGAAAGCAGCAGGCCCTGATAAAATACAAGGGGTTTGGATTAAGAAACTGAATAAGTTACATGAAAGACTTGTCAAGTACTATACTGAGTTCCTGCGGAATCCAAGTATGATTCCAAAATGGATGGTCAATGGTAGAACAGTACTTATAAAGAAAGACGAAGATAAACCTCCAACTCCAGACAATTTCCGGCCAATAACATGTCTCCCAACCCTATGGAAATTGTTCACTGGAGTAATAACAAAAAAGATAAACCAACATGTAAAATCACAGAAGATAATACACAGCGAACAAAAGGGCTGTCGTCCACACTGCAGAGGCACAAAAGAACAACTTGCCATGGACAGAACAATCACCGATGAAAGTAAAAAACGGAAGAAGAACTTGTCAATGGCATGGATCGATTATCGCAAGGCTTTCGATTCCATTCCACATTCATGGATCATGAAATGCCTTGACATGTACAAAATCAATAAGTCCATACAAAAAGTGATAATAACATCAATGAAACACTGGGAGATGAACATTACACATGGTAAGCAAGTTATTGGAACAATAAAGATCAAAAGAGGAATCTTCCAACACAGGTGGGTAAAATGAAAAATAATCGAAAAAAATATACCAGACTTGAGACTTGGCAGGATGACTAAGCATATTACGGCTAATAATAAGCTAAATTTTAAAAAAATCCTACGAGCAGTTTTTGAGAAAATCGCAAAAAACGACTTTTTTTCATACTACTTATAAGTGATTAATTGGTTGTATAAGATAAAAAAATATACCAACCTCCAGTCTTGCACCCTTTTATCTAGATATAAAATAGTGCTCTATGAACAATTTTGAAGAAAATCGTACGAGTAGATCAATCGGAAATAGGTGATATACATAACATTTTTGATTTTTTGCATATAAGTAGTATATAGGCTGGAATACCAAGTTAAAAAAATATACCCGATATATCATGTGTCTATGTCGACAATGACTCAAATACGATATACATTCACTCAAGCGAGTTTTTGTACGAGTATTTTTTTCGTAAATCATATTTTTTTCGTAAAATTTTATCAGTAGTAAAAATTATACCCCCATAGAATATACCATATTGTATGTATGAATTATGCCTCTTTCAATTTTTAGCAAAATCCTACCAGTACTCCTCCTGAGATATTTGATAATAAGTGACAGTATTTTAGTGATATGAATAAGAAAACGATTGAATTTTGAGTATATATTTTCATGATAATCATTATACTTTGCAATTTACTCTATGGATTTTGTTTGCACGACGTATGAGTTAGTCCATATAGTACAATACCGTTTACGTATTATAACAAATCGATTGAACAATAACACAAAAACTTTATAACAAATTGTATACAAAACAGTTCAAAACAGTTCGGAATAGTGTTCTACTTTCACTTAGTCCCCGTAAATATCGAACGATATCGAACGTAACTGAAATCGCCAAGAGTAAGGGGTTTTTCGATTTTGGGGAGCTTTTGAATCTATCCAATACCTCTTTGAAGTGGTGATGAGAGGATTCAAGCTTTCTCGCATTCCAAGCTAAACCGGGTTTCAAAAAGCTATCGATAATGGTCAAGTATTCCTGGACATGGGAAATCATGTGAACTTTCAAGAATGGCTTCAAAGACTGCTGAAATGCAATTTGAAAATCCATGCTTCACATCCTTCCGCCGCCACACAATAACAGAAATCTAGGGTAACTTTTCAACGCATTGTAAGCAGAGGTACGAGTGACACACACAGGAAACTTATCCAAATTATCCAAAATAGCGTGTGCGCCCCTGCCTTCGAATGCGTTTCCGTGATACGGTGATCGCACTGCATCGATTTGTTTCAGGATGAGTTCAACTTCCTGTTCTTCCTCTTCGGACCAAGATGCAGTCATCTTTTCAAAAAATTCTGGACGATTCCCCATGTGACATGAAGAATTGGGCACATTTGTAAATATTCAGTGCTTGATCCTCAAAATACGATTCATCGATGCAATTGAAACATTCTGGGCTCGGAGCAAATTGCCAGAAAATTCGGTCTTGAAGCGTTGGTGTTCTTGGTGGTCACTCTCTTTCAGAGAAACTCCTCCACAAAACACACAAATATCCTGCCAGAGAGAAGCTGGAGACATTTCAAATCAGCGCTCAGTAATATAGTGAACCTTGTGTTTTCGAACAGTTTCACAAAAGGTGGCAAAGACAACAACGATAACAAAATTATGCTGATTCTGACACCTTAGCCACACACAATAACAGAAAGTCAGAAACTGAGTTAGAATAATCCGGCTTGCCAATAACTTGAGCTCCAATTTTCAGAAACCCTTGACCGTGGTCCACACTGATCTTCAGGGAAATTCCATTTTCTTCTTCATCAGTTGAGAAGGTCCAATTCAGTATCAGATCAGCAATATCGGTACAAATGATCACCTGCTTCGCAACCAGTTCCTTCGACACCTCCAGGTATAAGGTTTCGGAAGCGAAAAACCGTCCAATTGCAGCATCTCGATCGGAATACATCTCCTTGATAGGAATCGAATGTTTTGGAGCCACCGGTGCATTTATTCAATTCAACTGTGTTGTTTGATTTGTGGATGAAATGGTCTTCAAACCATCAAACTTCGCAAAGGAAGATCGTGTTTCCAGTTAGGAGAAGTTATCAGTAACCTTCTTAGGGGCTCCACCAATTCCAGTAACGTTAGGAAGACTGACGGTATTGTACTATGGACTAACTTCGTGCAAACAAAATCCATAGAGTAAAGTATAATGATTATCATGAAATATATACTCAGAAAAATTCAATTTTCGTATTTCTTATTCACTAAAATACCTGTCATATTAAATATCTCAGGTTCAGTACTGGTAGGATTTTGCTAAAAATTGAAAGAGGCATAATTCATACATACAATAACAATTAATGATATGAGATTTTGGTATATTTTTTAAGGGGTATACTAAATGCTCGAAATATACTACTGATAAAAATATTTTTTACGAAAAAAAATGATTTCACAAAAACTACTCGTACAAATCGCTTGAAAGTGAATGTATATCGTATTTGAGTCTTTGTCGACATAGACACATGATATCAAATCGGGTATATTTTTTTAACTTGGTATTCCAGCCTATATACTACTTATATGCAAAAAATCAAAAATGTTATGTATATCACCTATTTGCGATTGATCTACTCGTACGATTTTCTTCAAAATTGTTCATAGAGCACTATTTTATATCTAGATAAAAGGGTGCAAGACTGGAGGTTGGTATATTTTTTTATCTTATACAACCAATTAATCACTTATAAGTAGTATGAAAAAAAGTCGTTTTTTGCGATTTTCTCAAAAACTGCTCGTAGGATTTTTTTAAAATTTAGCTTATTATTAGCCGTAATATGCTTAGTCATCCTGCCAAGTCTCAAGTCTGGTATATTTTTTTCGATTATTTTTCATTTTACCCACCTGTGCCAAGGAGACTCACTCTCACCACTGTTGTTCTGCCTTGCAATAAACCCACTGAGTGAGATCTTACATGGAATAGATAAATCGTATGCACTTACAAGAGGAAGAAAAATCAATCATCTGCTATACATGGACGATTTAAAGCTATACGGGAAAACCGAAAACGACATCAACTGCCTCATCAACTCGGTTAAGATATACAGCGATGATATTAACATGAAGTTTGGAGTCGAAAAATGTGCGCGACTTATAATCCATCGAGGGAGAGTAATTGAAACAGACGGATTTCAAGCTGAAGAAGCACTAATGAGGGATGTGACCCAAGATGGATATAAATACTTGGGAATTCCTCAGAGAGAAACCATACTTGATGATGTGGCAAAAGCAAGGGCAACAAAAGAATACAAGAGGAGATTAAAGAAACTGCTGAAATCGAAGTTGTACGCCAAGCATATGATTGAGGCCATAAATGCATATGCAGTACCCGTAATCAGCTACACTGGAGGAGTGGTGAAATGGACAGTGCAAGAACTAAGTGAACTCAACCGAAAGGCACGTAAGATACTAAACATCTACGGTGCACTACATCCAAGAGCCGATATCGACCGTCTCTACCTACCGCGGGATCGGGGAGGTAGGGGGTTCAAAGATCTGGCGGAAGTCATAGAACAAGAAGACAGAAGCCTAACAGAATATGTACAAAACAGAAACGATGACCCACTGCTGGCAGTGGTTAAATCGGGCAAATTGTACAGGCAGCGACAAGATACCTTAGAAGATTGGAAGATGAAAGTTGTCGAAGATCGATACCATAAATGGAAAGATAAGATAATGCACGGACAATACACAAGACAAATGCTGGAAATAACATCTAGGCAGGCTTGTTACGGTTGGTTGAAATCAGTCAATTTGAAAATTACCACAGAAGCGTTACTAATGGCAGCTCAAGACCAAGCCATCAATACGAAAGCACATGCAACATACATCCTGAAAACCAGCAATGATGCAAAGTGCAGAATGTGTAAGTCAGCAGATGAGACAGTGTCCCATATACTCACAGGATGCTCAAAACTGGCATCAAAAGAGTACCTCAATCGCCACAATGAAGTTGCCAGAATGATCCATAGAAATATCTGTCTACAGTATGACATCAGCGTATCGACAGAGCCATGGAAACATATGCCGATGCCAGTAGTTGAAACAGACATGGTGAAGATCTTATGGGACTTCGAAATAAGAACCGACAAGAACATTTCAGCAAGGAGGCCAGATATAGTGATAGTGGACAAAGAAGAGAAGATGGGATACATAATCGATATCGCCGTTCCCGAGGATAGAAACATATGCAATAAAGAGCGAGAGGAAATAGCAAAGTATCAAGACCTGAAAATAGAAGTACAGAAGCTGTGGAAGATTAAAGCAAAAGTGATACCAGTAGTAGTGGGATCCTTGGGAGCCCATACTGACAACCTAAAGAAGTACCTCAAAGAGATTCCCGGTCGACACCAAGTACCTCAATTACTTAAGGCTGCCCTGCTCGGTAGTGCCTACATCCTTAGACGCACTCTGGATCTCCCTGAGTCCTGGTAGGATTCCGAGGTCCTGAGTTACAACCGACCATTGTGTGGTCGTGATCCAAAAAAAAAAAAAGTGAGGTATACATGTAATGTATGTCTGAACAGCTTCAGTTATAATCTCAGCAAAAGAACATGTCCAGTAAGCTGTAAAATTGATCTTGTTAATAGAATCTGAGAGACAATTTTGACATTATTGTGATATACAAGTTTGTTTAAAGTTCTTGAAATTTCCATATTTTGAGCTCAAATCTTAAATTTACTTTCGGTTTTAAATTCATTTAACATAACCTTATCCTCTAGATATGTGAGGGTAAATTACCATGACAAGAAAAATGTTGAAGGGCAAAATTTTTAATCTAGTCCTTCTGGGAGTGCAGGATAAATTTCATAGTAATATTCGTGTAATCACAATGGGTATGGGACATTTGCCACAGATTTAGAAGACAAGCTATTCTATGAGATCAGCAGGGAGGTTAATCGTAGAAATCCGAGGCCAGATTTCTACATTTTCCTACTCTTCTAGCTTCATGGAATACCTATTTTCGATCTTTTATATAGAACCAAGTGATTTCCTTCCAGCATGGACGTCTGTTTCATCTTGCAATGAATGAAATTCGTAAAGCAACAAAATGCGTGCAAACTTAGAAGAATAATGCACAGCAGCTTCGTAACAATATTTTTTATAATAATTCATATTCTTGCACTTATACTTGGAACATATTCTTGATTGAAATATGATATTGATAAGTTTGAATTGTGGAAATACAGGCCTAAATGTCTATCGAATGATGAAAAAAGTAAAGTGAACTTATTGCGACTAACGTTCATCAATATTAAGGAGTGACGATGATCCCTAGGGAGTCAATATAAGGGCCTTTATATTGGATGTACCCAAAAACTTAAGTAGTAATGCTAGAAAAATAGTTTTTGTCAGTTTTAGCCAAAAAATGGTGACAAAAGCTGATGGTTTTTACCAGGTTTTTACCGGTTTTCATCAGGTGGTAAAAACCAGAGTGGTTTTTACCGGCAAAATCCTGAGAAGTACGACTGTTGTGATTCACAACGGTCGTACTTCTCCTGAAGAGAGGTCGCGAAATAGCTATCGGGATGTCAAAATTAGCGTTGTTTTCTTTTCATGTTATGATTGGGCACAAATCTTGTTGTAAAGTACTTTTTATATTGTTAATGTTCACTAAACGAGAGGTCCGAAACCAGCAGAGATATTTTACATGCATATTTATCGTTCTATAGCACTTAATGTAAATACCAAAAGGAAATCAAGTTCTTCTCACCTGTAATTCAGAATAAAACCACCACATAACTTCCAAATATTGTTAGCAAGTGCACTCCAGACCATAGAGTAGGGATGTATAGGTAGAGTGTCGACTCAAAAAAGTATCTGTATACAGTGAAAATTTTTATATCAATAGATTCATTTTTTTTGCGGAGATTACGTTCCCGTAGTCCAAAAAATTATTTGAGCACTTTTAAAATAAGTGAAAATTTGCCAATCTTTATACTCCCTAGATGACTCCCCTATATGAGTAGTATGAAACAAGTTGGATATCAAAAGGAATGAATGTTTGATAATAAGCATCCTAACTAAGAGGAAATGAAGCTGATTATCAAGGGAATTTCATAAATTGTATCAAAATGAGAGTCTTCATGAAAAAGTCGCGATATTATTCGTGCTTTCTTGACTGAAATTTGAAGTTTCTAATTCAATTTTCAGAGGCATGATTTGATGATTCGATCACAAAATTCGTGCTTGATTTCTAGAATCTGAATAGTGATGTGGAACCATTTACATCTTTCAAAGTTAAATGCTTTGATTATGTGATTTAACTGTGGTGCCAGTAGCAGGTTGCCTGTGATATGATCACGCTTAAGAAAATACTCTTGAGGTTGAGTATGAAAGCAATAGGAACCCATCGAATTGCTAATTTAGCAAACATTAAATCTCCAGGGCTGTCATGATAATCTGTGAAATACCATCATTCCTTCTGCATTAAAATCATGATCACTCAATTCCGTTGTAATTTCTGCAAAACTGCAAAAATTTGCATATCTCACATTTGGTGACAATACCACCTGTATCTCCCTTGAGTTCATTTAATAAATTCGAAAGTGTATACACATTGGGGATTTAATAAATGCGGAGTTGCCACTCTACCTAATATATACTTACTCTATGGTGCGAGTATCTATAACGAATGCAATATTCTGTGACTTCTTGAGTAATTTTATTTACCGCATCCTACGAAGCAGTATGTAGTGATTTGTTCCTTCAATAGTTTTGAAAGCGATTGGGTCTACGTTGATGAGTCTGGCAGAACCGTGGAGCCCAAGCAGCAGGAGCATAGGCGGCAAGAATGTGGAGGTGCATCGGTCAGAGGTGGGCGAACACTTTTGAAAGTGATCACTATATCGATTTCTCCAGTGCTTCAGTGTTGAGCAACGAGAGTGGGTGGAGAAGAAGGGTTATGAAAGAGGCGATCTCTCGTCTGTGTTTGGCTTTAAGATAAACTGGATTGACAATCTAAATAATTTCCCGCTGAGGTATAGATTTATGAGTATTAATCATGCCATTATTGTCCTTCCGACTGCTTCATCGTTCTGATGTCTTTGGCATTTCCAATGTCTTTAGCTAATTTCAGTAGATCATCTGATTTTAGCTTCAGCATCATGTCATAGAAATCTTGCTTGCGTGCATCAATAAAGAATGGTACGGTATGAAACATCGTCTGATGTCATGATAAACGGGGCATTCACAAATGAGTAATAGTTATCGCCACAGAATTAGATTGTTTAATTGTATCACTTTGCTAGAAGTGCAAACTGATTCAAACAGATGTCACATGCAGAAACTTAATAAGTGGGCAAAAAGAAATTTTTAATACCTTGCAGAGACAGGAAAAATAGTCGTGTGTCGCTTGTAGATTGCTCTGAATTCCTTCAAAATGCTCCGATCGCCACAACTCCTTCAGATTCGAAGAATTTAGATCATTGCGCTAAAGTTTTCTCGATAATGTTGGGCCCTCCGACATTTTAAAAAAAATAGCAGGCGCATGAAAAAACGTTCACAAACTTCTCTGTAGAACTTGACATCGACTGTGTCTCTTTGCTGTGTGATCCGGTTGATAACAGTCATTGAAACTTCGCACAATTTGGCGTGCTTAATGTTGAACTGGCTGCTCATTGTTCGATTGCTATGGTATTTAGTCAGCAGATTGTGCCATTTCAATAGTGTTACATGTTTCAATGCTTCCCTTCTAGTCAAACGGAAGAAGAGACGACCTGTTTAATTCTGTGGCGATAACTACCTTATTGCTTGACAGCCCGGCGAAGACGATTTGCATGGTTTCAGCACGCTGTCATACTTTGATGCTTTAATTAACCATTAGAAATTTATTTGCAGATAACGCTTTAATCTATTCATTATATCATTACTGTCGTTCAACAGGAAAAAGAATTATCCGATAGAGCGCTAATAGTCCGGCAGCCAGGACGAGGCCGAAAATGAGACTTTCACAGAATGATGTACACCCTATGCCTACTACAAATCTGCACGTCTGCCGAGTTCTAGTGAGTTCCTCTTCTTGTCAGACAGGATCAAAGAAAAACACACCTAAATCCAATGAGACGCAGATTGCAGTTTTTGGCTAAAATGAGATTTTGTATGTTTTATCTCATGAAACGAAAATTGCTAAGCCCAGAGTCCTAATTTTTGGCATGAAATGTCTTCTGGTCATTTCCTTTCATGTTCATGCACGTCTGTCTATAAAGCTAAACACATTTAGATTTGGCGAGCCTCTTGATGTCGGCAAACACAAACATTCAGAGCAACTTCATCCACATTTAACCATATTCTCACATACACTGCCGATTAGAAGCATGATAATAGCATATGCACATCATAGGAAATGACCTGAAGACATTCCAAATCAAAAATGATAGCTCTGGCCTAAATACCTTCCAGTTGATAAGAGAAAACATACAAAATTTCATTTTATCCAAAAACTGAAAATGGTGACCCATTGGATTTACATGTGTTCTTCTTTGATCTTGTCTGACAAGAAAATGAACTCACTAGAACTCGGCAGATGTGCAGATTCGCAGAAGGCAGAAGCTGTACATTATCCTGTGAAAGTCTCACTTTCGGCCTCGTTCCCTGCAGAAACTCGTGCTAGCTGCCGGACTATAAGTTAGCGTCTTCATAGCTCATTCCTTCATGAAATGACGCTATGTCAATTAGACTGAGTGTCACAGTAGAACTTTTTGGACAATGTCGGTATATAACTGCCATTTATAATAATTCGATTTCTATGGCCTTGTCGAATGTTTCATTATAGAAATCTCAAAGTGAGCATTATCTTTGAGCCATCAGAGAGTTGTTTATCGAAATATTTGTCAAGTGTTTCAAAATAGCTCCATACTTAGCCATTGTAGATAACAATTGTTCGATTTCTATGTGCTGAAATACACGACCGTCTGCATACAACGAATACATTGCTTACAACCACAGTGCGATAAGAAATTTTAACAGTCATGTTGCGATAAATTCTCCGACAAAATTTATTGCACGGTGAGGGTCATTTATCGTCCGTCAAGCAATAAAATGAGTTATTGTTTCTACTTTTTGATCATTACATAGACTGCAGACTCGATCTTCGTAGGCAAGTGTATTTTTATAACAACCTGTTCTAACCATCAGGTCATGCTTTCCGCATGGTTATTGCGTCTTTCTGTTTAAGGCTATGAGTTAAATAATATTTTAGCTGACAATCAAATCGTGTTAACTCTAAGAAATCGGTGCCGGTTTGACTCTTTTTAGCACTTTCTATGCATTTATTTCTGAAGTGCTCAATTTATCGCGTTTGAAGAAGAAATTTACATTTTTCCTCATTTATTTCTAAATTTGTTTGATTTTGCCAAAGATGTGTTAAATTCAATTGTTTCAAAACATTCGAATACGCCAGCGCCACTATTTCATCTAAGTTAGATTTTCCTTGATGTGGTTGTAGCAAATATTTTTGATGCCATCATTATTACTGAAAATTGTCTTCATCCAAAAATAAATTGCTGCTTTATCGAAATGATATTCAAAGGGTAGAAGACCGAATTTTCCTATTAGGCAATAATTTGCGGTCGTGTTAATTGATTGATAAAAACGCTTATAAAATTGAATATGAATTTTATTTAGTTGAGATAGCTTGTTATGGAAACAAAATTCTCCACTGCATATTTTTTTTTTACATTGATGACATGTCAGACGTATTCTTCACAGCTAGCCCATTCACATGGCCAAATTCTTTCAGATTTTGGCAGACAAATATGCAGATTTATTTATTTTTTAGGTAGACATTCCATATGCTTTTTGGTGTCATGTGAAAGCCACAAACCTTAATATTTATATTCTTTTACTACTTTAATTCGTCTTTAATCTCATTGAAATTGATATCAAAATAATCATCATTAACATGCATATCCGTCTGGATCATAAATTTCTGCCTTCTCATAGTCAATTTTCAGTCCATTCAGTTTGGAAAACTTTTGGACAATTTATATTTGATTTGCTATTCCGGTTTTATTTTTTTTGTAATTGTTTTCTGATAAGAAGCAAATCTTTCGAATTATTTTCCGATTGATTTTGTTTAAAAATTGAAACGTTTTTTCTGTGTAAATTTCTAAGCTTAGAAATATTTTTGAATAATTTGATTTATTTCTAGTCAAACAGATGGTTGTTTTATTTTTTGTTTCCAGAAGTTCGGCATATAAATCATCGAAACTCATGGGTTGATTATCAATTTTTTTGGATAATGCCTCATATTTTGCGTGAAATAAAGTTTCATCAAAGTCTGCACTAGCTTCGCAGTTCCATTTGTAAGGAATTATTTTTTGAATTTTATTTATTTTTTAAATATAAAATTTATATATTGAATTTTATTTATTTTAATTTCATTTTTTCGTTTCTCTTTGTCAGTTTCTTTTGATACATTATTTGTTGTCAACTTAAATGCTATCTCCAACACTGAGTGGTCAGCATACAAAATATGGTGACCAATTTTAAACATGCATAATGATTTTAGAATTCATTCCGATAAAATGAAATAGTCTATCATAGATTCTTTTTACTGCGAGTACATCATCTCAAACGCAATGAGATGTGCACATGCCCCTGGATTCTTCGTTTTCAAATCTACCATTTGCAATTGTCAATCTAGTTTCATTTCCAAATGCTAAAATATCACGACTATAATCATTCAAGGTTCCATCATTCGTTATTCTAGTCGGAAGACCATAATGTAAGTTGTCATTTCCAAATCCATTCAAATATCCAAAAAGGATTATATTTTCGACATTGTGTTGAATAATATCACTCTTTATGACTTCAAGAAAGTTTCCATCCTTGTATTTTGATTCTTTATTACCCCTGTAACAGACAATCAAATAAATATCTATTATGCATTCAAACGTGGTGCTCGACATTTTTTCAAACCGTGATTGTACCATTTTAATTTACTACATTTTCAATTTTTTGATCAGTTAAGATATCTTTCAAGAAGATTGAAATCCCTTCAATATTTCTCCCAAATTTGCAATCTTTTTCCCTTATACTTTCTAATAACCGGAAAGTCATTAAAATCTTTTAAATGAGTTTCACGGAAGCAAATTACATCAGCATTTCTTCATCAAATCAGAATTGTAAAGTTAATATCATTGATGCCGTTTATGTTGATGCCCTTAATTTTTAAATATTCATGCAATTCATCTTCATCCTCTCCTTCTACTGACGTGCTAAACGAATGGTCTGATGGGTGATCGCTGTCGTGTTTCAGTTCGATGATGCAGAATGCGTGTTGGTGTGTGGTATTGTGTGCACGGAATCAGATTCATCTGCGCGCTTCGGTTTCCTAGAAAGGAAGAATTTGCTAAAAATGGATTGGTAGAATACTTTGAATTCGTTTATTGAGCCTGTCAAAGTGCTCATTGGAAATTTGATCAAAAATCACACCTATAGTGAACATGGTTTATTGTCAGTAAACCCTGTTCAATCTCTATGGCGCAGATTTCTATTATATCAAAACTACTATTATTCGGCTGATGAAAATTGCTCTATTTCTTTCATATTTTTAGAGTTTTATTGCATGAAGATCTTGTAATGTTTTATCTTCAATATCCCTTAATTCTCAGCGCATTAAATCGAAATCCTCTTTTCTCTTCGCACGTTGGGCGACGTTGTGCACCATGCGAGGTTGAATAACGTGGAATAACAGCGAAGATATCATAACCTGAAGTGAAGAAATGTCTACAGTATTTGATCTCTGATCTCAGAAGTAAGCTGATACTCAGCACTAAATCCCTGCATGCTGAAAACAAACTGAAGACACACCGTGCTCTCAAGCACCTTCTTTCTGAGATTGAGAGATTGATTTATTTCAATTAAATTTCATTCATAAATACAATAAATGTCGAAACTAAGGGGTCAGGATCTTCTCTGGAAAAATACTGAATCGGTCAACAGAAACACAAACAAAATCAGCACTTCGGAATTTCAAATTTCAAATCTGGTTTTTTAAAAATTATTTTTGTACTTTTCTGTTCTGCATCTGATCAGCAGTTATTGAATTTTTTCACAATCATATTCTTTTTGGCCTAAGTGTCTCGATTTAAGTTACCGAATTGGGTTGCTTCTTCACCTGCAGAGACTAATTACTAAAATGTGCGATTTTAGTGATATTTGAGCTGAACTGTAAATTTGAATTATTTGACCTTTGACCTCATCTAATGCAATGATGTAATCTCAGAGCGATTAATAATCATCGTTTTATTAACCACCTTAACCAGATCTTTCGATTAGTGTATGGTTTATTAGTTTTTGTTGTCATTTCCCATTTCAAATAGTGATCTGATGAAAATTTGTAAAAATTGGCGGTTTTTGAACTTTGACCTTCATCTCAGCCCAGAGATAACTTAGAAATGATAGTGATGCTGTTTTCTGAATCTGCTCTCAATGCCTATTCGATTGATGTGTGGTTTGGCAACAAAATAGGTGGAATAGTTTGAGACATCAGCGGGGCGGGTGCGAAATTCTCTCCCCGGGGGGGGGGGGGAGCGCGTTTGGAAAAACTCCCCAATGGGGCGAGGGTTAACTATCTTTACAATTAATCAGTACAATTAATAGCAAACATCACATAAATCATGTTATCTTTTGATGCTCTTGCACTGCTGTTAATTTTCTAATTGAATAGACCATTAATTCTATGATAGATGTCGACAATCCTTAACATACAGGTATAGGCCTTGAATATCTAACGAGAATGGCAGCTACTAAGTCAATACAAGACACCAACACTCTTGATTCCCCGACTGCACTCCCCGTCCCAGGAATCGTGCCGGAGTCCGCGGTGGAGACGAGCTCGCACCTTCTTCACTAGGCAACGCTGACAGTACAAAAGGAATGAGAGTGAAGGGAGATAGACACAGGTACAGGCCTGATTAGAAAAACTGGCCGGCCGGTCGGCCGGTCGGCCGTCCGCCTAGCTGTTCTTCTAAATTTATGGCCGGGGTCAGCCCGGCAGTCCGTTCTAACCCCTCAGTGCGAAAGTGCTCATTTTTCAGTTCAATAAATTCTTGTTTACAACTCAGAACAAGGTTGTGCAAAAACTTGGGTCAAAACCCGAAACCCAAGCCAAGTTTCAATAAATCAATTAAAAAAGGAAATGCATTCTTTGGATTTGCTGCTGACATTAAGATTCTTCTACAAGCCAAAATTCTTATTTGGCCCAAGAGAAGTGTGGTATTTGTGGGAAACGATTTATTATTGCAATAATTGTAATTAGTAGCCTAAGTGCATGATGCTTTCCTTTAATTTAGCATACACTGATATACTGACAAATTTTAAGATCTTTGAGTTCATTATGAATGAATTGCTCATAACAAAGCGATTATTTTCATTTGATGATTCAAAACTATAAGCAGACTTAATAAATTTTATAGCTGCGTAGTGAGTGCACGGTTAAACACATTTAGAATACGAAATTGGATTGAATTCATTTTTAGAAATTTTCGGCTATCGCAGCCAGGTTTGGGGTGTGAAGATATATAATTTCCTATATGAAATATAATAAAAATTCAACATGCACAAATGAAAAATATTTAATCTTTTAACTATTCAGTGAATTGAGTGAAATTTTGATAAATAATCAAAACTTTATGCTCCATCATGTAGCTCTTACACCATTGAAATCGAAATATTAATTTGTGTAACTTGGTTTGTATATATGCAGTATTAATAGAAGACCGAAGTTTTGTATCACTTACCCAAAGTCGACCCAAAACCTAAGGTCCAACTTTGCTCAGAATGAGATCGATTGATAAGAGACACAGTAACATTTCCGGGATCTTTGAAGTGCGTCCACATCGTTGGGGCTAATTTGTCCGCCTTTATTCTCCCCTCATCCTGAGCTTCTAAGGTAAATGGGTCGTGCCAAAAGTAATGCCTCCCAAATTTTATTAAAAAACAAAAGAGATCCAGAGATGAGAGCCACACCATCAAAACAAGCGTGCTTTCTTATACTAGAATTAATTTTTTCAGACAGTCAACATCAACATAAGCCAACACCGAGAGAAATGAAAGCAGTCAACATAAAAAGAGACGAAAATTCACCACCACTTTCAATACATTTCCGCCAACGCTGAATGAAAGGCCTGTATCATATAAAAAGCAGCTCCTGCTGAGGCGGTCCACTGCTTTACTGCTCTGATGACAGCGTCCTTGTCTTCAACCTCTGCTTTTTCGAATGCCTCGTACCTATATTCGTTTAGAGAATGATTTCGGCTTTGCTTGTCACCAAATAGTATTGCTGCAAACGTCATCAGCTGTTTTTATGTCCATGACGAGATGATTCCAAAGACTTAATTAACGTTTACTCTATCTCGCTTATAAAGAATCGATTATCTTCGTAGCGCATCACGAAAAAATAATGTAGTGCTGCTTCAATAGATCGATTCGATTTCATCTGCATTTTCGACATACACGGCATCAACAGATTCGATTTCATCAGCCTTCTCGATGCGTGCGCAGCAAAGTGTGGCGGTCACACAACTTGATTCCTGCGTTTATGACGTTGGTGCATGAATCATAGACATGAACAATGCCTGGTCATGACACTAAGTTTCGATCGTATCAGAGACAGAAGTTACAGGCTCGATAGAGTCCGATAAAAAGTGAGAACAAAAGAGATTAACAAGACATAATTTTTCGTCGTCTCAGTTTATGTTGACTGCTTTCATTTCTTTCGGTGTTGGCTTATGTTGATGATGACTCTCTGAGAAAATTAATTCTAGTATAAGAAAGCACGCTTGTTTTGATGGTGTGGCTCTCATCTGTGGATCTCTCTTACTTTTTAATTAAAATTGGGAGGCATTAATTTCGGAGCGACCTATGTAAACAATGATTAAAAAAAGACTTGTCTGCCGCAAATTGTTAAATCTCATTTTTGCCAAAATTCACGGCAGATAGATCTACTTTGACTTTCATTCTAAACATGTGTCTACCTCAACATGCCATATTTGTATTATCTCTTAGACTCGTGTTCCGAATCACATGAAGTTCATGCTATAACATCTTTCGTCTGGGAACTTTCTGATGATGGTATTCACTTGATCTAACTCGCTCATCCTCGCATTGCCGAATTGCAATTTAACATTTATTCAACATTATTCAACACTTTTGACATTCAGTCGAATTTTGGCTATGAATCACCTTGATGTTTAATGTTTGCGATGCTTAGCTGCTTGAATTCACTGGGGTCATTTAAAAGTTCAAAATGATATCGATAAGATTGAGAAGACAACTCAAAAGTGCGTACACTGGTGGCATAAAGTCTTGCCCATGCTCTTTTTTCTGCTGATATTTTGAGATTTCTCCTGATTCTTTGTTTCACATCTTTTGCGCTTCAAGTTAACGTGTACAAGAAAACTGCATATATTTTCGTGGTATTACCGCTGCTTTGAAAAATAATGGACTGTCGAACACACCAATATCTTAACCCTCATCAGCCCGGCAAATGAGCCATCGCATTCCGCTCACCAGACTACATATGTAGTTCCTGCAGTCTATAAAGTTCCTTTTAATTCTATAACTTTGTAGATCACTTGGGGGTTTAAATTCTGGTCCTGCAAGTCTTTTACTACAACTATTTATGCAAACTTCAATCGCAAAAGTCTTCAGAAATGAATGACTGTTGAATCTATGCTGGCCCAATGGACCAAAAGATGGGCATCATCCACATTTCATCTGATATGTGGACATTTGGTTCGTGAAGATGCATGTAATTATGAACTGCCCGCATTTTACAAAGAAAACTGTGTTATGCAGTAAATACTATACTTACTAAATCATGAAATAACACAAATTACAAAGACTGTGGGCCTACCATGCATGACAGAATAACATAACAAATGTAGCGCTAACTGCAGGCTACTGTATTTATACGAGTTAGTATATACCAAATGCAGTTCTTTCATTCAAACATTCAGAACACGCTATACGGCTGATTTTGTGGATGGAGCACACTGGTCTTGCGCAGTGAGAGCATATATGTCTTGTTGATTTTCCACAACTCGAGACAGCTAAGCATTTCCGAGGTCCGGAGCCTGCACTCACCGCATGAGCTGATGGGCATGGCTTCAAGCCGAACTGATAAAATGCGATTTTGCTTTGTGCATATACTTTAGCATCTCTGTAGCGAAGATGAATATTTGGTGCGGTCAACTGTTCGGCAACTTTCTTGATAAATAACTTTCGAGGCAGTGTAATGAGAAATGAATTGAGCAGAGTCACATCTAAGATATTGAACAAAAACACCAATGGGTAGCGGCGGGTCTTCCGTTTGCAACTAAAGTCTTCAATCCTGCTATCCATCAAGTCTGTGCCACCCTTGTTGGCATTGTAATCCAGGATTATGCTTGGTTTTCTGTCAACTCTGGAAGAAATTTCTAGTTTTCTGTGGAATGATGACATCAGCAAGACGTTCCTACTCTTCTTTGGAACATAAGAAGTCAACATAATGCGGTTGTCAACATCGAACACAGCTGTTGTGTTTTTCACTTCTCGCTCTTTGACAGTGCGAAGCTCATGTATTACATCTCGACGATTGGCAGGTAGTTCCCGTCGCTGTAAGACCCTTGGACATGTGATCATTCAAAAGAGAGTGTGAGGTGAAATACCTGTCCATGTATACATGTACGTTGCGATTGGAACCATAATACGGTTCAGTGAGCTTCATGACAGTCTTTTGCGCGTGACCAACTTCTCTTGTGACACCCTTGCCACTGAAGATAACCGCATTCAAGGCCAAGCCATTTTTCGAATCATTCAACCAAAATATTTTGATGCCATATTTCGTAGGTTTTGATGGCATATACGCCCGTGCTGGAACATAGCCACGATAGCCGTACAGTTGTTCCTCCACCGTAAGATTCTCTGATGGAATCTAATGCTTTCTAAGATTGAAAATGAACAAGTCCCATATTTCGCGCACAGCCGCCATTTTGTGTCTCCTGACGAGAAGCTCGTGTGCGTTTCTCGTCTAAAGTCAAATTTTCCAATAGCTGTTTCAAACGATTCTTAGATAGAGCACAGCGGTAAAACGCAGGAGAGTCTGAGGAGTCGTAGAGGTCGCTGAGAGCCGACACGTTGCTTTTATCGGCACCTGATCGTATGGTGATTCCAATTCCAGCCGTCAATTCTTCATGCGTAAAAACTTTTTGCTTCTTGGCACGCATTCGTCGATTTGTCAGACGCAAGATGGATCGGAGCATCACTTTAGTGACGAACAAATGAAATGATGAAGCTTCGTCAACTGGATCTTCTCGTGGTCCTTCGCGGAAATTCACAATATTGCGCTGAAGGCGGCTATTTACAGGAGCTGCACGGTTCCACTTGATGCTATTCGGAGAAAGGTAGTATGCGATGGATTCTGGATTAGACGCATCGCTGACACCACTAATGCTTGTCGACGTTTCATCACCGGATGATGATCCTTCCTCCATGAAGACATCTGCATCATCACTGTCATGAAAGTATACCTGAACACCTGGATTTGGAAAAAATTGAATTTCGTTGTCGTCGGGTTCATCAGCAGCCACTCCATTGCTTTCATGCGCACATTCATTTTCTATGTCCGAATTATCGGTGTCTTCAGCAATCAAAATAGCAATGTCACTAAGAGTGAGAATTCGCGACTTTACTCCAACACTCATTTTGTTAAAATGACATAGTTGGACGTTGACAATCTAGTGGGGGTGATAACTCTAAAACCGTGCAAATTGAGGGTAGAGGGCCAGATTTTTGCCTATATCTTAATTTTCATCCTGTGAACAATTCCTGATATGTATCTCTTTCTGAATTTCTGCATTTACTTCTCCTTGAAATACATTACACCAATGGGATTTAGCACAGACTTTAATGACTAAAAATAATTCTAGTGTTTAAATGCGGAATCAAGAGTGGATGTTTCGTCATAGTCACGCACTACACAACTATTTCAAAATTTAACAGCTGAAAATAGTAATGGCAAAAATCTATGGCAATGGCTATGACATCGGCTGAACCGGTACAAGTTTGGTCTCCTGGCTGTTACACCGGCTGATCCCTCGCCTCTTTGTCTTTCATCGCCTTACATAGTTTTGCTTCACTTTCTAATTTTTTGAGAAATTTAATGATTTCTGAAAAGAACTAAACAGATTTCTAGGCGACAAACGACTAATGTTACAAAATCTCAATTTTCAAGTGCTTTTTATTACTGTTGACAATTTTATCTATTTTTTGTTTGAGGCAGTCAGCATTATCTGGGGTCCGTTTCATTAAGTAAATTAGTGCTCTATATCAGTGTGGAAAATGTTTTGTGTTTCATAAAATAAATTTAAAGCAGTGATTTAAATCAGTGAACTAAACAGTCGAAATTAGCAGTGCTTCACAAAGCCACATATTAAGCAGTGATTTATATTAGTCCCACACTGCTCAATATTTGGTTTTGTGAAACGCTGTTAATTTCGACTGCCTAAACAGTATTATTAAGCAGTCTGCAGAGGAATTGCGTTTCACAAAGAGGTATCAGCAGTGGTCGAAATTTGAAATTGTGGAAATTCACTGATAGAAATGTGAAATTTTTTATCAAAATGATCGTCGAGAAAGTTATGGAAACTTAAAATATCGGAGAAATTACTGCAAATATAACTTGAAAATAGAAAAATGGCTTTTGATTTTCAATTCTATTGTCAGTAGAAAACTATTTGTGAGAAGGGCACATTTGCAAGCTGTTTTTTGAAAATTTCTTCCTTTGAAAAGTGGCAATGCTGTGACGAAGAAACGTCCGATAACAACAAAATTATAGTGGGTTGATTTGAGGGTTTCAATTTCTTTCGTGTAATGAGGTATGGAAGAATTTCGTCATTCAAAGTCATGTCATGAAATCATTTCAATATTAGAAGACCTTGAGATATTGACTTTTACATACATCGACAACAGCTAGCAAAATAGATTCTCAAATACTCTCTAAATTTGTAGTCCCACAATTGGCAGCCGGAAACATTTCGACTCATAATTTTTTTACCACCTAAACAAATGCAGCCATCCGAGAGACTAAAACAAAACGAATCTCACGCGCCTTCTTTCATAAAACGTAATACAGCCTAACCTAAGCTACAAGAAGCCCCGATCATCCCATCAAGTTTAATAGAAAGTCATAGAAAACCCTGTCCAACAGGGTATTGAATCTCTAATTTTTAAAAACACAGCTAACCACAACTTCCCTTCCCCACTGCAGAAAATTAAGTAGAATTACAAACATGCTCGACAGCACCGTACTCAGCATCAATCCTAATTTTATCAAATTCTGCTCCGCACTGTCCTTCAGGGCCTAAACAAGATGACCGACACGAATCTCAGTCAAAAAGTCATAACTCCCATTCT
Organism: Prostheceraeus crozeri; assembly: GCA_907163375.1. Taxonomy (NCBI): domain Eukaryota; kingdom Metazoa; phylum Platyhelminthes; order Polycladida; family Euryleptidae; genus Prostheceraeus; species Prostheceraeus crozeri. The sequence goes on from CAJQUW010001545.1 coordinate 67,532, forward strand.
TCATTGCTGATAATTCTGTAGAGCTACAGCAATGCTCCACAGTACCTCTATCACCTTCACATTAAGTTTCATCAAAATCCAAACAGTGCCCTGTCCTACAGAGAATTTATAAGCTAAAAATAACAGCCTACGCAACTGATTTTCAAATTTTCAAAAACACAGCTAGTCACAGCTACTGTTCCTCGTTGCAGACAATTCCATAGAGCTACACCAACGTTCTATGGCATCTCACTCATATTTGCGTCAATTTTCATCAAAATCCATGCAGTGCTTTGTCCTATAGGGCCTACACAAGATGAATCCCTTTAATCGAATTTCAAATTTTCAAAAACAAAGGTAGTCACAACTCCCATTCTTCATTGCTGATAATTCTGTAGAGCTACAGCAACGTTCTATGGCATCTCACTCATATTTACATCACGTTTCGTTAAATTCCATGTAATATTCTGTCCTACAGATCCTTAGCAAGTTTGAAAACTTGGCCTACTGATTGAAAATCTGCCGTTTTCTGACACACTGCCTGCCACAACTCCTTCACATCTTTGCGGACTTTTTCTGCTGCATGTATGCATTCTGTAGTGAGGTCAGATACGACCACCCGTTTTTGCTAAATGGGACCCACAACGTAGGGGAGGAAGTATAAGCTTTTTTATACTTCCTCCTCTACATAGTGGGTCCCATTTTATTTCCCATTGTACATCCGAAAATTCAAATTGTTGAAAATAATCAAAATATGTTTTGGTTTTGTGATGTAATTCTGCCAAAAAGGAGCACCAACATGGCACCGGAACATATAAAAAATGACATCAGGAAAAGAGCAAAAATGTTTGGAAGATGCCAAGAGGACTTCATTCAGAATAGTGCTCCCTGAAAACTAGGTTTTCTACATAGTTGTGCAATCTTTCATAGTACATTTTCCCAAAGACACCTTCTAAAACCATACTCTCCAAAAATGAGTTTCATACCGTGTTATACACAAGATTGCACAGTAGAGTTAGCAAAAAAGTATTTCAATCCGTTTCTTTAAATAATACACTATCAATTGAATTTTCAGCATGCCTCATCGTTGACAAAAAACATACACAACACCTTTAAAACGTCAAGAAAAACATTAGTGATTCTGGCTCAATTGCAAGCAAAGCCTGCCCACACTTTCACATGACGATTCTCGAAACGGCATTACAAAAACGACAACCAACCGGTGACTCTGACAAGAAAAACAATTCATGCAATCATGGAATGTTTTGCGTCAATGTTCGTGTCATGCAATCATCGAACCAATTTTTAAACTTTTCCATATTATCTTCGCAACACAGCTTCATGACGTCAGCAAGACATTTGGTACCCTAACTGAATTGCAACCAAAGTCTGTCCACACCTTCTCATGATAATACTCCACAGGGTGCTACAATGCAACAAGCAACGGACAGCAAGGACCTGTGAAACAAATCATGCAATAATCTTTATTTTCCATCATCTCTCGAATTTCACGTAATTTTCTTCGCAACATGACTTCACATCGTCAAGAAAAACCTTGACGATTCTGGCTCAGTTGCAACCAATCTGTCCATACCTTCTTATCACCATTCTCTAAACGACTTTGCCTGACAACTCTGACCTGAGAATCAACTCATGCAATCATCGGAATTTTCCATCATCTCTCGAATTTTTTTCACGTCGTTTTCTTCGCATCATGAATGCAACTTCATGGCTTCAGCAAAACATTAGTGATTCCGCTTCATTTGCAACCAGAGTCTTTTCATACCCTCTTATCACCATTCTCTAAACGACTTTGCAAAACAACATCCAACCGGCAACTCTGACCTGAGAAACAACTCATGCAATCATTTGAATTTTCCATCATCTCGAATTTTTATCACGTCATTTTCTTCGCAACATGATTTCACATCGTCAAGAAAAATCTTGATGATTCTGGCTCAGTTGCAACCAAAGTCTGTCCACACCTTCTCATGATAATACTCCATAGGGTGCAACAACGTAACACGCAGCAGACAGCAATGACCTGTGAAACAACTCATGAAATCCTAGAATGTTTCCAGCAATATGCGAATTGTACATTTTCTTTGCAACACAACTTCACAACGTTAGCAAAACAGAAATGATCCTGCTTCACTTGCAACAAAAGTAGGTCCACACCTTCTCATAATCATTCTTAGGAGCGCGCCCGTTGTCTACATTCATATACCGGAGCGCGACCGATGACGAAAATTGGACGCTGGAAAGCACCCGTAGTCTGAATTCATGCACTCACGCACTTTACTCCGGTTGTCTAAATTCTTGCCTTGGAACCTGATTTCAGATATCGGGCGTGTTCAGTTGCACAAATGTATACCTTCAGTGTGCTCCTCCGTATGAATTTAGACATCGGGTGCGCTCAGTCGTGTGAATTCTGACCTCGAGCGGGTGTACTTCTGCGTGCTCGGTCGCATGAATCTAGACCGCGGCGGGCGTACTCGTGCTTGTGAATCTTGGCCTCGGGCATTGATTAGTGTGATCAAACATAGAAAAAGTTATGGGAAATGCAAGAAACATACATCAATCCATCATATCTACAAAATCCGAATCGATAGCTCTGCTCATGACGGTCATCCCACACAATTTCATCTGTATTCACTCAAATATTTAAACTGCGGATATCTTTACAAAGGAAGACTTCTCTGAGAGTTGTCACTACATATCAATGCACATGTATATTCACACGAATCTGTGGATACTCACCTGATCCAATCCGCTTGATCATCTTTTTCATTGCTTATTTCAATTCGAGAACTCAGAATTCATATGGTACATGCAGCCTATTAGTCAGGGAGTTGTGTGGGTAAGCTTAGTTGTGATTGAGGCAGGATCGTTTAAGTTTTGTCCACCGCTGTGACTGCCATTTTCAAATGCAGATCCACAATTGAAATGATGCTGTGAGCATAGATCTACATTGCATTTGACCAAGTACTTTATCTCGGAGAAGTGGTTCTCAAGCTAGAGTTATCCTTTGCTCTTGTGTTTTGAAACGCTGCGGAGAATGATACTGAGGTTTTGGGCAACTCCGGTATTGATTGAGGAAGTAGGCCTACTAACAAAGTTTTTGGCTGACAGCGTGAAGATATGATCGAAAACTATTTTTTGTAAAAATGGTGAAAATGTGTGATGATTGCGTGAAATTTTCTCCGGCCAGATTTGCCGGTTAACGCTTGTGTTTTGATACTCTGGAGATAAAATTGTGATTTTTTGTTTGGTTTCAATTGAGGCAAATTCGCAAAGTATTCGCTGTAGATGTAAAGTTGTTCTTGAAAATTACAGTTTTGTAAAATTGGTGAAAACGTGTGATGATAGCATGCAGTGCATGTCAGGACTGAGTTGCGCTGTTGTCTTTTGATGTGCTCTGCAGAATGATAATGAGTTGGTTGCAGTTGAGACAATACTATCAACATTTTGACTGACAGTGTAAAGAATTGTGGGAAAAATACAATTTTTGAAGAATTGGTGAAGGCGTGCGTTGATTTCGCGAGGTGCTTCCCATGCCTGGCTGATGCCAGTTTGGTTCGAATTGAGGCAGCATTGACAAGGTTTTCGGTGTCGTTGCACTGCCATTTTCAGATGCAGATCCGCAACTGAAACTGCACGCGGAGGTGCATCTATCCGAGGAGTACTCCTTTGAGAATTATTTCTTGGCCCAGAGTAGCCCGTTGACTACTGTTTTTTGAAGTGATCCAGTGAGTGACACTGAGAAGATGTGGGGCACGTTTGGTTTGAATTGAGGCAGCATTGACAATGCCTTTGGTGTCGATGCGCTGCCTTTTCAGATACAGATCCACAACTGAAACTGTAGCCGGAAATGCATCCATCCGACCAAGTACTTTTACTAGTAGAACCGCTTTTCCGCCCAGAGTTCCCGTTTTCCGCTGCATTGTGAAACGCTCTACTGAATGACACTGAGAAGATGTGTGACAAGTTTGATTGTGATTGAGGTATTTCTGTCTGTCAGTGTACACAGACCAGTTATGTTGTTAAAGATATTCTTGTCATATTGGTGAAGGCTTGCCTAGAATGCGTGAAGTGAGCTAGGTTGGTGGTGATTGAAGCAGTATTGACAATTTTTTGCTTTGACACTGGAGGTTCATGGTCATCTGTGGGGAAAAATTATTAAAAGTGAACTCCTTTTAGTAGGACGAACGTTTTCATAAAGTACGGTAGGCAAAATATGCATGCATGCGCATATACAAAGCCAACGTTTCTCGCAGTCTCTGTCAACTTCAAGTCGCAGTAAAAAGCACTGCACCCTGAAGCTGACAGACTGTCGAAACTTAGACCTTATATTTGACTTACCTTACTTTATTGAAACATTCAGTCTACTAAGGGAAGTTGACGTCTTATATTTCTCCACACAAATGAGTATTGGCAAATTTGACTGTCGGTGTGCTGTAAAGTGATAATCTTTTTTGTAAAATTGGTGAAAACATGCATTTATTGCGTAAAAATATTTCTCAAGACAGATTTGTCCGTTGGGTGTTGCTGTTTGAAGCGATCTAGAGAATGACACTAAGAAGGGATGCACCAACATTTTAAGCGAAATTATCTATAATTTGAATGCTTTGGGTATCGACTGATTTATTCAGTGAACTTTTTTATTAGGCAGTGGCTATTACACGCGGTATTAAAACCGGTGCAAAAGTTTTCCATATCTATCAACACGCCTCATGTTTACTAGCTACAAGCATGGCTGCAGATCATTCAATATGACAAAAAATACATCAGAATGTGTCTTGACTCGTTGCTTGTCTTGCTTAGCCTTGCTTGGTTTATCTTCGTCTTCGATGTATTCTGAGATACTTAGTGATTTCTTAAGCGAAGCAAACTTATTTCCCTACGGTGATTCGGAAACTCTTAATGTAACAAAGTTTAATTTAGTACTTTATTTAATGTAGATACTTTCCATATTCTACTTATCTATCAGGTAATCAGTCTTGCTGGCTAATTCGGTGTAACAGTCGCCAGATTAAAATTGTTCCAGCTCAGCCAGTATAATAGCCATCACCTATTAATTTTGTCCTAAAAGTCAGCCTGAAAAATCGACCTCTCTCCAAATGTGACATATTTTGTACGCTCGCTCCACTTGCGAGTCGTACATGAATTATTTAACGCAAAAATACCCTCTTTTATGAGTTTCTTGGATTTTGTGTACTTTACTAGTTTTCATTTTGACCTTCGATGTATTTTAGCCGCCACTACATGCATTTCTCTTTCTAGAAATAGTTGAATGAAGGACCTACTTTCAATTGTTGTCGATACATTATTTAACGAAATGCTATATTTACTAAAAAATGCCGAAACGACCTCCACGATATCATAAATAACCGCAAATTGTTCAAAATCGATTATAACCATGCTGTTGGTGTATGCTTGCATTACACCAGCTGATGTCGTTCTTAATACACATTAAGTTCACCAAACTATATTTATATCATCAATTTCGCTAAGTCTGAAGTACAATTTCACCATTCAACTTGTTTATTATATTAGAGCACGTGTCATTTCAGATAAATATTTTGCAGCTGACTAAAATTAAACTTCGCTGATTATTGTTACCATAGTGACGCTTGCAAATGTAGCAGCAGTGAATTGCGGCGGACTAAAACAATTAATATCCTAGATAGGGATTCTCCATGTAAAACAAGCATTTTTGGCTGATGACTATGCGTTAAATATAAAAGTGTCCAAAGAGATACATATCAAGATAAAATACTCATGCCTTAATCTGTATTTGAACAAAAATCTGGACCTCTACCCTCTATTTGCACGGTTCAGCCCTTATTGTCGACTTAGCACCCCCACTAATCAGTGAAATACAATAGATTCACTTGACTAGCAGAATTCATCAACAATTTGGAATCAGGACATAGAAAGCTGCTTGTTCGGATTCAATTGTTTGGAATGACATAGAAAGTTCTCTCTGGTGAATAGCATGAATGTTGCTTGGATCAATAGGTTTCTTGAATCTTTGAATTGACATTGCCATCTAAATTGTGCAAAAACTACACATACATCATATGATTCCTCAATATTTCTTTTCCAAATCAACGCATCAAGATGTACTTGTTGACAGCTGCAGAAGGAGCCTCAACATTGCTGGAAATGAATTTTGGTTGTATTTAATGTTGTATTTTAGTTGTGATGATTGTTTGAAAATCGCAAAACTACAAATGTAGTATAGTGGGCCTAGGGTGAGGAATAAACAATAGTGAGCCCAGTGAGGGTTAAAGAATTTACAAACGCAGAGCTGTCGACCAAATCATCAAGGAAATGGAATATTATCCGGAGATCCCAGCTGTTCAAAGGCAATGAGTGATCAAAGAGTTAAGACTGATGACCTAGAGAGTCGTCGATGGGCCCCTACAGAGCTACAATCGATGGCCTTCGGCCAATAGTCTCCATGGAGCATCAGGGGTTTCCATGGTCGAAGAAGATTGTGACTCATGCTCCTAAGCATGGGCAGGCTCACAACACCCACAAGTCAAGATTGAAGACATTGCTCACTAAGAATGTGAAGAAAACGAGAATGAATTGGACTAGAGAGCATAAGAAATGGTCGATCGAACATTTCAGACGTATCCTCTGGTCCGACGAATCGCTCTTTAACCTCTATGCACCGGATGAGCGGCGGTTATTGCACCGGCGTTCAAGGGAGGAACTCCATTTCCAGCTGTTTGGAGGAGGCGAAATTGTTGTCTCATTTGTTGACTCACTTAGCGCCTCTTAGGTGAGGCTGGACTTAACTCCAAGTTTTATTCTAATTTTTTCAGACTCGATTTGACCCATAAAAGCCCAAACTTAACTCAACGAGCAAAAAACACTGAAAACTTGCATAAATTCTTCTTATGTGATATAAAAGACTATGATATATCGAAATTTTAGAATCCGTTAATTTTCGTATCTTCTGTACACATGTTCGTTTTTCGAACATTGGGTCTACAGGTATCAAAAATGCAAAATATTCTAAGTTTACTTTATTTCAAGTATATCTAGATGTTTGATTGTCATTTACAAATGTGATATTCTGCAAAACATTTTTGGTGAAGTCTTTGATTGCATTTACCGCACTTGTAAGTCGTGTTTTTTGACAAGCTTTGCATCGACCTTCAGAGATTTTCTGCAAGGAGTGTCCAATACCATCAAAGCGAATGTCAGGTAGAACACTGTGAACGGTGGCTGGAATTTCGGAACTGGAGGATGCTTGCATTTTTGAAAGGGTCCTCACGACATACCGGCGAAAGTCAAGTTGCTGCATGGTCCCACCAACTTCACAGTGAATTCGCCACGCAGCAACGACGCATACATTCAGGACATGGGTATAAAGAACAAACCACCATTTCTTTCCTTTGATGCTCGGACGATAGTCACTAAGGAAGCGGTCGAAAAGATCGACCCCTCCCATTCTAGAGTTGCATCCGTGAACCATTTGAGGGCAGTCAACTTGAATGTATGAACTTTGAATCCGTGAGTACCGCCGCTTTTTGATTGTTGGGGACACTCCCTGTTGATTTGAGGCAACGTAGATCGGTCTGTTGTCATTCCATACGGCTATAACGACGTCTCCATCTCCGGCAACATCGATGGCACCTCGAGGCTCCTTCTTGAAAGCCGAAGATTTGGGAAGCGGATATCCTTCTAGACGATTTTCTCGAATCGTCCCTACAAAGAACGCTTTGGATGAATCTACTCCTGTGAAATGTATATATATATATATATATATATATATATATATATATATATATATATATATATATATATTCACATTATCAATATATATTGTACAAATAAAATTGTTGTGGATCCATAAACCTCCCTCATAAATAATGGTCATATAATACATTTATGTTTATTATACATATAAGTATATAAGTTTTTATTATCATTATTTTTTATATACTTACGTACATGCATCTATATTTGTATACTATACGTATACATTTACATAACAACTACTATACATATAATTTACATCAATTAGATTATTTCATATTATTATTATTTTTATTAATTATTTAATATTATATTTCTTATTATTATACCATGTATTATTGTTATATTATTAAGATATTACGTGCAATATGTCTCACCTGTAGCAGCAAATCCTCGATCTTTCAGAGATTTCAATAATTGATAGGAAGTGAAGTAATTATCAGACGTTGGGGTGTGCATATGTGGAGTTCCTATAATTTGAGAAAGAGAATTGATGACTGCTGTTTCAAGAGGAGTTGCGTCTCTTCCAGTTTTTTTTCGTCCGGTGTAGATGGTAAAAAAATATGGATATCAATTGCTGGAGCATATCACCCAAAGTTTGTAGCCAAATTTCACAGGTTTGGAACGCATAAACATTTTCGCAGAATGCTTACCGAAATACGGTAGCATCTGTTCGTCGCAAATGAGATCTCGATGAAATACCTTGAATTGCATCAAGTTTTTGTTCAGTACGTCAAATAATGGTCGAACTTTGGCTACTTTATCGTCAACATCCAGATCATAGTTGTTTGCTAAGTGTAATGATCTCTTCATGTCCATAAATCGGTTTCTTGGCATAGCTTTCCTAACAATAGTGGTAGTCACATCTTCATCTGTATTCCAATATAAGCGCTGATTAGGAAGAGTGACGTATCCAGAAAGGAGAAATATTCTGGAAAATCTGTTCATTTCGTCAATTGTAATAGATGACCGGTGAAAATTCTTTTGATTCGCATGACGGTTGCTTTCTGTAACTAACAACTGGTTCATTTCCTCAGTGCAGAACATTGAGAAGAGCTCAAAAGGATTCTTCTTAGCAAGAGTGGGATGGCTATCTAAAATTGCAGTCGGATATTCTTGTGGAATTGGTTGACGAAATGTCTCCGACTTTTTCCAAGAAGGGCGAGCATTCCGACTCTTAGATTTATGCGACGGTCGATTCTCTTTGAATTCAATATATTGTTCATCTTGTTCTGCAGATATATCGGTGTAATCTACCTCAATCGTGCCGGGAACGTCATGAGGAATTATGTTACGGTCTTCTGTTTCCTCTTCATCAGTCACATTACCGGTATCATCAGGCGGAATTATAACCATGTTGTCTACGTCGACAGAATCATCATTTTCGATCATCTCCACAGCTTCATCTATAGTGTATAACGTGTTTGTCCTTTTGTAGCGTGACATTGATCAGCTGAAAGGTAAAGATATTTTTTAAGATATTGTTTCAAAGTTTCACCTGAAATTTACGGGATAATAGTTCTAGTTTCTAACTGTGACTACTGTGGATATTTCTTATATTTATGATTTCAGAAATGTCTAAGTCCCATTGTTCGAAAAACGAACATGTAAAACATAAATGTTCATTACGTATACTAAAACATCATCAACTCTTCTGCAAATGATACAATAATAATCTTTTTAGTCTGCTGTTGCTATTACTATGATTCATTGCTACCTCTAACTCTAATTACCGACATAAGCTTAGATTATTTGAAGCAAAGGTGACTTACTGAAAAGTTCGTGACTGTCGACAACTCTTGCAGCAGCTGCAATTGTAAGAAGGCGTAGACGAGACAAATGACTACTGCTACGCGTTAGCACTGTTTATCAACTGCCTTGAACGGAGAGTCGAAATGAATCGATCAATGACGTAGTTGAATGCGGTTGATGAAACCCATCTGTTCGAAAAACTTAGAAATCACTGGTAATCAGTGATCCTTTGGAGGTCAGCGTCGGAACAGTTGTCCAGTCCCTAAATCACAAAAACTTATCAAAATAATAGTTATGAAAATAATAAAAACCAACAAAACAATAGCCAGTCGTCAGTAGATACCCACCTGGTCGTGTTTCGACATTAATTAAAGTAAAGTCGCTTAAATCTCCAAAAATATATTAATGGGAGTAATGAGAGACGACGAAACCATTAAAACAGGTATTTCGATGGGGATGGGCAAGACATCTTGCCACCAGTGTATTTGCTATGTAGAAGTCTGTCTTTCAAGTATCGGTGCATGAAAGGTGTTCTACAGCTCCAAGTTTCCTCGGAACTATTTTCGGGAAAAGATCCTTCATGAGATGCATGAGGTCATTGCAATCAGCAAGTTAGTGAAATTTCGACGGGCATTCATTAAATATCACTTCAAACACACTACTGGCAAGTCGCCTAAGTGCAACTCAATGTTTCTTGTCAGGAGCGGTCTCATGATCATTAGGCATGTCTCAGATTCTCAGGAATGTCAGACTCATGAATCAAGCGAAAATGCGCACACTGTAAACCGTTGACTGACGATTGACAGACATTTATCCTTCAAAATCTATTTTGTCGGTCATTGTTAGTTCTTGTAGGATGATTGCCACTGAACACCTACAATATCTGACAAAAAGCGACAAAATGAATAGCAATGAATTATAGATTAAATTTTATCAAAAATGCAGGCAATTAATTAAATTATGTCAAAATATATCGTGCATGGTTTTGCCACACAATAGACCTAATACAGATTGCCCAAAAGTCAAGCAATCATTAATCGAAAAAATCAATCAATATTCAACAGTTTTTGTTTAGTTAATTTGCATACAAAGCAATGTTTGGATGTCGGTGGAGAATCTACAAATTCGTAGGATATCGCAGGATATTGGAGGTGACAATGGTCGGTTGATTTGAGTAATTTTGTAGGATAATTGTCGGTCTACGGTTTGCAGTGCACCTTTGCAGTGATGATCTTTATCCAATTCCTCTTTCTTGGAGATGGGTTTGATGCCCTTGTGAGCTCAATCGATAAAATCCCTTATTGCACGACGGTATTTATTGCACCCTCATCGTGCAATAAATGTCATCGAAGAATTTCTCGCTACATGGTTGTTAAAATTTTTTTGCCGCACTGTGGTTGTATGCAATGTATTCGTTGTATGCAGACATTTATTAAAGGTCATAGAAATAGAACAATTGATATTTACAATAGTTGAACCTGGAGCTATTCTGAAACACTTGACAAATATTTCGATGAACAACTCTATGATGACGCTAAGATAGCGCTCACCTTGAAACTCCTATACTGAAACATTTGACCAGCCATCGAAATCGAAACATTATCAATGGTAATTATCATAGAAATCAGATACTATACTATATAAAGGCTAGAAGGGTCATCGTGTTGAAACCGCCTATCCCGACGTGGGCACGAATTGTTCGGGACTCCGAGCAGCTTTAATTCATTTTTAAAATGATAACCCACGTGTTTTACAGCTGTTCGCAGATGGTTGCGCCCGTTAAAATTACAGAGGTAAGTTGGTTAGCGACCGTAAATTCCATGAGTTAGCGTTCTATTTTGTCATTGAAACGTAGAAGTGAAAACATAATTAATTTTTATAAGCAACTAGACTTGTTTTATGCTGAAATAGACACACACCGGTTTGTATTTCGCCGCATCTGAGTGCTACATGAATGAGTGCTACAATGACTACTAACTCAAGCCGCCTAAATGAAAGTAAGTGATGTGACATTTACAATTATCAATAATAATTGTAGCAGGAGCACCGCTATTCACATATTTTCAGTGATAGTTTGACTTTAAGTCACCCATTTATGTTCTGAAATAATAATTAGCGGAAGGTGTTAATGGATATGACAGGTTGCAAAAGTCAGATTGATTATCTCTACTTAGACATCTATAGGCATGCAAAAATTCAACTTGATGATCTTAATTTAGCCTAGACTTGAAGCAATTTGTGAATTTTTAATAGATCAATTAGACACGCGTTAATCTTAAATATATCTCAACCCTGTCAATAGCATGAACAACCTTTTTGGTTAGACTGAGACTTTGTAAGAGCCACCAATACCAATAGAATTGGTCGTGGTCTTTCTGTCGTAATATCCGATGCTGTCGATTTTATGTGGAAAATGACAAAATATATAATGTTAAATGAATGTTTAGGAACTATGATTTTGATAATTTATTACTTTTGGGTCATGCAAAACCCATATTGTACCTACTGCAACCTAGCAACCGATGAAACTAGATTACCAGATGAAACAGTTGATTTGTAACACATGTTCTGCGTAGTCAACATTGATAATAAAGATGTTCACGCGAATTAATTAGGGACAGATTTTGATTACAAAGATACTGTCGTGAATCAATGTGGTACAACCCGCATGCTGTTGTTGCCTACCACCAATAAAAATGTCTAGATGCACTTTAATAAGAAGTAACTAAATACATGAAAGAAACAATCTTAGGGGAATTGCTTTACGTAGATTTTTGTTTGCAATCCGAACTAATCACGAGCGTTACATGTTTCTACTACCGTGCACTTCCGAATACCGATCAAAGGAGGTCCATTCCTGAGAAGCACAAGTCTAATTCTAACATGTTCAATACCAAAAGACACACATATGAAAAATCTCTAAGTTTATGATTGTCAAGATGTGTCATCTTTTCAAAATTCGAGGGTGGGAATCCATTTCAATTCCTGATGCCAGTACATCACCAACACAGACCGATGTTTTTCACTGTTGACTCCGTTCGTCATTGGAATCAACTACAGCATACGAAGGGTCAGCGGGTTAGGTTATCAAACTTAAGTCAAGACAAGGGTTAACATTTTAGGCGCTTGGACATATGGTAAACATGAACACCTTTATCCATTCTAAGTAAAATGTTCTTTGAAGTTTCGTTCATTAGCCTGTCATGGGTTTGACATTTGTCAGTTTCTACTTGTTGTGACTACAATTTTCATGCACTTGGTTCTTGACAAATATTATTACTAATCGACAAAAATGGTATGTAGTCGCATAAAACCAAATTTGCACATGCATATATGCTCACATACCCAGACTTGCGTTGTAATTGTTGTGTTGTAGTTGTTCAATTTTGAAAGTTCGTTTATACACCATGACAGAATTTACATTCATATTGATGAAAATGCCGATGATGATTTTGTAATTAGCTATTTCCAATAACGGAAAGGTGCGAATTGTTGATTGTAACAACAGCGTCGATTTTTTCATGTTCAATGAATAAGTCCAGTGAATAATTCAAATTAATGTAGTGCGATGAAGAATTCCATTGAATGAGTACATAGAAAGTTGAGTATCAAAACATGAAGTTGAGGTCTAAAGAATATATTTTCCTGGAAGAAGAAAGAGTTTTGTTGTCTATTAACGGGATAGGGCAACACTTATGAACAAAATTAAGCTTTCCGCAATGTGATAGCCGCATGTTCCTGTACTAGCTGCTACCGGGTATGTAATTGTCTCACCAATTTCCCAAATCGATGAGGTACACCAGAACACCTACGGATTTAAAACGTTTTTGACATATTGACGATGAAAGAATGGTCGCTGCTTTTTCGAACAGTTAAGCAATGATATACATATATTTAGACCAACAAGGACATAACAATGTAAAAATGCTTGCAAAAAACTAAAGGTAGTAATGCCCATTTCTGCATTACCAACACAGATTCCCTCTGCATGGTTGACATCTGCAAAGTGATCTGGAGAAATGCATCGTCAATGAGGCCATCGAACGAGGTTTTCACCACGATTGGTTGAAAAAGAAAAGGATCAGCTATATGGGAAAACGTGAACGAGATTGATTTCTCTCCTGATGAGGCTGTGGAACCAACTCTGGTGGCTGATTCATGCAGTCCTTTTCGAGAGCGAATATCTCTGCATGTTACGTTCCACATCAGACACTGACTCCATCTGGCCGCTTCCCATCGCCATTGTCCATTCCAAACTAGTTCGATAATTGGCGAAAATCCGCATCTTTCCAGTGCTCTGAGAACAGTTTCATTCATGGCCGAGTGTCCGGCACTAAATCGACAAGATAGTGTGTGCAGTCCATATTTGCCATTTACGTCACCGCAATTGCAGGGGAATTTTCAGCAAACTGCTGCACCTATGAGAAGTGTCACTGCTATTCGAGTAGTGTCACTATCTATTATTGTTGACAATACTTGAAACTGGAGTCACATGAAGCTATGACCCACTCCACACAGATTGTGCTGCTGAAAGCGACCTAGAATTTTATTCCAGGCACGTTGAAATCGTCAGTATCATCATGTTATAATCTATAAACGTGCCACGAAAAGCGACTTGTGTCGAAAACAACTTTACTATTTGGCGGTATCTGCAAGGGAATCAAACCTATTTACAGATTCACATTGAAAACATATTACAATTCCAATTACTTACCAAACTTATTATGGAGGCGTCAAGAAGCAAACTACTTCGAAGAGCAACAACTAGACATTTGAAATTTAGACATAAGCACTAGGATGAGCCATAGAGAAATAAGCAAAAATCTAGGAATTAGCATTACAGTGCAACCAACATAGAAGTCATAAGAAGTCAAAAAAACATAGAAATATTACTTCAAGGAGGCAAGCAAGCTGGCAAGTCGAATGCGCCCTCCACAATCTCCACAAAGCTCAGTCCATCGTTGGTTGAAATGTGAAATACAGTCAGACAAAATTTCAGTGAATGTTGCATAACAGGCGGTTATAAATTATACAGAAGATGGAACTGTCATGAAGGTAGTTCCAAGAATTACAAAAGATACAATGAACGCTACTGTGATTTTTGTCAAATTTAGCTGACAAGGCAGGACTTAAATCAGTAAAAAGTGGTTCTCTACACTGAATCATAGGCCAGCTGCGAAACAACTGCAGTGATCATAAATACATACAGGTTGCCAAGATGTATGATTGTCAAGATGTGTCATCTTTTCAAAATTCGAGGGTGGGAATCCATTTCAATTCCTGATGCCAGTACATCACCAACACAGACCGATGTTTTTCACTGTTGACTCCGTTCGTCATTGGAATCAACTTACAGCATACGAAGGGTCAGCGGGTTAGGTTATCAAACTTAAGTCAAGACAAGGGTTAACATTTTAGGCGCTTGGACATATGGTAAACATGAACACCTTTATCCATTCTAAGTAAAATGTTCTTTGAAGTTTCGTTCATTAGCCTGTCATGGGTTTGACATTTGTCAGTTTCTACTTGTTGTGACTACAATTTTCATGCACTTGGTTCTTGACAAATATTATTACTAATCGACAAAAATGGTATGTAGTCGCATAAAACCAAATTTGCACATGCATATATGCTCACATACCCAGACTTGCGTTGTAATTGTTGTGTTGTAGTTGTTCAATTTTGAAAGTTCGTTTATACACCATGACAGAATTTACATTCATATTGATGAAAATGCCGATGATGATTTTGTAATTAGCTATTTCCAATAACGGAAAGGTGCGAATTGTTGATTGTAACAACAGCGTCGATTTTTTCATGTTCAATGAATAAGTCCAGTGAATAATTCAAATTAATGTAGTGCGATGAAGAATTCCATTGAATGAGTACATAGAAAGTTGAGTATCAAAACATGAAGTTGAGGTCTAAAGAATATATTTTCCTGGAAGAAGAAAGAGTTTTGTTGTCTATTAACGGGATAGGGCAACACTTATGAACAAAATTAAGCTTTCCGCAATGTGATAGCCGCATGTTCCTGTACTAGCTGCTACCGGGTATGTAATTGTCTCACCAATTTCCCAAATCGATGAGGTACACCAGAACACCTACGGATTTAAAACGTTTTTGACATATTGACGATGAAAGAATGGTCGCTGCTTTTTCGAACAGTTAAGCAATGATATACATATATTTAGACCAACAAGGACATAACAATGTAAAAATGCTTGCAAAAAACTAAAGGTAGTAATGCCCATTTCTGCATTACCAACACAGATTCCCTCTGCATGGTTGACATCTGCAAAGTGATCTGGAGAAATGCATCGTCAATGAGGCCATCGAACGAGGTTTTCACCACGATTGGTTGAAAAAGAAAAGGATCAGCTATATGGGAAAACGTGAACGAGATTGATTTCTCTCCTGATGAGGCTGTGGAACCAGCTCTGGTGGCTGATTCATGCAGTCCTTTTCGAGAGCGAATATCTCTGCATGTTACGTTCCACATCAGACACTGACTCCATCTGGCCGCTTCCCATCGCCATTGTCCATTCCAAACTAGTTCGATAATTGGCGAAAATCCGCATCTTTCCAGTGCTCTGAGAACAGTTTCATTCATGGCCGAGTGTCCGGCACTAAATCGACAAGATAGTGTGTGCAGTCCATATTTGCCATTTACGTCACCGCAATTGCAGGGGAATTTTCAGCAAACTGCTGCACCTATGAGAAGTGTCACTGCTATTCGAGTAGTGTCACTATCTATTATTGTTGACAATACTTGAAACTGGAGTCACATGAAGCTATGACCCACTCCACACAGATTGTGCTGCTGAAAGCGACCTAGAATTTTATTCCAGGCACGTTGAAATCGTCAGTATCATCATGTTATAATCTATAAACGTGCCACGAAAAGCGACTTGTGTCGAAAACAACTTTACTATTTGGCGGTATCTGCAAGGGAATCAAACCTATTTACAGATTCACATTGAAAACATATTACAATTCCAATTACTTACCAAACTTATTATGGAGGCGTCAAGAAGCAAACTACTTCGAAGAGCAACAACTAGACATTTGAAATTTAGACATAAGCACTAGGATGAGCCATAGAGAAATAAGCAAAAATCTAGGAATTAGCATTACAGTGCAACCAACATAGAAGTCATAAGAAGTCAAAAAAACATAGAAATATTACTTCAAGGAGGCAAGCAAGCTGGCAAGTCGAATGCGCCCTCCACAATCTCCACAAAGCTCAGTCCATCGTTGGTTGAAATGTGAAATACAGTCAGACAAAATTTCAGTGAATGTTGCATAACAGGCGGTTATAAATTATACAGAAGATGGAACTGTCATGAAGGTAGTTCCAAGAATTACAAAAGATACAATGAACGCTACTGTGATTTTTGTCAAATTTAGCTGACAAGGCAGGACTTAAATCAGTAAAAAGTGGTTCTCTACACTGAATCATAGGCCAGCTGCGAAACAACTGCAGTGATCATAAATACATACAGGTTCTCTTTTTTTGTGAAGTTACGGTAAGCCACTGTTAACTCGTTAGATCAGGGGCTGCACAACATGTTTTCGTTTAGCAATATTTGAGTAAATATTGCGGGACACAGTGGCGGGACACTTTCATATTTCAGTTTAGATTCGTGCAATTTTTTCAAGCAGCATTCATACTTAGCAATTCAATTGCCTTAACTTAGATTAACTTAAATCTCAACTTCAATTTCATTCATGCATTATCTACAAATGATTTAAATTTAATCCATGCTGTGTGTTGCTCCAATTATGGAAGTTAGTGTATTTGTGTCGGAGTTGAAAGACTCCACTCCGGTGCTATGGGAGTTCGAATACAAATGCCGACTCGACTGTGAGCAGCTACATGAACTGCTGCAGAGATCCGTAAAACTGGTTAAGCATTAAGATGATGAACTGATTCTTTGAAAACGTTAAAGTAAGTGATATGACTAGTCATTTACAGGATTTATGATTAAAATTTCACATTTGTGGAATTTGACTTGGAAGACATGGCTATCTTGGATGGAAACTATTTCCACTACTTGAAACTTTGCGTAAGGATACAAAATCGTCTGAAATTAATGTTTAGAACTCGTAACTTAGTGATTGGAATAGTCATTCACATGCTTGTGATGAAAATTTTGCACTTTTTAGAGCTTGGCTAGGTAACGATCTATATTGGACAGAAGCTGTTTCCAATATATAAAGCTTTGTGCATGGACATGATATTGCCCGAAGCATGGCCTGAAGATTTAAAAACTGGCATGCTGAAGCCATCAATATCATCACGTTATAATCTCCACAAAGTTTGGTCCATCGTTGGTTGAAATGCGAAATGCAGGCAGACGAAATATCCGTGAATGTTGCATAACAGGCGGTTATAAATGATACAGAAGATGGAACTGTCATGAAGGTAGTTCCAAGGAAAATAGAAAGCAAGAACCTTCCATCGGTAGTTAAGCAGAACAAAAACTTAGAATCACTATTCCAGGAATTACGAAAGATGCAATGAACGCTAGTCTGATTTTTGTCAAATTTAGCTGACAAACCAGCACCTAAATCAGAAAAGTGGTGCTCTACACTGAATCATTGGTCTACTACGAGACAAATGCAGTGCTCATAAATATATGCAGTTCTCCCTTTTTGTTAAGTTTCAGCAACCCACTTTTAACTTGTCATATACATGTACTTAACTAGTCGGCTGCTTCATTTCCCGACAGTTTCCTATCTCAATCAATTAGACAATCGCTTAACTAGTAATTCATAGCCAAAATTCAATACAATCCTTTTTGAAAAAAATCGTCAGTCTGAACAAAATGTTGATAAGTCAGATAATTTCTTTGGCTCCGTATTCTCAAATGATGACATTCCCGATGTCTTCACTACATATTGCGGACACAACTACGCACCAGTAGAAGCGATTGTGATCCGCCCTACCCACAAACATTTCACTAAACCGAACCGACTAAGGAAACTGATGCTGCTTTCAAGTGACTGCTGAAGAGGTGTTATTCAAAAGAGCTAACGTAGATTGAATGAGGATGAGAGCAAAGGTCTAAATTTAAAATACGTAGGACACCTGATGAATGAATCGTAAATGGATCTTTTGTATTCCTCCGCTATTACTGTTTACTTCCCGGGTCACTTGTTTCCATTGTTGATATCTGTGAGCCTTCGATAGAAGTGTGAAGCTGTGAGCGAGGGTGGAGTGGTATTCAAATATTGAGGGTGAGTCCTTTGGCTTTGCTGTCATGTGAACATTTTGTCGACATCTGAGCATTGTTATGGATTGAAGCCATGATAGGAAAATGTACAATGGAAAGTTGCTGCTTGATGACTCAAAGAACGATTACAATCGATCAATTTCACGTTTAAATTACTCAAGGCAATGAAACTACTACAATCTTCACCGGTGAATATTCGTAATAAAGCAGGAATCATTCCAGATTTTTGTAAGAACGATTTGCAGAAAAGTGATGTTGAAAGGAAATATGGAGTGAAACGACAAGCATTCAACTCATGGCCTACAGAGGTCGATCAGATAAACGCGCATATTGAAAGATCGACTTTTGGGACCAGTCGCAAAAGAATTCATTTTCCGGAGTTTTTACGTGGAATCAAGCTTATTGCAATGGCTTCGACAGAAGAGATCAGAAGCATTCCCAATAACAGACAGTATCCCCATCTACCCATCGAGAGAAAACCAATCAATTTGCTTAAAAAATCGGCGTGATCAATTTCAAGTACAACGACGGATGATTCCAACGCTTCAAGTCACTGCTTGACATCGAATGCCGACCCGTGAATGGAGAATGCCGATCCGCTCCATTGGCTTCTGTTGCGACGTGGAAAGATGACATACAGACTGTTGTAAAAGAATGACATTTACAAGACGTCTATAACACCTTCGAAGTCGAAACTCTTTTGTCTTTCGTAATTGCTTTCAGATTCGATGTTAGCATCAAAAGGCAACAAATGCATTGGAAGAAAATAAAGCAAACAGCAGATGACTATAATGGTAATGGCAAAACATGGACGGCTCTTTGATATCAGCCTATTCGAAAAATGTCGATGTTTCTCTAGGATCAGAAAGTTGCCTGTCACTTACAAAGCGAACAGAAGAGCTTTCTTTGATTATATGTAGAAGGGGATAGCCGTTTGGTATCGAAAACTCCAAAATCGACTCTCTCCACGTAATCAAAAAGAGCAATAACGGAGGGTTTTTTCATCAAAGAACAGAAGATCGTGGATGATCAGCACTGTCTTCGATGACTATATGCAAAAATTTGACAAAGAAAGGACACGAGAAGGAAAATCGATCCTCATCGTTGATAACTGACTATCCTCCGATGTGTGACCTGAAATGTGTTCATTCATCCTCACGCTAACTCCCGGACTAGAAAATGTCCGCATAAATTCATTAAAATTCAAAAAGCTATTGAGAGGTATGCGTACAGTCTGTAGGATTTAAATCCCGCTTCTTTCAGACGTTGATATGCAGCTCTAAAGCAACAGTTGATACCAACAGCAAATCTCCAGCCTTTTGCTAGACGCGAAACTATCTGAAACCGATTTCTCTTCGCTGGAATGATCAGATTCAATCTGTGACTATCACTTGTCTTCTGAAATTTGGTCATCCAGATCCTTACAACTTTGCTTCTTCACACCAACGCGCCCACCAATTCCAATCAGCTAGCCTACATGATACATTCAAACATTGACTCTTTAACAACATTGCGCATGCTACGTCCACAACGAATCATTTCAACAATTTGCGATTTTTTCTTGGTGCTTCATCATGCAGCTACGACTTATATCAAAACGACAGCAAAATTTGCAATTCTACGATGTCCAAACTTAAACAAACGTTGATCCTGTGCAAAAGGATGAACGGTATCTTCATATGTTCATGCAAGAAAAGGCACATACACGTAGAAATGTGTTTGAGATCAAGATCGACTTAAATATTTAACAACGGCTATTGATTAGATAAGTGTTTTCTGTCACGCATCACAGTTCAGTCTTAATTTTAGTTTTATTAAAACATCAGTGCAAGTTTCTGTCACGCAACGTAGTTCAGCCTTCATTTAATGTACTTTTCATTAAGACGCATTATATAAATGTTCATCACTTACCAAATCCTGCTATAAGATGTTCTCCACTTGAATCAAAATTCAACTAAATTTTCCGATGAATAATGTGATGAAGCTATGATAGTCCCTAACACTTTCTACATCGATAAAACCACAGAAAAGCATTTCAACAATGAGATGTTTCTTTAGTTACGAGTATGTTGGATTATCTCACTACTTTGAACACATTAGCAATGAAAAGCACATATTAGAACGGTCAGCATTAGCATCCCCCAGGCTCACTTTAACACTTTGAGCGGAGAATCGAACTCCTGATGCCAAATATACTGCCATACTCTTATATGCGATGTACATGAAATCACAGATGAAGAAGGTACATCTGTAGAATTTGGAAATGCAATAAAGCGTTAGGCAGGTAGGATTTGACTTTTTAGGTGATAATTATTTTGGTTATTAAGTACCGTAGACTTATCTATGTAGACTAATCAAAATGCGAATTGAGAAGGTTGGTAAAAGAAGCATATGTGCGGGTGCTAGGTAGCGGTGACAGGTGGATGCCTTATCAAAAGTTGCGATATTGACATTTGGACCATCCATTACCACCTGCAGGAGTCTAGAATTGTCCAGGCCATCGACCAATCCCTCAAGAGCTTTGTGCATCTGAGATGTATCAGCATGACCAAGAAATCTAGAATTCAGGTATCTTGTCATCGCCCTGTCTTCAGTTCAATACCTTCTGTGAACAATGAACATCCATTTATCCGCGATGAATTTACGTGAGTTTCGTAGCATTTCAGATTTCAGACTGTCATCAGAGTCCTAATCAGCCAACTACTATCTATGAACGCGCAAGGCGTGGGAGTCTTGAACCTGCTGAATAATCTCCAGAGGCAACTCGCCCATTGGCCGATCGATCTGATCAAGCTCACATCAATGGCGTGGGTCGGATGAGAAAACGAAGCATCCGTCCTAATGCCAAGGATCCAGATTTCCTCGGCTGCGTACGCACATTCCGTCTGGACATTTTCAAAGCAGCTTTCCCCACCCATCAGAGTGGATCTGGTCACAGCTTTGGAGAAAAGCGCAGCAGCAAACTAAGAAAGCATATAAAAGCAAAACTGGCCTCCTTGTCTATACAAATTGCTGAAAATTAGTGAAGCAGACGTACAATGTTTCAAAATTAAAATTATAAATGCTTGACCAATGACCATACTTTTCTAGCGAATTTGCACTTATTGATCAAATCTTCAAACGATATAAAAAGTGATGCTTATATCAAAAACATGGAATTTCTACTTTTTCTTGTTGTACAGTAGGCATTTTGTTTATTTTGTCATCAGTCATAGATACATTTAATCTTTACTGCTCCCAATTTTAAAATTCCCTAATTTTTCCCGAGTTATACACACTGAATTTTTCGAAGTAACGATTAAAATCTCAGCGAACTTATCGCATGATTTTTCGGAACAAGGGAGCCACATACTTTGACCCGAAAAATCATGTCTGTAGAAGATTACGTAGTAGGGCCTATTTTAAGGAAGGGAACTGAAATGATAGATTTCAGGACAGTAGGCCTATGCTATGTTTCACAAGATTCCAGGATATGTCATGAAATGACTTCTTCTAGATACCCGTAATCTCCAGGTTCAGCCGCATCTCTCACATGTATTTCATTGCCACTTTCATCTCGACACCAAATTGATCTTGGACATAGTAATAATCCATCGCCGGCTATTCGGGAACACCCACTCAACTTCGAATTTACCCCGAAAATAGGAAATGCGAGCAACTAGCCGACTGCTATGCAGGCTGGAAGTCATTTCCCTGTGAAAGCATCCAGATTGACCGAGAGACAAGTGACTGACCGAGATGACATTCGCAACTTATTCGATCTCATGAAGGTATTTGAAAAGGAATTCAACCAATTAGAGCTAGGACACAGGATGACTAACATCATTCAGATGAGAACACACTAAATCCTGCTACAACACAGAGCCCATGCAATTTTCTTCTGATGGCCATGTTACCACGGCTCACCTGTTTCAGCTCCAAAAACAATTACTCAATGTAACAAGAATCAGGAATTAGAATAGGCCTATATATCGACACGCACCTTTTTCTTGCTTCGTCTTGCTTGGTCATGTTCTCGGACTTTCTCCTTTTCCTCGTCTCCTTAATTTATTATCTGGAGAAATTATGTTCGAAGCAAACTTGTTTCCTAGCTAAAGAGACTTCAATAACACTAAAAATGACAGTAACAGGCCTGTGATTAGCTTATTAGAAAAATTGAGGAATTTTTTTGAAAAATTTGAGGAATGTAAACGGAGCCTAATATAATAATTGCAAGAAAAACTCCAAATTTTAACAGGGATTTTGGGCCAAACTTCATGAAAAAAGTCATGAAGAAGGCAACCCCAGAGTTGACTACACTCCACACTTTTTGAAGTTATATGTATTACAAAAGGATATTGGCCTGGTCATAATTACTTTCCGCTTTGTTGCGAAATTAATTTGTTACCTCAAGTACTATCTGCTTAGAATGTGTCGAACAGAGGATGTCAGATCAAGCTGCTGACATCGTTGTGCTTCACGCTATCGTCTCCAATTCAATGATGCTTGTCAGATTTGTATACTGAATTTTTTTTAATGTAGGAAATATCCTCAACTACATGCATCTGGGGTTTAGTGACAATTAATTTTTACGGATTTTAGACAAATTTGGGAGGAGAGCAACCCGTAAGCATAGAAAGCTTAAAATCGTTGACGGAATGCTTGTGGTTAAAAAGTCGGTAGTTATTTATTATGAAGGATACGCCACATTTCCCACTAATTTATTAATATTACTTTATATTGCACAAGTTTTGGTGGCCCTTGTTTATCTGTTAGCCCTTTGATCACATCGCTCCGATCTACATTTAAATGAACATGAATTCTCTCATACGACACAAAAAACTGCTAGGAACAGGCTTGCCAGCTGAGTGGTTGGTCTCATCTAAGCAAAGAGTGAAAGATTATCACCTCTATTCCCATGAAGTTCCGCAGAGATATTGACAACCACATCTTGCAGTAGACCCAGGTTGAAAATCTGCCAACCCAGTACTATGTGGTTTGATGAATGTCTTAATTAATCGAAGTTCGCATACAACGATAAACAATCTGTGCATTACTTTCACACCAAGCTGTGTTCAGCAAATTATGAAAACGATCTATAAGTGGATAACTCATCCAGGATAAATGTCGGTCGTCAGACCCTGAAAAATGTAGCAGCAAACAGACTCATGGAATAGCAGAGCCTCATAAGCTTCCAACCTCCGCACGCTAGTGACCAGGAGGCAGATAGACACTAAATTTGGAGACCATCCGCTTTACCCCGTCGCATGCGATCATGTTCAGCGGAAATAAAATGGAAGAGAATGAGTGAAACAAAAGCTTCAGTTGATAAGAGCACTGAAATCCATGTGGGATGGGATATCTACACGTTATCACATAATGGATATAGAGGATCGATAGCCTAAAGTTCTTTAAGAAGTACAGACATGCATTTGGCAGCCATATAGTCGCAGAAACATATAATGAAGGCGGTGAAACCGGTTCAGAAAATTAATGAAAATAATTGAATAAGCATTTTACTGTTGGAATTCTACGCTAAATTATGAAGTTTGAAGAAAAAAATTGCTTGTAGTGTTCAATATACAATTTCGGTATACTGATCGCAGTGTTTCACGCATTAAACACGTGAAAGTGCTGCACTAAGGAGTTCGGCAGACAATAACTTCAGACAACTTCTCTGCATAACAAAATAAGTTCGGACGAACCTGAACATTTGCAACCCTGTAGCTTCCAGAAATTAAAACGACGTGAAACAAAATCAAAGTATAAATCATGATTGATTCATGTTTAGCAGTCAGGGTGTAGGATACATGTTATATGATTCTATCTTAGCCTCTTGGTTGGAAGTTTACAGATAATCACCATTCGCTAAAAAACAAGACATTGTCCGACATTTAGTCTAAAATGTGTCACATTTGAAGAATTTCTTTTAGTTTAGCTATATTTGAGGAATTTTTGAGGATTTGAGTGGAAAATTTTTTTTGAGGAATCTGAGGAATTTGAGGAGCAATCACAGGCCTGCAGTAAATATGTTGTCAAAGATTGACTCGCATCTTAGTCAGAGGCGGATCCAGCTTTTCGGCGCGGGGGGGGTCGACAAAATAAAAAAGTGCGATCAATGTACAATGTACATGTGCGTGTGTAAGTCACGACGCATCTCTACATTGAGTGTGAGTTGCTTCCCTACACAAGTACATCAAAATATGAAAATCAAAATGAAGTGTCAAGAAAGCCTGATATTGGGTCTATTGTTTCTTCACTTTCATTGCATTTCGAAAACTTCATTTTTTTAATACCTTCCCATCATGCCTCACGTTGACACAAAAATGTGAAAATGAAAGTCACTGAAGTTAGCACTAGATCTGGCAGTGGATTTTTAGAAATAATTTGTTCATCACATCAGTTTTCAAAAGTTCCTCTCGGATGAGTAAAATTTTAAATTTTAATCAAAAAATGCACGGAGAGATTAACTGATGCTTCCTGATCATATTTACGATTTTGTTCACACCAAACAACCACGCATTCCTATTCTAAGAACAATTCCAAAATTTGTTCATCTCATTGGGACTACCTCGCAGCCCTGCAAGACGACAATGTCATTTTTCACTTACTGACACTTCCTGACTACGAACAAGAAGTAACTAGGGCTTGCAGGGCTGTGAGGGTGTCCAAATATAGTGAACAAATTCTGGAATAATTCTTATAATGGGAATTCGTGGTTGTTTGGTGCGAACAAAGTGTTGTTTGGCGTCGGGAAGTAGCAATAAGTGAAAAAATGACAATGTCGTTGGTTTCTTTGATGTTTATGCTATAGTAGCGAGTATTGTAGGGCTGGGAGGGACTCCAAGTGTGTTGAACAAATTCTCGAATGGCTCTTGGAAAAGGAATCCGTCGTTTTTTTGGTATGAACAAAATCGTGAATATGATCATGAAAGCATCAGTTAATCTCTCAGTGAATTTTTTGATTAAAATTTTATCCTGATCCGAGAGGAATTTTGATAGCTGATGTGATGAACAAATTCCTAGATCATTTTTCATCAGGCAAGTGGAAAATCCGGATTGAAAAAATCATTTCTAAAAATCTACTGCCAGATATACTGCTAGCTTCAGTTTCTTGAAAATAATTATACGCTAACTGCAAAACCATTCTTGAATTCAAATTCCTCGCAAGCATCCTTTTCTTTTTTCCACAATGTTGCTTATAGATTATGGTGTCTAACCTATCAGATATCACTCAAGCGACATCGATTGACAGACGAGCCGTCTCGGATTTGCCCTCATGAGCCGCTCAGTAAAAAAATTCGGTTGGAAAACTGAACACTTCTGTGTAATTAACGACCATCATGAAATACTGTGTAATACCGGTATTCAAAGATTTCAAAACTTGCTTATTTTAGTATGTTAAACTTTGTAAGCAACTTATTTGTCCTGATCCCATTTCAGTACTCGACAAAGACATCGAATGATTTCTACTTCGAAGGATAGGAGCTACCATTGATATTTTGTGCTGATCACAGATATCCTTGATTTCCAAATTTCACACGTCTTCATATCTTCCACTGTTTTTTGCCACGATTGTCAGTCTACCAATCATTCCTCGGAGATGGTGCACAAGAGATGCGCCTTCGGATGTCTGACGGCATAAAACGGTCTCTCTGATTCTGAGGAGAATTGGAGAATTGGAGAGACGCATCCAACCAGGATGAGCTGTCGGATGTTGGGGTAGATGTCCACATCAGCATTGCTGAGATTCCACCACTATGTCATGTATTAAAGGATTTCAGGTAAACAAAAGTGACTTAAAGATGATAGGTTGCGGTTGTGAAAAAACGTGACTGTTCCAGGCTTTAAGTGAATGCCATGACGTGATTTTCCTTTCATAATACAAAGCTGCAGGCCTTGTTCTTCATATAATTCAGCAGAATCGATACTAGTAAATTACAAATGTAATTGCTGAAGCCCTAAGCCATTTCGGGCTGGTTTCAAACAACAAGCAAAGTCAGAATACAAAATTGATAAAGTACAAACAACTCTGGAAATACAGAAGGTAGTAGAACCAAACTTCCTACAGCACTTAACCACACCCTATGATATAGCGCATTACAAAATTGAGACCAGTCCTGCACAAAAAAATACGCTCATGGGAAACATTCATTCTCACTAAAAATTAATTCAATTTCACGGGATCACCAAATACCAATCAAAAACAAGCATAGATTTTCTGTAGCATACCAAAGCGGAAAAATGATCTTCGCTGGAATTATGTAATTTTCACTAGAATAATGCTATGCCCACCGATCAACCAACCTTGTATTCGCTCTGAATAAATTGATGAAATATTTTGATATATTTCCTTGCATTCATGTTCATCTCTGGCTTAACGTCCACATATATCTCTGGCTGGATTCTTGCATAATAACCTGTATCTACCGGCGTGTTGGGGAATTGTGTGTTAAAACTCAGATATGATTAGTAGAATACTATTTGACCGGTTGTAGAACTGTACAAACTCATTATCCATGTAGAACCGTCATTTTATGATAACTCTTATCATTTTTCGAGGAAATCGGTATTTTCCGGTTTTACCGGTTGTTCGTGTAGAGAAAATGCTGGAAGTTGCTAGACAAACTCCCTAACTAGGTAACACCAATACTTGTACCAAATCTTAGTATTTGAATTTGTATTTTGAAATCGAAGGAGTTTGAATTTTGAAATCACTTTATCTGCGCAAACCAGGGCTTTCGTCGGAGGGGGGACGCTTGAGAACGGAGTTCCTACCTGCCTTTGTTGTGGAACGCATAGGAACGCCAAAGTGCCCTCTTCGAAACGGTGTCATTCTGAGCCAGATGGTACATGATCATCAAGTGTTATCAATAATATTCTGAAAATCCTAAATTCATTTGTATAGAATTTCTGTAACGGCCTTTTTGTTTCAAGAATGGCTACGTTTGTGTAAATAGAATAATTAAATATTGAGTTGCATCCTCAGTTGAAAAGCGGAAACAGACCTGAATAGCAGCTATTTCCTCCAATATCAAGAATCATCAGCAGGCCTAGTTCACATCTCTCAACATCGACACAACTCCCTATTGAAAGTTGCAGCCATGCCCGCGTCAATTTGAGATTTGCAATTAGTAAGTTATTGAAATTTCGACGGGCATTCATTAAATATCATGGCTATGTTTCATAAAGTTTTGTCTCGTTTTAACTATTGTTCCCTCATTAAGCGTTTTTATATTTGAGTTGCCAAATTTTCAGACGAGATATAAATATATCCATTTTCCTGTTCGATATTCATGTCATATAAACAATCAATTTTCTGAAGTATTATGAAGGTTTAGTAAATAATTTCATAGTGAAAATGTTCATAAGTTTGTTAGAAAATGATGCATTTTCAAAAGCTTCTAATATCAAGTTTTAGGGACTAAAGGATTTGCTCCTAAATGAGCTGATAAGGCGAAAATTTAGACCTAGCAGATATCATTACTTTTTCGGCAATAGCAGCTCGACTTATTTAAAAAACGATTGATGATACAGACGCTTGTTTGTTTAATATGTTCTCAAATTATAACTGTTCTGCAAAATATCTTTGTATATACGAAGACCTCTTGGCTCACTGGAAAAGAATATAAAAGTATAATTTTTTTTCCAAATACTACGGTATTAAAAGCTCTTGTAAAGTGACAGTACGTCTACTGTGTTAATGCTGCTAAAATGTCATCTGTAAAGCAGTTTTGTTTTTTATATTAATAATATATCGACTCTTTACATATAGAAGCAAATTTATATTCATGATTAAGCGAGAAGCTTAATTACCATGGTGTGATACTATGCAGATCGACCTTTCCGTTTGATATTTGTAGAACTATCAAATATATATATATTCGGTACGCAAAAAAAGCTGCGTTGAAAAAGGAGGTTCGATTCACCGCGATTAAATGAAATGCAATGAGTACTAAATATGCCTTGCGTACATGAAATTGCAGAATGCAAAGACAAGCGTTATTCACTAACTTTGAAGAGTGAGGTTTAGGAAATCCACCGCCTTTAGCCTATGGGCCTTATGTCAAAACATAATGCGATATACGGTGTAAGGAAAAGACATGCACCGTAAAAATGGGTTCAGCTACAGGTTAGAGCTAGAGATGATATCTAGGTAGGCCTATATGAATCTGAAAGTTAATCAAGACCGGAGATAGAATGCACGCACGCACGTGCGACGATAAGTATAATTCTCCGATACTCCATTATATACATAAACTTTCGATCACAGAAGATGCAGGTACGCCGAATATTTCAAATTTTTTTAATTTACAATTTTGTGCCTTCGTTCGAAGAACTTCGGCTAGCTTTATATATTTCTCAAGCGATAGCAATTAGCGTTAGAATATCTCGATTCCAATAGCTTTCTGCCAGCTGCTTTGGATGAACTCAACCGTTTCATGACCATAGACAGCATTTGCGTGTTTATGACGCTCAACTGCTGATTTAGCTTATAAAGATTTTATAATGGTAACACATTATAATGGTAATGGATCTTCCTCAACATTTCATATGTACTAAACCAATTTTGCATTGATATCATTGCTTTAAGCCATGACAATGCGTACAATGATTTAGAGCTATTACTCGACTTGATTATCCATGAGCTGAATCGGCTATCATTATGAGAAGAAACATCGTTAACATTGTTTTGATCATTTATAAGTCACACACGTTTATGGTCAAAAAAATATTGGACAAACATTTATACCACAAACAATAAATGCCAATGATGGGTATGCTTGAAGTGAAAAGAAGGACTCATGTTAATGTGATGACGATTCCTTCACTAATGTACACCTGAACATTTCCGAACACATGATTAAGAAAGATCATTAATAGTAATTTTGAGGATAATTCATAGGAATGTTGAAAATGTTCTCAAATGGTCCTGGAATTTTCTGACGGAAAAGCCCCGGATACCCTGATCTTGACCGCTATGGCTATGCTTGAAATTAGTTGAGATGGTAAATTTAGTAAAATCCGTGAAATTAGGTCAACTTTGAGAGCTTGCTGTGGCCGTTGCAGGGCATGGAGGAGGTGGGGACTGAATTGGGCATCCCATTGGGATCATGAACATTGGTTTGTGGTATTGGGTTGCGTGATTTTGACTGAATATCTTGCTATTGCCTATGCTTGTATTTTAATTGGTATTTGGTTATCCCATGAAATTGAATTAATTTTTAATGAGAATGAATGTTTCCCATGAGCGTATTTTTTGTGCAGGAACTGGTCTCAATTTTGTAATGCGCTATATCATAGGTGTGGTTAAGTGCTGTAGGAAGTTTGGTTTCTACTACCTTCTGTATTTCCAGAGTTGTTTGTACTTTATCAATTTTGTATTCTGACTTTGCTTGCTTGTTTTGAAACCAGCCTTGCTGAACATGATTCCAAACTTGTCCCATACCTCTATAAAATAGCAAAGCTTGGACCTACCTGAACCAGCATGGGCTTCAACCACTTAAACCCCATGAACCCACCCCCTCCCCCTGGATCCGTTACCGGCCACGTCTAGTGCTTGCTGCCGGCTCAGCCATGGTAATCAGCCGCATGACTCTAATTGTGCTGGTTCATCCGGGGTTAACTATTGCTATTAATTTGACATTGATTACTATTGCATGTTCATTCGATTTCGGTGGCAATCAGAATACAGTAAATTTTTGGCAGTAGCTATTACACCGGCTATATCTCCAAAACTAGAAATTAAGACCTAACAGAAATAGAAGACTTAAGAAGTAAGACGTTTAGAAATTAAGGATTAAGACTAGAAATTGTCTATAGTGCATGAAACAAAAAAATGGAGGCTTTGCTGTATTGAATGTTTTGGGAGACACTTATATGGCAGAAAAAAACGCTTGCATTGAAATCACTCAAAAAATTTTGTAATACAAAGCAAGACAAATCAACGAGTCAAGACCCATTCTGACATGTTTCGTGATGTACTTCGTGAATAGGAGTCTCTTTATGACTGAGAAACATTTACAGTAACCAGAGATATTGAAGAATATTATACGCCTCACCAAGAGTAATAGACAGAAAATTCATCAATCAGAGAAATCATTACAAAACTACACTTATGTCAATTATAAACCAGTACATTTCATCATGCAAATACATTTGTCATGTGAAATCCTTGCATCATTAAATTGATACTTGAAGTATTTATCATGTTCACACAATAAAATATAATGAAACAAATCATCAAAA
>CAJQUW010001546.1:0-138460 GCA_907163375.1 Prostheceraeus crozeri
TGAAACTTTATTTCTAACTTGTAAACTCTTGAAACTTTTATTTTGATATACAAACAGCTAAAACTTATTTCTAACGCATACACTATTGAAACGTTATTTCTAACTTGTAAACTCTTGAAACTTTATTTTGATATACAAACAGCTAAAACTTTATTTCTAACGTATACACCATTGAAACTTTATTTTGATATACAAACAGCTAAAACTTTATTTCTAACGTATACACCATTGAAACTTTATTTTTTAACTTGTAAACTGGTGAAACTATATCTTTCATTTACAAATAGTAGAACGCTTAGTCTAACTTGTAAATCTTAAAACATTTCATATGGACGATGATGATAGATGAAATAGTGTCAAATAAAATTAAGATAGCTTACACTTCTGATACAGGGATAGCAATCGACTGCGATCCATGTGTAAAGAGCTTGTTAGACTACGGAAGAGAGAAGTGTGTTATGTTGCGTGTGGCGCGTGAGTGTCCTCCCATTTCATTCCATTCATCAATTCGTCTCATTGATAGAGACAGGTAGAACTCATGGTTCTCATAACGTATGCAATGGAAAGTTTTAGGCAACCTTCGACAGTTGGCTAAATGTCGACCTGGCGCGAATGCATACTACGTTGAGACAGAGGCAATCACTTGCAAACATGACGCATTAACAAGATTGACCATTGCCGAATGTCCCTTGCGGTATACATAGCTACGGGTTTCACCGCCGCCCTTTACAGGAACGCCCGTCGAAAGGAAGTATTACACCGAACTGCATTTGCAACGTTCAAGTTGACTGATAGCAGATTCAACTTAATGATAGTATTCGCCAGTCCGAAGACTGCCCAGGGCAAACCGCGAGAGGTTCTATCATGTCTTGCCCCATGGTGGCCCTTAAGAGAGCCGATGGTTCGTTCTCGGGGGACGTGAATTTGACTATGACTGGAATAGTCAATGGTAGACGGTTAGGTTGTCATAGACCCTAAACCGCCGAGGTCGTACTGGTGCATCTGGCACCTTTCGGATGCGAGTGGTATTTGGAGTCCATACCTCATCCGTCCAAAACGATCCTCTTGATCTCCCCTTCTTCTCATCCTCCTCATCCCACTCGTCGAGGATGACGAACTCGGGAATGGCGTTGTCTTCATCGGTGAAGACGGGAATGTTGTCGGCAGATGTCGCTTCCATCGTGACTTCAAATTGAATGAGAAGCGCTACAATCTTCTGGCTTATATAGGTTTTCAACAATGAATTGCTCAACAGCGAATCAGAATGCTTCAGGGATAGCAATCGACTGCATAATGTTCAAGTTGACTGATAGCAGATTCAACTTAATGATAGTATTCGCCAGTCCGAAGACTGCCCAGGGCAAACCGCGAGGAGGTTCTATCATGTCTTGCCCCATGGTGGCCCTTAAGAGAGCCGATGGTTCGTTCTCGGAGTAACGTCATCTTACCCCCTACCAATTCTGCTGAGAGAGTCTTTGACTCTCTCTTTGGTAGCACTGTCGACTTCCACACTAACTGGTACATGGCTAAAAAGTGGAATGTAGCGCCATTCCGTTGGATTGACAGCAGTTGCTGTCATCGGATTGCCAATCCGAGCAAGATTATTAAAAACTCTGTCTTGTTCCTCTAGCCTGACAAACTCCTCAAATAAATTTCGCGACCTTAACTGCGGTCCGCGAGGAGAGCTGACTTGACTGTTCGGCGTCTGCATGATTGAAATGAAATGAAATGAGAGGCAGTGGTTTATATACCCCTCTAACGCGACGCAACGTTCAAGTTGACTGATAGCAGATTCAACTTAATGATAGTATTCGCCAGTCCGAAGACTGCCCAGGGCAAAACGCGTGGAGGTTCTATCATGTCTTGCCCCTAGGTGGCCCTTAAGAGAGCCGATGGTTCGTTCTCGGGAGTGAATTGATGGGGTGGTGAAGGCGGGCAAAGATCTGCAATGAAAATGATATGTATTAGAATAGGATATACTATCTTATTTACTTTTTCACTTACCAAGTTAGTCATCCTTTGGCAGTCTCGCGCGTTTCCGAATTGAAAATTTGTGTAGATGGCCGCGCATTCTCAGGCTGGCATGGAGACACTTTTTCGTTGGATGACCATTATAGCATAGGATGGACTCGTCGAGACTTTGATTGACGAGTACTTCGCCGGCCAAATGATTATCCCGAATAGGGATGTGAAATTCAAACAAACGATCCTCATTCACACGTTCCCACTCATCCCTCATGCGCTCCAACTTCTCATACGCCTGCCTCTCATCACCCCGCCGAGCCACAGTCCTCTCCAACTCAACATTCCTCGCTCTCAACACACTCATCTCCTTCATCATCTCCTCAAACTTCGCCTCTGCATCTCTCATTCTTCTCTCCGCAGCACTCGCCCTCTTCTCACACTCATCATTCTTCTCTTCCAACTCTCGCGTCTTATTCTTCAAATCAGTCACACAACGCCTCATTCTAATGTTTTCATCCGCTACCTCCTTCGACTTCAGTTCCTTCTTTTTTAACTCATCCAACTCCTTCACAACTTCATCCTTCACTTTCTTCAAACTCTCATACTTATTCACCAACAAATCATGCGCCATCTGCTGCGAAACATGCCTCTTCTCTTCATCCTTCAACCACCTCGCCGACTGCACACGAATCCCACCACTCTTCATTTTTGGGGAAGATGAGCTCTTCGGGGGGTCGGTGATGACAATGTCTGACACCTCCGACGACGAAGAGCTCAACTTCCTCACACGCTTCCTCACACGCTCCCTATCTAAATCCACATCATCCTCATCATCACTCTCAAGCACTCTCTTTCGCCCAATCTCACCCTCCAACGACGCAACCGCTCTCGCCAACTCATCATTCTCAACAACATTCTCAACAACATTCTCAACCTTACCCTCTCGCTCGATCGCCAACATTCGCTCCCTCTCTTACACAATCAACTGCGTAAATCTCAAATCACTCACTAAACCACCACTACAGTCAGCATGCACTCTGTAAAAACGCGCCTCATCCTCATCACCCTTCAGCACTCTGCACTTCACACACGCAACCCTATTCAAGATAATCATGTGGCCGGTGCCCGCCTTCTTGACATGAGCCTTGGCGTCCGCACTGCGATTTATACGACCGCACACACACATTTTGATATGGTACTTTCTGTTTTTATCGTTTGCCATGCCTGTTTTATCGTTAGCTGTAAGATAATGAAATTTGTATAAGTTTGGAATCATGTAGTACAGTCATATTCCTAAAGAGTGTAGTGAGTGGCACTCGATCCCGTCGACAGCCCGAAGGCCTTGTACTGATCACTAGGGAAGTGAGAGATCTTCCCCGATACCCGCTCTTTACAGCTGAAGACATCATTGTCACTGCCCCGAAGTGGTAACAGGAACGCCGAGTCAAAGGTAGTGATCAGTAGCTGGGATCTAACCCCTCAAAGCTGCCTTAGACTTAGTTAAATTTCAAATCTGATAGCAGATTTGAACTCAGGATACTTGAAAACCTTAGTATATATGTTAAAACTTTGAAAAAAGTGAAAATTAAAATTTTTTAAAAAATTCCGAATTTTACTACTCATACTACTTTTAAAAAATTTTATCAGTAGTAAAGACACTATCAAACTCTATCATACAAACTTTGAAGTAAGAAGATAGCTTGCCTACTTCAAAAGATAGAGTCCTTTGAAACACCCGATATCGGGAGCTCAGAGCGACGACCGTCGCTTACCTCGTCTTTCGATGAAGTGATCAGACTTACGTTGTCGGGGGTTTATATATGCTCGGAAGAAAACTTAAAATGGCTCTATCTCCGAAAGTATTCATCGTAGCCACATGCGGTTTGTTGCAAACGATTCGTCTCATCATTCTTTACAATATGACACCTGAACCATTCTCATATGACCACGGGAAGTTGGTCCGTCAGCACATGTCCATGTAACATGCCACAAGTGAAAAAATTCCTAAGTGTGAGAGCTCCAGTGTGGTGAAAATTTTGAAAAATTTAAAACTTCCGAATTTCGACCTGGGACCGACACCAAAACATTTTTCATCAAATTTCACTGACCTCCCCCCCTCGTTCAGAGAAATTTGATGAAAAATGTTTTGGTGACGGTCCCAGGTCGAAATTCCACACTTTGGAAAATTTTCAAAATTTTACCCATACAAAGCCACTCTGACACTTAGGATTTTTTCAGGTGAGCGAGCTCCGACCTAAAATCTTGTAACCGCTCTAACTTTTGAATGAAGACAGATAGGAACAAGCCGTTTCTTTCAGTGAATTTGTCTCACTCTTAGCTTTCAAACGAGCTATGGCACGACAAAATCCGTCCACTGGAAGCCAAAATCGAAGCAAGCTGTCCAGAGGGGGGGGGACGTCAGCGAAATTTCAAAATTTGATGAAAAATGTTTTGGTGACGGTCCCAGGTCGAAATTCCACACTTTGGAAAATTTTCAAAATTTTACCCATACAAAGCCACTCTGACACTTAGGATTTTTTCAGGTGAGCGAGCTCCGACCTAAAATCTTGTAACCGCTCTAACTTTTGAATGAAGACAGATAGGAACAAGCCGTTTCTTTCAGTGAATTTGTCTCACTCTTAGCTTTCAAACGAGCTATGGCACGACAAAATCCGTCCACTGGAAGCCAAAATCGAAGCAAGCTGTCCAGAGGGGGGGGGACGTCAGCGAAATTTCAAAATTTGATGAAAAATGTTTTGGTGACGGTCCCAGGTCGAAATTCCACACTTTGGAAAATTTTCAAAATTTTACCCATACAAAGCCACTCTGACACTTAGGATTTTTTCAGGTGAGCGAGCTCCGACCTAAAATCTTGTAACCGCTCTAACTTTTGAATGAAGACAGATAGGAACAAGCCGTTTCTTTCAGTGAATTTGTCTCACTCTTAGCTTTCAAACGAGCTATGGCACGACAAAATCCGTCCACTGGAAGCCAAAATCGAAGCAAGCTGTCCAGAGGGGGGGGGACGTCAGCGAAATTTCAAAATTTGATGAAAAATGTTTTGGTGACGGTCCCAGGTCGAAATTCCACACTTTGGAAAATTTTCAAAATTTTACCCATACAAAGCCACTCTGACACTTAGGATTTTTTCAGGTGAGCGAGCTCCGACCTAAAATCTTGTAACCGCTCTAACTTTTGAATGAAGACAGATAGGAACAAGCCGTTTCTTTCAGTGAATTTGTCTCACTCTTAGCTTTCAAACGAGCTATGGCACGACAAAATCCGTCCACTGGAAGCCAAAATCGAAGCAAGCTGTCCAGAGGGGGGGGACGTCAGCGAAATTTCAAAATTTGATGAAAAATGTTTTGGTGACGGTCCCAGGTCGAAATTCCACACTTTGGAAAATTTTCAAAATTTTACCCATACAAAGCCACTCTGACACTTAGGATTTTTTCAGGTGAGCGAGCTCCGACCTAAAATCTTGTAACCGCTCTAACTTTTGAATGAAGACAGATAGGAACAAGCCGTTTCTTTCAGTGAATTTGTCTCACTCTTAGCTTTCAAACGAGCTATGGCACGACAAAATCCGTCCACTGGAAGTCAAAATCGAAGCAAGCTGTCCAGAGGGGGGAGGACGTCAGCGAAATTTCAAAATTTGATGAAAAATGTTTTGGTGACGGTCCCAGGTCGAAATTCCACACTTTGGAAAATTTTCAAAATTTTACCCATACAAAGCCACTCTGACACTTAGGATTTTTTCAGGTGAGCGAGCTCCGACCTAAAATCTTGTAACCGCTCTAACTTTTGAATGAAGACAGATAGGAACAAGCCGTTTCTTTCAGTGAATTTGTCTCACTCTTAGCTTTCAAACGAGCTATGGCACGACAAAATCCGTCCACTGGAAGCCAAAATCGAAGCAAGCTGTCCAGAGGGGGGGGGACGTCAGCGAAATTTCAAAATTTGATGAAAAATGTTTTGGTGACGGTCCCAGGTCGAAATTCCACACTTTGGAAAATTTTCAAAATTTTACCCATACAAAGCCACTCTGACACTTAGGATTTTTTCAGGTGAGCGAGCTCCGACCTAAAATCTTGTAACCGCTCTAACTTTTGAATGAAGACAGATAGGAACAAGCCGTTTCTTTCAGTGAATTTGTCTCACTCTTAGCTTTCAAACGAGCTATGGCACGACAAAATCCGTCCACTGGAAGCCAAAATCGAAGCGAGCTGTCCAGGGGGGGGACGTCAGCGAAAATTTTTTCTCTCCGATTGAGCTGGAAATACACCATTTCCATGTAGAATTTGACGCTGAATCCGAATCTGGCCTCCGTTTTCCCATCCGATGCTTCGTTTTGGCTCTACAGTAGGCAGCCATCGCAAAAAGTCTAACTCTGTCGTTTTTTCGAAAAATGTTGAAAATTTTTTCTCTCCGATTGACTTGAAACTCACCATACAGATAGAGAATTTCACGCTGATTCCAAATCTGAAATCCGTTTTCCCATCCGATGCTTCGTTTTGAAGCTAGAGCCCAAAACGTCCCAAATTCTAACTCTGTCGTTTTTCGCCAATGTCCCAAAATCTTAAATGGCGTCTCACATCTAAGCGAAGACAGATAGGAACAAGCCGATTCTTTCAGTGAATTTGTCTCACTCTTAGCTTTCAAACGAGCTATGGCACGACAAAATCCGTCCACTAGAAGCCAAAATCGAAGCGAGCTGTCCAGAGGGGGGGGGACGTCAGCGAAAATTTTTTCTCTCCGATTGACTTGAAACTCACCATACCGATGCAGAATTTCACGCGGAATCCGAATCTGGCCTCCGTTTTCTCATCCGATGCTTCGTTTGGGCGCTACACACCAAAACGTCCCAAATTCTAACTCTGTTAAAATTTTGAAGAAAAATTTTTTCTCGCCGATTGCCTTGAAACTCACCCTACCGATGCAGAATTTTACGCTGAATCCGAATCTGGCAGCCATTTCACCATCCACGACAACCTAGACGGTCGCCCACGTCAACCTAGACGGTCGCCCACGTCAACCTAGACGGTCGCCCACGTCAACCTGGACGGTCGCCCACGTCAACCAGGCGGTCGGACCAACTCACCCGAGTCTCACACTCTGTCGTTGCAGAGGGGGGGGGGACGTCAGCGAACAGTTTGTGAACCCACCCGGTCGGCACACCACGACAGACTACATCCTCTGTCGTTCCAGAGGGGGGGGACTCAGACCCGAAGCACCACGGCGGCCGACCACGACACTCTGCCGTTCCAGAGGGGGGGGACGTCAGCGATGGCGGCCATCTTGCGCTATCCAGAAGTGGAGTTTTACTTACTACTATCATGATCACTCAATTCCGTGGCAATTTCTTCAAAACTGCAAAAATTTGCATATCTCACATTTGGTAGCATTACCAACTATATCACCCTCGAGTTCATTTGATAAAATCGAAAATGTATACACATTGAGGATTTAATAAATGCGGAGTTATCACTCTACCTAACATACCTACTCTATGCGTACCAATTAAAAAAAAAATTTATGTCTCATATTTATGAAGTGTCAACCGCATTGACGAATATAATGACACGTCTCAGGTGTAGTCAAAGCTCGCTCATTACTAAGACCATTAATTCCAGACTTTCAATGCCTTAATTATCGAAAGTCTTAATTAAACTGCGGCTTATATATGCAAAAGATACAAAAACTGCCTAGGCCGTATGATCCTAATTAAACGAAATCTTAATCATCGGTTTCCTAATTATCGAGCTTCGATTGTTTGCGCCATCCATTGTTTCACCGAATTCCCCTATAGGTCCTAATAGCTGGGAAATTCGATCATGCGGTTATAACGTGGGATAGGCCCTATTAAGTACATTCGGTTACAACGCATCGTCAAGCATTCCCAACAAAATATGTTATCTTATTAATACGAGTATAAGAACACCCTGGCTAAAGCGTAGGCCTGCGTAACATACAATCGGACATAACGGACGAAAATTCCACTCCCTTGAAAATGCAACGTATACAAGTAACTTCAATATATCTTGCACTACATGACAGTAGTAGATTTTTTCTCAATGAATGTTACAAGTGCTTGCAACTAATAAAATTCTAGCACTGAAAAATTTGAATTCATTGAGAGAATTGTCAAACTGAGAATTCAAGGCAGATTTTCATGTCAGCGTCTTCATCATGTCACACAAACTGCGTCCGTTCCTCCCACGGACTCCAGCAGTCAAGAAAGTCCAATCCTGAAGCGGAATTTACGTATACGATATGTCGCGAACTACAATAAATTCGTTGTGGTCTGAAATTACAAAGCCTAGTAGTGTAATTCTCTTGGTTTAACGGTAGGGAAATGCGGGAAACCAAGAAGATTTTGAGCGCACATTGATAATGTCTTTTTCAAACAAGGTTACCAGGAAGCACAAGATTCCGGCTGAAAACGAATTTTGTGATGTCTTTAACACTTGAGACTGTCCTATTCTTTCGTTGCAAACGAGCCTATCAACGTGCTTTTTCAATGCACGTTCCTAATCAATGTGCATTTTCCGGTAAATTCTTGCTTGTTGAAACAACGTCGCTTTTTTCTATGAACATGCGTAGAGAAAGCAGTTTTCATAGCTATACTATAAATACCTTCGAGATTCAGAATTTGCGATCCCAAGTGCCATCCTTCACTAATCCGGGTTAAAGTCGGGTTTAACCCCTTTTGCCAGGGGAAACGGGTAAAAATCGGTTCAATCCACCATCCCGCGGGTGAAATTTCCATGAACTGGGTTTTGGCCAACCTGATACACATACATGAATTGAACAAGTCTAATAAAGTCAAGCAATCATGCATTACGAGAATGCCATGTATTAACAATTGGATGCGAAATAAGTACGAAATCATATTATGCTTACAGTCTTAACTCATCATCAGGCATAATTTATGGCCTCGCCTCGCGGACCATGCTCACTTTGCAGCAATGGCATGACTGCAGAAAAAATTGTGTTTACAAGACTTGAAAAGTTTATCTGATTTTAAGAAAATTTGAACGATTTTCAGTGCTGTCACTTTTCAACTTGATCAAATGAAAAAAAACTTTATGAGAGTTTTGTCTACATTTCATATTCTTTGAATCATCTCTTTTTGAATGATGTTAATTCATAAATACTGTTCAATATCTGAAGCAAGTAATCGTTGAAAAATAAAGAGATAGCAAAGTTATACATATAAGCATGGGCTTAAATAAATTACCATAAATAGCAAGTCAATCAAGAAATCAAGGAAATATTTGTAAAGCCAAATAATGTGTCATAACACATTATTATATATTGAATTAGATCCAAGACAATGTCAGAACCGGACGAACAATTTCCATCCTGCAGAATTTCCTATATCGACGTTGGCAGCCGCATATATCACAAGCAAACAAATTGATCTTTCTTCATTGTAATAAAAGGACACGCAAGGTGCTATGTTCTGGTGCAGACATTTGACTGAACACTCAAGAGCTGAGATTACATTATCAATTTGTTCAACACACGGATCATTTGCGTAATCATTGAGATTCGTGAAAGTTGGAATGTTACTACTGTAAAATCTTGCTGAACTTGCATCGATGGATTGATATTGTTGGCAAATGGCTCTATAGGTAAACGAACACGGTGCATCTCTAACAACTTGATTGACATATCTGGCACAATCTTCATACCTTGTCGAGGAACTGCCGGATGGTTCATTGCTCAACCACACTAGTCCTGTTGCTATTGATCCATCTATCCAAGTCCAACCATTTCCATCCAATGATCTTTCATTTGTGAAATCCGTAAGACCAATCCAATAATCCGCCATGGGAATATCAGAACGTATATTCAATGCCGAATTTCCGTGAATAAGCTCACCTCCGATACTGAGACAGTAACTGAACGAATCGCAGAAATTTCGATTTGTGGTAGTTAAGTGTAAACAAACACCACTTATATTTGAGAACGGATGATTACATGCAGTATAGCATAGTACTGCACATTGTAATGCGATAAAAACAATGGCTTCAAAATCCACAAACTTAGCACAACTAACCATTACCATGAGGCAGCTTAGGAACGGAGACAATCTGCAGAAAAATTCAAGCACAAAGAGTAAGTAACGCAAGAGATTTGTGATGTAACATTATCATGACTGAAATAGCCTATAAAGCAAACTCTCTGCTAGTAAATTAAGAAATAGCGACAGAAACACGGCAAATATGGATTTCCGACAAGTTCTGTTTG
Organism: Prostheceraeus crozeri; assembly: GCA_907163375.1. NCBI lineage: Eukaryota > Metazoa > Platyhelminthes > Polycladida > Euryleptidae > Prostheceraeus > Prostheceraeus crozeri. The sequence continues at coordinate 10,222 of CAJQUW010001546.1, forward strand.
AGTTGAATGCCATCTGTAGAATTGACTTTATTCAATCAACTGCGACGAAGACTTGTATGCTTGCGTATCAAATAGAGCTGAGAAACTAATTGTTAGTGCATACAATGTGGCGCTTGATGTCATTCTATCACCCTTTGATTTAACCTCGTTTGGATGATGATGTAATTTTATGCAGGTATCATGCTTCCACAACAATTTTAATTGTTTTATGCGATTTGACAGTCATATGATCTGTAATTCAGGTTTGGAACCGGCGGCCGGGCCGATTTTTCCGGCGGTTTTAGCAACACCGGACGCTGACAATTGTATAGTCAGTCATTACAATATTAAGAGCATGTAAATGCAACATGATTTGATAGCATCTAGTCGGCGCTACGTGTATGCTTTGTGATATAGATATTGCGAACTGTTCTTAAACAGTTAAAATAATGATTGCCGGCAACTTATACATGCAGTTCAAACCCTACTTTATCTCAAATCTCCAGAATCATGCATCATAGGCTTCATAGCCTGTATGAATTTTAAAGGCATTGTGAATTCCTCAACCTATCGTAAAAATATTCCAGATATAGAATAATTTTACTACATGGGATAGTTTATATAACACATGGAGCTTAGAGGTGCAATGAGCAATGGATTTTAATGCAACCTAGGGCCTACTACCCGATCATTTGATAGTGAACCATGGATAATTGTTTGATAAGCTATAGCTGCATGCACACGATGAATTTTGATTGACGTAGGTACAACACTCCCACTCGGTCTTGGGACACTCACTGAAAGGAAAAATTGATGACAAGTTTGGCGACTTCATTGTTCCAGATTCTTATACGTCAGCTTGCGGTCATCTATATAAACTCAAAAGATCTGCATTTAAACTGTAGTGGAAAGAGTTCTCAACTGACGTCGCAAACCACTAGAATTCCTTCACAAGTGAAGAAGTAAATCTCAATTCAGTGAATCACTTTAAAAACAAGTCTGCACGTCGCAAACAAAACATTTCGTAACATCAGCACAGTCATCTAGTGATCAAATAGGTCATCTCAGAACTTTTATCGCCATAAGAACTTTTATTATATTGGAACAAGTTAAGTTGGAACAAGTGGAACAAGTTGGATCTAAGTTTAAAATTTGTTGACTGCTGAAAGCTTCCTTGTTGAGTCGGGACGCATATTATTACTGTATCAAAGTTATAATTAGGCCTACATAAATGCCCATTTGGGTCATTATTTTGATTATCTCTTTTTAATTTGCTTGTGCTTGATTGACTTTGAAAATGCAGTTAACATAATCGTAAATTATATAGTAGGCCTACAACTCATTAGATTAGTAAATAAATCATTACGCGTATTGCTGCTCATCGCACAAAACATGACATCAAAGTGCGAATGATTGCATTGTAGTAGTAGTAACCCTCGCATATAAGGAGTACCAGTAGATCTACCATTCATGCATTTCTCGCATTCTATGTGGAAATTGAATAATGTCTAATGCAAAGTGGTCGACCAAGAAAGTCTGCAGGAAGGACAGACGCACGTATAGTTTTAGCTGCAAAGAGGAATAATTTTGTGTCAGTCCCAAAGCTAGTCGTACACTGGAAGAGTGCCTCAAATATAAACTGTAGCGTTCGAACGGCTTACCGAAGATTGCGAGAAGCTGGAATTCAATCGCGACGACCAGCTGTCCTAATTCCATTGAGTTTTGAGCACCGCAGAAGACGAGTTGCCTGGTGTGATGCCCATCGCTTATGGAATGACCATCACTGGCAGAAAGTCTTGTGGACCGATGAATCGAGATTCACTCTGGATTTCAATGACGGTCGTGTCAGAGTGCTTCGTCTTCCAGGTGAACGCTTTGCCCCATGCTGTATTAAAGAACACGACAGATATGGGGGTGGAAGTGTTATGCTGTGGGGTGGCATTTGGCATGGCGGACGAATGACAGCAGTCATCATCAAAGGCACGTTGACTGGAGAGAGGTATCTCAATGAAATTGTGCTTCAGTGGTCAGGGTGGAGGATCTCGTCTTCCAAGACGACAACGCAAGACCACATCGCTCCTCGGTTGTCACTGCCACTGTTAGGAGATTGAACATTCAAACCCTTGACTGGCCTGCACGCTCACCTGACTTGTCACCCATTGAACAAGTCTGGGACGAGCTTGGGCGGCGAGTGAGAGACCGCTATTCACTTCCACCAGTGTCCCTGAAGATTCTCTCTGAAAGACTGACAGAACAGTGGCTTCTCCTTGAAACATCCTTCATTCAGAAACTTTGAGAATCCATGCCATCTCGGATTACTGAATGTATTGGAGCTAGAGGGGGGGGGCATACGCGCTATTAAAGTTGAATCTGCTACATCCGTTGTTTTTCTGTGCTAGCGACTTGGTGGAGATTGTGACTAAATTATCAAGGTATCATACATACATGTATATATACCAGTCAAAAATGAAAGAAGTTATAGAAGTAAAAGAAGTAAATGTTTCAAAAATTTTGTCAATGAGTACATGTATATATAAGGGAAGTATGGAATCAATGGTTGATTTGTGGCGACAGCTATGATATTACTTTTTCGCCAGCGCTTATAAGCAGTTTTATTTGATATCGCAATTGACAACAGAATAGTATTGAAATATTGAATGTAAGTATAGAAATTAACAATACCATAGAAAGTACTATTATCCACTTCTATGAATGGAAGGGACTGAATAGCTATGTTAAAACTATGAAGTAGTGAAAAATTACATAGTTATCCGTAGACATCTGGAAGACAAAAACATGAGATGAAGATCCATTTCTACGGCTAAAATGCTAGATTCAAGTAGTGAATACATGAATGCAATCATAAGTCCCCCCTTAAATCCTATAGAGTGGTTTGTAGTCGTCTATTAAGTACCTTACTAGTCAATTAATTTCTGTGCCAAATCAAATCTAGCATTTCTACCACTACGAATCATTCCAATAGCCATACCTCTGGTAAATTGATCGTGTGCCATTTTATTTTACAAAAGCTGGATTTCAGTTCACGTTTACGTTCAATTTGTAAAAGCACTTGTGACAGTTGTATCGATATCAAAATTTGAAATTTGACCACCATAGATCTTTCTCCATTCTCTAATGTGTTGAATGGTAATACATAGAAAGCGAGATATTGCATCATACCTGAGAAAAAAATGAAACAAACTTCAATTCAAGCCAATGATGGTTTGTTTCATTAATTATGTCAATGAGTATGCTTACTTTGGTATAATGGCATATTGACCAAATAATGTCTGACGATCCAAGGCCCTAACAAACCGGTATAGAGACGCCAGCCACCGTCCCTTACCAGACGGTTTTGAATACACCGGCCGCCGGCACGGCTCCGAACGATTTCTCTGAACAACGGCCCGGCCACCGGCCGGTTACAACCATGCTGTAATCTGTATGAAATTTTAGCTTTACAACTTAAATTGCATGGCGTTGAATTTTCCAGCATTCCTTAACATTGACATTAACTTCAAAATGATTCCGCATAGTTTTGATACCATATTTCATTAATCATTTATCATTTAAATTTTTTTCACAATGCACGCGTTGATAGCCTATATCAATATTTGCCAGACAATAGTTTAAAAGAGTTATATTTTAAGCGGATAATTTTTACAACAAATTTTGACGATTTTTGAATTCGATTAAAAATCAATAGAAAAATTAATTTTCTTCAATGTAAAAATTACTTTTTTCAATGCTATCTGTGCCTGCCTGAATTGTTTCATTGATGCTGCTCAATAATGGGTACCATTGCAGATAAGAATGCATGTAATTATAGCTTTGTTGCAATTTTGCAACATGTGGAACTGCATGCATCAATGTTGCGCTAAATTTTCTGAGGTCATTTTGTTCCACGATCAACATGTCATTTTGGTATAGTTTTATGCCCCCGGTCTTGCACAAAACATTGCAATGTGCGTTGCTTGACTAGCTGTAGCGGATCCTTCACATCGGGCTAGGCATATTTGATTCCGGACAACTTAGTTAATTCATTGAGTTGCTTAAAATATTGAATAAGCAATGTTTTTGTAGCGAGTGCTTTGTTATTCAAGCGATTGAACGGATTCTCGAAATTCGCTTTTTCCCGATTCGCGAAAATTTTACTGCGAGAAAATTTCTCGGTTTACAGTAATACATTGCGTCGAACATGTTATTTCTGTTCTTCTGACAAAGCAACTATTCAATTAACAAAGATCCATTATTTTGTAAAATGCAAATTGCGAAAAATGCGCCTCACACTGCTTACGCATCATGATTGCATAAATGTACAAATAGTGTCAATCAAATCCATCTTAATGCCAAAATTACACTGACAGAAACTGATGGAATTTCTACGCCCTCTGAGACCTGAGGGGGTTCAGTGGACCCCATGGACTATCTACTACACTTCTACTGATTCAATTGAGATGAAATAGCACATGTACATTCACTGTCAAAAATGATGATTTTACATGGGCATGAGCGGTTGGCATACCTTTAGCACAAAAAGTAATAAAGAAAAATATGGCTCCGGGGTCCAGTGGACCCCCCTCAGGTCTCTGAGGGTTAAAGACAAAAGTGGTTCCGCTGGGTCATTCCGCTTACTTCATACTCGTCCAAATTTGCTTGTAGTGACTGATGCTCCGTCTTACAGATCATGAAGTCTCAAATTATGCTTAAATTGCCACAGTTGGAAGATTAATTTGCACACGCTAATTTGTTTGGAATGCCCCGTCTTTTTTCTGTCACCATTTAACGAGCCCTGCATTAGGTTATGCATTCCTACAGTCTTGCGGTTCGAGTCAACATAGTGAGCATTGTCATACCACGAAACATAGATAAATGTTTTCATACTCTGTTGGAATAGACGTGGAAATGCAGAGAAGGCTAACATTAGACTGAAACGTATAGACAGCACAGGGATGCTAGCTTTGCCGAATCCAGCGAATTTCAATGTAGTATCCTCGCTGCTCAGGCGAAATGAGTGATGCACAAGGCATTAGAAGTGAAAAATAGGTTATAGTTATGATGTCACTCACAGCATAAACTAATTATTGTGAATATTGATCGAATGACAACGGGACAATTGGCTAGGTATTTTTAGCACTCACAAATTGCCTGTGATAATGCGCCCGCAGAATTTTCTAATTAAATCATATCCTAATTCAATTTGAGCTGCTGTACTGTTGTATAAGCTGTGCAACCTGTTTAACTATTGTTCGTTAGCACTTAGGATTTAATTGTTTAATTTGAAGGTCACTTAGCATCTACAGAAGTATCATGAGAATAATTTATTTATGTTCTCGTACAGAGAATTCAACGATGGTCAGGTCAGCGAAGCGTATTCGAAGCGATCAATCTCCAAGACAGAACTAAGAGCAATCCTATTCAGTAAAATGTCAGTTATGTCCATACCCCAATTTCTAAACTAAAGATGAAAGAGTTCTGGAAGCGCTTTTTCTATCATGTATATTATATCCGGCTTATTTAAAATGCATGTAATTTAATCTTAGAATTCTATAGAATTGCGGCTACCACTCTATTGAATAGCCAAAGCTGCAAATGAGATTTTTCATTAATTACAATCTTCATGTCAGCAAAAAGTGAGATGAAGCATAACGTGACTAATTTCATTGGCCAATCATTGCAGACAGTCACGTTTCAAAATCATTCAAATTTCCCTGTCAATTGTGCAAGGATCAATATTTTTCTGTTATTGAAAGTCAATATGTACGGCAGGGATAGCAAATGTCCAAGAGTTGCAGCGATTACTTTCCGGCTTCAGTTTTGCGCCAGGACTGCATTAAAAACGGTCAGTTCGCCCCTCACTATAAATACCAAATAAAGGAAAAATCATTGCTATTTATTCAATAAGCAGACGAATTTGGAAATTCATTGGCAGTGCTCACATATATATAGGCCAATGTAAGTTGCCAACTGTAACCTCAGAAATTTATGCAGCATAAAATTTGTCCAAGAAGAAGCTGCTTCATTGATCCATGCATAGTGCTATGTTATAGCAGCTTGACAGAACGAAAATAAATAATCTGCATATTGAAGACAATTGCTGTTGTCTTGAATACTCCATATTGAAGACAAGTACTTGCCACTGCTTTCAATGAAAAAAAGAATTCCGGTTCTGTTCGGTCTATTATATAATTAAATGATTTGCAGTTGTATTTTAATTATTTAGACAATGATAATTTGCAATTTGTTAACCCATACGGGATAATTATGTCAGCAAACTTGATTGCAGATCATTTACTAGGCATGCAGTTATAGCCATGCGACATTATAATGGTTTAATAGCCATTATTGCACGTAACCTACCGCAGCATGTGCTACTGGATTTCCAGCAGTATGATGTTGGATTCAAATCCATCATGTTCCATCCTCGGTTGGAAACATCCACACAAGCAGAATTTTGGCGAATATTAACGCAAGTCAATCCTTTAACTGTCTCTTTTCAAAGGATCTCTTATGCCGGTGTTACCTGCTGTCCCTGTATTTCATTTTCCGATAGAAAAATGTGGTCGTAAGGAAAATAAAAGACAAGTTTTGAATGTGAATTTCAGTTTCCCTCGACTTTATTTTCCGAACGAGTAAAATTTCATTGAAGCTCTTCGAAGCAGTATTCACATCTGCACTTTTTCTACAAATGCCGGTGCAATCGATTTGAGCAATTATCACAACAGCTGCGAGATTGTTTCCATACCTGTGGCGGACACCTGTGGCAGCGTCGTGTCATTTGTGGAACTGGATGCACAGGAGGAGTGAGTCTCATCAGAAAGCCCGAAGAACTTTCCAACAACTCGGATTGACGATGTCGGCGTAAATCGGATATCCGCTTAAGTTCAACGAATGTCGGCGTCTTCTACGCGCTTGTGCGAGATGAAGAGATAGATTCTTTACAATTGACTTCCGTTTAAAATGAATTGAAGCAGCTGGCATTAATGCTATTGCATGTCAGCAAAGAGGGTCTTCTTTGGGTCTTGCAACGATAGAAGAATTCCTCCACATTTTGATCCATTTGATCGACGCCCCTATGCCAAAATTGTCCTCTAAAACGAGTGAAGGCTTCTGCTTCCTCACAAGAATGAGGAACTCAGAGCAGCATGAAGTTTTTGGTCTTGGTCATTGGCAAAGATTGTCAACGAAACAGGTCGCTTTGTATTCTTCAGTAAATTCAAACTGATGGCTGCCAGAGTTGGAAAAGTCGGAATTGGAATTGGAATTGACGATATTTAAATCTACTGGAATTGGAATTGTATTTGGAATTGACCTTGATAAATCCCCAATTCCACTTTTTCGATAGACCTGTGATAAATCTATTTGTACAAAAATTGAAATCACAGTACTCGGCCGTTGTGTCAACTCCACGTAGAGGTAAGAGAGAGATAGATCGACAGAGGAAGCTTTATTCTATTGTTGAATAAAGGGTGTTAATTGTGATTTCGATGGACCTACTGCCCCCCGGACAATGTTAATTCAGCGATTAAGCAAACAATGAAAAGACAATCATCTTTGTTCAATCTGCGATTTAGTCATTTATCAAGTAATATAATTAATCAAAATAAAACAATTGTTGAATTTAGTTCTCGATAGGATAAGCACAATGGAGATTAACTTAATTGTTGTGCACACGAAGAACAATTGGTTTGGAAAGAGGAAAATTAACGCTGCATTAAAGGGCAGCAACCCTGTCAGTTCAAATCACAATATAGACAGTGTCAACAAATTATTCTAATGATTAATGATTCAATCAAAATGGCAATTACATGAACTATTATTCAACTTCCAATCACAACAATTGACAATATCTATTTTTAAGACTATAGCTATATAAATATGATGACAAAAGAAAAACTTTAAACTTACAGTTCACTTCTTAATGTTAAATTCACTTCAATTCGATCGGACTCATTTATACCAAAATAATATGATTAATATCATAAATATCAGTGTCACTTATACCGTCAATCGTCAATCGCGCCCGCTGATGTGTTGCCGTATACACTGCTGTGTTGTTGTTCGCTGGCAGTTGTTGTTGTTGTTGTTGTTGTTGTTATTTCTGTAGTTAAGTTACACCGCGAGAGCCCGGAGTTCTTCTAACAGCTACTTTTTTTGAGACTTGATGATAAATCCACTTTCTTTTGAAAATCTCCTTTTTAATCTCCTTTTTTAACATGCACCACTAATCAGTTTTCATGACATCGTTTTTATCGTCGTTTTTTCTTTAATTAACTATCACGCTATTCGCACATTGAATTTCTTTCTTCTGTCAGTTTATTAACAGATTTATTCGCATCTCATCTCTCTCTCTTTCTCAGCACTTGATTCTTTGCTGACCGCTAAGTTTCTTTCCTTTCTTTTTTTCACGAGATAGTGAATATCTCGTTTACGAAACGAAAATGGCGTAGCTGACCACAGATCTAATAATAGGAGTAGATAACGAAGCAACGCGAAGGCGTGAATCATGTTTACGTTATCGCACTGCTCCGAAGTAAAGGCAACAAACAGCGCCGTCAACGCTTTGGCGATAGGAAGAGACAAAGGATTGATTACACTTACAGGGCGGAATTCATTTCAAAGTTCTCCGTCGACCTTTTTTAAATGATTAGTGATGTATATACATGCATACCGGTATATATTGCGAATATGTGTGCACTGTGATATTTTAATGAATGATCTAAAACATGGCATGAAAATAAGAATGTGCGCAAACATTTCAGTTTTATCAAGAAGATGAGGCAAAAATTTATCGATATCAGCAAGTCCCAATTAAAACACAATTTACGTAATAAAGAGGAGTTGTTTATCAAAAATTACGCAAAAATCAGTGTGATAGTTCATTTTTAAACATGTCATTTTTGTACGTGAAGCCGCTATTTAATAATGTTAGGACTATATAAAAAATACATGGTCACATCACATGCAAGTAAAAACGACTGCAAATCAGGAGAAGAATATTTACTTTCCTCTAAACAGAACTGCTTTTGTCGCTTGCTGCCTAGATTGTGTTGAAGAACAAAAAATGTTTCTCTCAAAATACAGCTTACCGTACCTGAGTAGTCGAATTTCTGCCTTTAGATCGGAGCGCTCGCCAAATGTAAATAAACATTTTCCCGCTTCACCGTCCGACACGCAAAGATGCAGTGACTTCGTCATCTACTCTTATTATTAGATCTGTGTAGCTGACCGGTTACATATATACATGTACACAAGAAAAATGAACTGTGAACATGAGAACGCATGGAACGACGCAGGGAACGGCACACAGAAACAACGAGGATAGGTTAAAGGTACTTGGGTTAGATTAAAACGAACAAACGTAAGATACATTGACATAATGCACTATACACGACATGCAATTATCGGAATTGAATCTTATTATGGAATTGGAATCAAAAAATTTCAGCGGAATTTTTCCTCCTCTGATGACTGCACGCGATTCCCTGTTTCACACTGCATGGAAAGTCACTACAAAAGAAGGTCTGTTGCATTGTGCACTGGATATTTGCAAGCCATTTCCAAGTAGAAAGAAAGCGTTTTGCTTAATAGCACGTATAACATTTATTTGAATAGAATTAGAATTTTTTATCTTGCAGTAGTAAAAAGGTGTTACGTACATTTACAGATCGTGTAGTAAATTTATACAGAAGAGATAAATGTGTTAGACTTAGGTTAAAATTGACGAGCAGGCAGGCCCGCGCAAAACCTAAGTAAGCCTGCAGCGCATTTTAGGCATGAAATTTTGAACTTTGGGACTTGGGATCGGTACCCAAAAGTGCCCTCCTTGAAGTCGATGAAACACCTGCCCTAAACCCGTACCGGCGTCCCTGCATATTGCATGTTTGCATCAAATATTGTATATTATTGTCCCACATTTTATTTTCCTTCTTTGATTGCAATTGCCCACTTTCATGAGGATTCACAATAAGAGCAAGGTGTTTCAACCATGATTATATTTCTTCAAACAAGCGCCATTAACTTTTTTCACATGAAAAGACTTAGGATGTCAGATTTTTCAGCACCTCAATCTCTCACGTCAACCACTTAATTAGTAATTAATTAACTTGCTTAATTATGTTAATATCTGAAGACCACTGCGAAAGTAGCGAATCCAAAAGGCCGTGATGTCCGCTGTTGCCCGAGCACAAGCAAATTTTGTTAAGCTTGCATGTGACCACCGCAATATTTGGTTTTCCGTCATGTTTAGGTGGAGACTTGTAATGCAGTCAATGCAAGGAAATGCATCAATCGCAATCGGACACAGCAATTTGTTGGCCGTCGAGAATTTTTGTCGACTTTCTTGGCAAGTATGACAGCTCTTGATAAATTCCTTAAGATCACCCGACACACTATTATGCCGGTAAAATCCTTCTTGTATCTGGAATTAAAGGACAAAATAACGCCAATTATATAAATGAGTCCAAAGTTCAGGCAAAATTACACTCACTTTATGCAGGGTCTTTTCCCGACCAAGATGACCTCCTCGTGTCATGCTGGCATGAGGCTCATTCAATGTTCTTTTCTTCTAATTTTCTGATAACATTGCGATTCTTTTACAAGTGTGACGCTGCTTCAATCCATCGACATTCTTCGAATTTGCCGTGTAGTACTGTTGGCTCTCTTCAAATATGAATTCTTTGTCTTGGATCTCAATCTTCTTTTCCCGTTCTTTGTTTCCTCTATTTTATAAGGGTAGGTTTTCTTTACAACGTATTCTTTTCGAAAATAATCAAATCAGTGATTTCTACTATTTCGATGTAGATGTGCGCTGTCAAGCAATGTAACATAGCTTCATTTATACCGCTGTCTTGACTAGCAATCCTAGATCATGGGTCTGTTTCACGTAGAAATTTTTAAGATAAGAATTGTAAGCTTCTCATCGAAATACTTACAGCTAGTTTCAGATGCTAGCTACAAATACGAAAAGTCAATTATGAATGTAGCTTATGACTTATCAATAGTTTTCATGAGATTTTCTTATGACTCATTTGCCTGCTTCACGTCACATAAGTCTCGCATGCTAGGATTCTAATGAGAGCATGAAATTAAAATAATATCAAAATTTTGCAGCATTGATAATTGCTATGACTCCATCGTGCCATATAAAGAAGCACCTAGACATACGCATATGCATGATGATAACAAAACATCCAAAATTTCCAAAGCATGGAGCTTTGCTTGAATAATATTCTGCCATTGCATTCTGGGCTTTAATTTTGGTAGTTGAAAGTTCTATTTTCAATTTTTACAGCTCCTTTTTGTTTCCAGTCTCAGATGCGATAGATGTGGGTTTTGAATCAATATACCACATGTTTTCTAAGCTTACAATCAGTCTTTTTCAAATAAGAGGTAACTGCAGTCACAGAAAATTTTGTAGTCCATTTATTGCTATTTCATTGCTATCATAGCCTCGTATTCGTGTTCAGCTTGCATACTTCTGTTTATTATAAGTTCATAAGATTATAGGAAAATTCCTAAAAGCTTATGCTTTAACGTGAAACAGGCTCTAAGTATGAGTACATAAGTATTAGATTTTACTTATCTTAAGAATTTCGACGTGAAACAGACCCCATATGTTTTTGTAGACGACAGAGCAATCAGTAGCAATTAGTAAGCAAAGTAAATCATCAGTAGGACACTCAGACGTACGGAGACTGAGTACGTGTATAGTTGTGGCTCTCAGTTTCCTGGCAGGAAGCTAAAATCTTGTTTTAATTTCTTATAGGAAGATGAAGCGGAAACGCTGGCGTCTTTTTCCGACCGGAAGCTAAAAGGAAAAAATATCTCATAACATCGGTGTTGCACTATACGTTTTCCTACCATTTCTTTTACCGGCCGGAAATTGTAATGCTGCTTGTATTTTCCTTGTCGGAAATAAGAGAATGTTTGTCACATTGATTTTGGATTTCCGCTATTCTTTTTAACCCCCTAGCTAAGTATGACTATCTCGTGTGCATCCTTTACCCCCTTCAATAATCATCTACCCCTTTTGAGACAATATTAACACGAAAAAGACCAACAAAATGATATGTCTAGAAAGAGAAGGAACGGTCATTTTAACCGCTGTGGGATTTTTCCAAAATCTATGAGACAAAATTCAACGTAAAATTCTTCCTGCTTATCTTTCATAGATCTTAACGTAAAAAGAAAGTAATGATCTCCTAGGGATACAGTTACAATTTTTATACAACTTTTTACTAACGGTTTGATTCAGCTTCAGGAAAGTCCGACTGATAGTTACAATTGCTTATTGACTGACACGTTTTTAAAAATAGTTGGTGCATTCGCCGGTAGCCACCTTTCATCAGTCGAAAAACATCAAATGCAACATAGCTAGGACGTTGTTGGTCCCCAGTCAGTACTAAAATAGCATCAAGTCACTTCTGGCGAAACAAAGATAAAACAGCACTAATTTCGCAGAAAAACAGTTTGTGTAGGCAGTGTGTTGCTGAAAAGAAATTGTGTATAAGGGCCACATCTAGCAGTAAGCACATTCATATTCTTCGATGAACTACGTCTGACATCAGAATTAACAATTGTTTTCTCCTTTTCACAGTTACTCTGAAAATAATGATGTCTACTACTTTAGGCCCACTACGTGTAGGCCAATCATAATCTGCATCCACAACCGACACAAAGGTTATGGTAAAAGTCATCGAAATTTCCTTCACTTTGTGATCCAGATTTTTATCTAATTGTTGTAAAATGTTTCAGCTATTTCACTGATGCAAAAAGCCTTTCTCTGTGTACTCATTGAATGAAGATGTGTATTTTTGTCATAATGAAAATCAGCTTTACAATTACAACTAGGCTGTACTACAGACAGGTTTCATGCATAAGTCATTCATTCGAAAGCAAGAAATTGCATTAAAGAGAAAAAAGACAATGAATAAAGGAAAAAACACAGTCGTTGCTAAACACTATGTGAGCACAATCGATTACAAAGAGAGATGCAAAACGGCAAGAAAGGTCTATGAGGATTTAGTGCTCGTGAAAATGGCACAGCAAGCTTCCTAGAGCGTGGCAGGGTACGTGGAAGAAGTGTAGCGAGCACATTACTTGGGTCAGACGGTTCATGAAAAAATTTTAGACTTGCCATTTGTCTGCGAAGGTCCAGAGGTGAAAACGCACCTCTGGACGTATTTTTTCAATCTTGCTTGAGTTTTGATTGCTCATACCAGTAAGAAGTGGTACGTTGTACTCCAGAATCGATACGGTAATTGAATTACTTGTATATAGCATGACAAGATCACTCGTTGAAATATGCTTCTTGAGACACTTGATCAGGTAGATTCGCTGACTTGCTTTCCTACAAATGTGCTTCACGTGATCGTCCCAGGTCATTATCTCGTTGTAAATTATCCCCAGGATTTTTAATTGTTTTTCGAATTGATTGTTTCGAGCAAAGTTTCGAGAGGTACATAATATTGCAGTTGATTTTCTGACTAACATACGTGTATACTTTGTTTTACTTTGATTTAGCACTAGCCCATGCGCTGTACATCAATGATCCATGTTTTGTATTTCTTCATTGAGTTTGCTTTCAACACAGCTATCCTCAAACAGCGGCACCACGACGATAACGTCATCAGCATATTTTGATATGAAGACATCATTCTTATGAGATTTCAGAGAACTCATGTGGAGACAGAAAAGGAACGCGGATAATTTACCCCCCTGCAATATATCTGAATTAACTTGAGTCACAGAACTGAAGATGACATTTTTCAACTTCACTCGCTGTTGCCGCCCCCCCCCAAGTAATTAAACCACCACAGAATAAAGTCTCCAGCAATGTAGAATCCATTAATGATCTGCACAAATTGTGATGATCAAGATGGTCAAACGCCCTTGAGATGTCAAGAGAGATCACTAAGGCTCATTTAGTTACTTCCAGATCAAAACCAGATGTCGTAAACTCATGCACGCTTATATTCATGAAGTATAGAATGATTTCGTCGAAACCCAAATTGTTCAACTCCATACTTTTCAACGAGAGTGGCTTTGATACTGTCAATGATATGCTGCTCCAAGATTTTGAGTAATACAGATATAAGTATGTAATCATTCACATGAGGATTACTCTTCTTCGGTATTGGTGTTGCAGTTTTCCATTGTTTTGGTATTATCTTATTTGTAATAGACAAGCAAATGAGATGAGTTAATGGTCCATCCAACTCATGATGTGCTTCTTCTGCAAGGTGAGGAGGAATATCATCATGCCCAGCATATTTCCTGGGATTTAAATGCCTAAAATATTTCAGGGCTTTAAATATATTCACATCTATATTCCAGTCTTAGTTCGAATTTTGCAATCATTGCTCTATCGAACACCATTCCGGCGAAAAGTGTGAGCAAAATCCTTCATTAACGGCTTCTGCAAAATCGATGTTTGTATATTGGCTAATGGAATCTATACTTTTATCGTTTGTTGATTCAAGAATCTTCCATAATCCATTGGCATTGAAAGAAAGTGAACACTACTGATATATGATAATTTATCACACGATAATTCATTTGTCAGTCTCAGTTATACACGTAATTCACTGAACGATCGATGAACTGCAATACATCCATATGGCGTCTGCGATGGTTTTGATATTTTAGTCATAGAGAGATGAAATTGTGAAACGAACTCACACACGCTGCGTTTGTGCCACTGACAAATCTTGCAATCTTGGTATTTCTGAATTGGCTATCTTCAATGACAGATGAGCTTATAAAAAGACAATCATAGTAATCTGTATAAAGTATGGAATTAATTGAGTGCGCAATAAGCTTGCCACTGTTGTAGTTGCAAAAGGGCATGCGATGTCAGATATTTCCACGAATGAACCAGATATTATGCTGCGGTCAACGTGACTGCTCTTAGTCTTTCTAGGTATAACAGCATTTTTCTCTATGATAAATAGAAAACAAATGTGTTGCGTGATTTTGCATGTCTGTCACCTTAAATCATTGTCACTCATGCGGTGTAACATAGCACTTGGTTGTGATTTTCTTTAACCAGGATATTTAGTAACGCAGATTTCCAATTCTCTATTGCCGGCCAGAAAAACAGATAGGGATAAAAGAAAATCGTAACACCAGTGTTGTTCTTCTTACTTTCCCCTGCTCTCATTTTCCGCGGAAAGTGTATGACTAATGTAGCTTAGAATTTCCGGGAGAAAGGCGGTTGTAAATTTTCGAAGTTAACTATCAGTTTCCGTGTTATTCGATTTTCCCTCTATTTATCTTGGAAATGTCAAACGAAAAATATCATTTTCTTGTAGGTTGAGATATCGAGTGTGTGACTTCTAGGAGACATTATTAAGTTTGCACTTACATGTACATCTCTGCTACACTTTAAACTGATTTAAAGATTCAAACTGTGATTTCTAGAAGAATGCATTATTTTATTTTTTCCGAGGGGGAAATTAAGTCACAGTTGTACTTCTTCCGGTCAGCAATTTAGATCAGGGGGGGGAATGAATATCATGATACCGGTACCTCGATTTTCAGTTTTTGGCAAATTCAGAGATTGTGGTTTTCAACAAAACTCATATTTATTTTTCGTACAGATCTATCATATTTGTATGAAATATTGCTTAATTAATGAATATTATCAAACTAAAGGATATGCAGACCTAACTTTAATTCAATGTAGCTGATCGGTATTCATCAATTTTTGAGACGACTTTTTCGGGAGAAGTATTTTTCACGCAGAACACTACAAGTCAATACAAGTCACAGAGCAATTGAATTCTGAGCTGTAGAAGTTGCAAGTTACGCATTACATTAAATTCTCCAAAAATCGCATATACCTCGCTTGAGTACAATCGGCTGATACGACTCTAGACTTCAATGCACGCACGGTAAGATAGATAAAATAGGTAATTCAACGCATTCTGATTCGCTGTCTTGTCTTGACTCACATTCTTTATAGGTAAGGGCCGGGAGTTCTTAAAACACCTGTAGCGAAAGCATGTTTCAAATGGTGAAGAAAGACATGAAGAGTAAAATGCACTAATCAGTGCATTGTTGAAATCCAAGTATAGAAGAAGACAAATTAATTGTGAATTAATTACAAAAGTAGATGAGTACCTGATTTTTTAAGTGCGTTCATTCTTATTTGGAATCCACAAAGTTGTACATTTCATGATCAACTTATGATGCCAGTCTGAGATGCTGAGATTTAGCTCAAGCGATATTGCTCGTGCATTAGCATTAGTATTTACATTAGCATGATTCTCAGAAAAACTTGTTTTTTTCAATGAGATTGTCTTGTAGAAATTAAACCAAATATACATGTACAACTAGAGATATTCACTTCTATACATTTTATTAAATAGACCATAATTGTTGTGAATTTCACTTAGTTCCATCATTAATAATGAATTCATCAAATATTTTGAAGCTGTAAGTGAGAGCCGACCATTATGCATACATAATGTACACATGAAATTTGTCTGCATCATTTAAATATTGCTATACTGTGTCAAGATAATAATCTCTACCTAAAGAATGTGAAAAAGCAAAAAAATGCCTACATGTAGGCATTTTTTCTAATATCCAATTTATTTGATAGGCATTAAAGCATGAAGTATTTTGGTAGAAAATTTTGTCAATAATTGATGAACAATTACATTGCCTCGTTGGCAGACATGTCAAATGCACCTTAAGAAGGAAGTTTATATACGGTTCAATAATAATATCTCGTAGAAATTACATCAAATGTACATGCACATTTCTATTAACAAAGCACAATTGTTATGGAAATTCATTTAGTTGCATCACTAATGATAAATTCATTAAATATTTTGAATCTGTAAGTGAGAGCTAAATGATCTATTATAGATATTGTACATATTCACATCCATGAGATTTGTCTACATCAATATGTCTATACAATATTCCTACACTGTGTCAGGATAGCAATATCCGCTTGAATAATGTAAAAAGTAAAAAAAATGCCTGGAACGACATTGTATCGTTGGCAGATATAGCAAATGCACCATAGGAAGTAGCATCATGGCATAAGATAAAAGTTGAATGCTAGTTTTTGATATACCAGGTAGACTATATTACTATTTGCATGCATGAATATCTTTAACTAAGCTGTGACAGGATTAACTTGCTTAATAAAAGAATGTCAAAGAGAAAAAGCATGCAGTTTTGATACAAATCTATCTCGGAATTCCAGATAGATTCAAATTCTTTTCTAGAGAAAGCTAACGATTCCTACAGATTTTCAATTCTCTCCTTTAAAGTCTAGCAATATAACTTCCACCTCAGCCATACTTGTGTTTTCATATAGGTGGAATCACCCTTCTATTCAGCACTTACTTAGTTATTAGTATTTTAAGTGTTTCTGCTATAAAACATCAGTTATAAGAATAAAAGTCAAGAATGAGGTGGAATACACATCAACATAATTCATCTCTCGAATAACTTTTCGAAAGAATTTATAAATATTTTGAAATTTGATATCCTGCGCAGTTTTTAGAACTGCATTTAAAAACTGATAATTTTATGAAAAATGTAACGTTTTTTGCTATGCTGTCCCTTTTTACAATTTTATCATATCAAAAAGAAAATAATGATAACAGATTTTACGTCTTTATTCTAGTTAGACCATTTTTATTGGACTCATGCGAAATATCTGAAGAAAGAAAATTGCTTAAAGAAGAGTAAGTAGGCATCTGTGCCTATATGTAGGCACTTGGTCAAATTATCGTCAAACATCGGGAATTCTCTACATGAGAATTTCTATTCTTGTGTCGAGTAAGGTATAGCACCTTGGACCTTGATTGGGGTAGCAAATGTTCCCAAATCTTGCTTCACACGCTCAAGTTTCAAAAAGTTAATAGAGAATTAATCGGCAGCAGTGCAATATGATTTTGTTTGTGAAAATTATTGTATTATAGTATTTTCTTTTTAGAATGACATTGTTGAATGCATGTGACTATCATCAAGATTTGGCAATATCAAATCTGTGCTTCCGTGCATTATTGTGATTGAATGAAATCTCTTACAGGACTTGTTAATAGTCTGAACATTAATCTACAGCTTTCCATTTTCTTTTACATATCATTATGATGTGCAAGTCGCTGCTTTTTCACTTTCCCAAATTTCAGTCATTTGAAAACGTTAAAACACCTCTAGTCAACCAATTACGGCACTGAAACTGTCATGTTAAGACAGTGGTGGGCAACGTGTGGCCCGCCGGGACATATTGGGTGGCCCTCCACCGCTTCTCATATCTGAAGTGGCCCGCGAACATTATTTGAATCGATGATGTAAAAGTGACTCATTCCGACTTCGACCTTTGAGAGGTGCATCCAAGGGTGAGGGATCCTCTTTAGAATTTGCAAGACCATTCATTAACAACTAAAGCAATATGATGGCACAAAAAACAAACATTCACATCCGAATTATCCAACCTTGCTCCTTTCGTAATTAATATCTTCTCGTACAAACACAAAATGGTCATCACCTGCGCGGCGCGAGCTAATGCTAAGTCACATAGTATTCGATGCCTTGCTGAGCATGTTTCTCTACGTAATAAGCCACGCCTCAATGAACCGATAAAGAGGCTGTTTTAATTAGAACTTGACTACGAATGGAGGAATACAAATGCAATATTTTGACTGGCCAATGGCCAATCTTTTTTTTAATATTCTTGCTGAACTACACTGATATATATTTCGTATACTGGATTGACATTTGCACACGACTAACTTTTGTGGAACCCATGCACGGTTTATGAAAGCCGCATATGTTTGGGTGACATATATGTACGTACAATGTATGTACATGTAGCATGATCAATAATTGTTGCAAAATCAATTTTATCTTGTGCGGCTTTCAGGCGGATAGTTGCATTGCGCTTACAGACCGTTGTTTTTCGATGAAATAAGGCAATGTCGGTCAAATCACAAAAAAGTCAAATTGCCGTTTACTTACTCAAAAGAAAAGCTTCCATGATTTGTTACAGGCCTATTTGCTCATCAATACTCACATGAGTTGTAAAAGTAAATTGTGATTCCTTATAATACTAACCACATTAGTTGCGTACAATACTGCTGTATACACGTACATGTAGAATTTTGTTATGTAATGCGACCACTATATATGCACGCATGATAGCAGCCCAATTGTGCACTTAAAAGTGCGGAATAAAATCGTATTGAGCCTATACTAATGCCTTTTAAAATTGGTGGCCGGCGAGCCTTTTCGCGGGCCACTCCTTTTGTCCCGCTATCCCAACTTGGCTGCCCACCACTGTGTTAAGACTTAATAAAATAGAAATGTCGTTTACAGAATTTTAAGATGCAAATACCCACTTTCTAAATATCAAGCTTGGCGGTGTAGGTATACAAATATACTGCATGTACACGTGTACTGAAAAGACGGGTCTGTCACTCGATTGAGTACAATGTGCAAATAAGATATTTCGTGCATGAAACATCTGAAAGCACGCTTTTAATGAAATTATCTTTCACAATTCAGTGCATAGAATTTCTCCATTGGATGCGCGAGGTGAGTTCCATAATGATGAACCTTTCAACAAATTAATGGACCCGAGTGTTTTCTTAAACGCATTTAGTGCTGATTGCTCTTTTCGAAACATCGTTGGAATGCTAAAATATTCTGCAAAACCAAAAACCTTCGTAATTGTTCTTTCCCAACGTATTCCCATTCATCGCAGGAAATCTGTAAGTTCATCTAAATGCAAATTGCATATTATTTTGTTATGTTGCGCAGAGGAATATCACTGGGAATTAAAGTCAGAATACAAACTTCATGTACATCACTCATATATCACTCAGCCGTCATTTCAAATGTTTCCAAGTCATTTAACTGATCTGAATGATTAGATCCTATTTATACACAGAGTGTAACACATCAAATGACTACAACATTGTTTTTGTCTATTTCGTTTTGTAAATGATTCAGAGTTTGAATTTATTTTGAGTACCAAGGTCACTCATTCAAGATACAAGTTTACCCTTGTTTATTAAACAGCTGCTACATCCATATCGCATTTGCAAAAGTCAGAATGGAGATAGTGGTGGTCCGGTTTCAGCTCAATTATAATAGTCAAACACTCGTTTCTATATCAATCAATTCTCAATTTTCATTTCTAAATAAATCAATTTATTCAAAAAGTGTTAAAAAATATATAGAAATTGACAATGCTGCTGAATGTCACTTCGGATTGTATTTTCTGCCGGTTGAATTTCCTCAATCAACAGTGACAATAGTAACGCATAGGCAGGTTATTGCAGATGATTCAGTAGACAATAACCGTGAGGTCTTTGAATATTGTTTTATCTGTTAAAAACATGATGATCAACAACAATTTCCATAATTTTGATATGCCTCATTGTTTGGCATTGATATTTTTAGAAAATAATTGTAAGTCTTCATCAAAATTATCAGTAAATCAATACAAGACACCAACACCCTTGATTCCCTCACTGACCGCACTCGCCCGACCTAGGAAAAGAACCGAAATCCGCAGTACAGACGAGCTCGCACCTTCTTCACTAGGCCACACTGACGGTTCAAAAGGAATACGAGTTAAGACAGAAGTCATCTCCAAGTAATATCGACAGCTTATTGTCCTTGGAGATGACTTTTGCCTTCACTCGTATTCCTTTTGAACCGTCAGCGTGGCCTAGTGAAGAAGGTGCGAGCTCGTCTGCACTGCGGACTTCGGTTCGATTCCTAGGTCGGGCGAGTGCTGTCAGTCAGGGAATCAAGGGTATTGGTGTTTTGCATTGACTTAATAGTTGTCATTCTCTTCAGATATTCAATGTACTGCGACAGTCCTTTGTTGTGAAAACTATCAATATTATCAAATTTTGTCGCTTCATGTTAAATTTTGATAAATTCGCATTGGAAATTTAAGCGAAAATAAAATATAATCGGAAGCACAATTGTAAAATGCTGCTTGTCTCCAATACCGCATAGTGAGCATAACAAAGTCCTAGAACTTATCCAACTCCTCAATGTGAGAGCATTAATCTAAAACACTCGGCTCGGCGAATTCTATCTGGTTTGCAATTTTTCAAACGGTGTAGTTTGTTGATCAGAAAAATCATTATTTGATAGTACTGATGCGTATGGAAAATGCAACGTTTGAAAATATAATCATCATCTTACCATAATGACGTTTTGTCATATTCATGCAATTATTTACTGAATTCCATGTCCTTAACCACTGCACACTCCACGAAGAAGTGGGTCATTGATGAATGATGCTGAACGTCTCCCTTTATTTATGACTTCGATAGACATAGATTGAATATGTCTACGATAGGAAATAGCAGAGACTACAGCGGACTGCCAATTGCTGCTTTGTTTACTTTTGCAGTTGGTATCAATCAAACATTTCAAAATTCAAAATAATGCTGTTTAAGCAAATTACGCAACAGGCCTATGAGTATGATAGAAATCCTAATAATTTATATTAAAAGTTATTTCTAATTGTCATTTTTGCTTCATAAGTATTTTTGATTTTTTCTAGTTTCTGCTGAGTTGTGCTATATGTTCATCAACTCACCTTGTTTTGACAGAGTTGCAATAACGGAATATATACTTGCTGAGCATTTATAAGTAGTATGGCAAGTATGTCACTTTAGAATATGCAAACGCATCCGAAGTTAATCTGATCAGTAAAAAGCCCCAAGGGTCTAAGTATTTTTGATTCACAAACATTTCAATTTAATGTAAGCCCACCCTCAATTTTTGAAATTTATACTTTCAATTGATTCATGTAGACTTACTTGCAATTGTAGCGAACATGATGAATGTCAGAGGATTGCTTGCAAATCGATATCAACATACTTCATTGCATTAGAGTCACAAAGCTAGATGTTTTCCCTTATCGCAATCACAGTTGATCTTAGTCAAGCAACTTTGAAGGGGGAAGCAGGTATTGGTGGGAAAATGCTCAATAAATAAGACGAAAATGTAAATCAAATGCTCACATCAGAGTGAAAAAGAAAAATGTAGCACATGAATGCGTGTGAACTGCATGAAGAGCGTTGAAAATTTTGCGCCGACCATATCAGAGCATGTTAATTTTGTTGCAGGCATGATTATTTTGATAAAATTTGTCTTGTGGCATGCAAAGTTCGGCATCTAATTTACAAGCACCCGAGCTCGCATAGAACCCCACTTTGTTGACAGCAAAAGGGTTTTTCTCACGCAAGGATTCAGGATATTCCGAAAAAATCAATAACAATATCATCTTTGGGTGGTGTTTTTGATGCATTTAGAAAGCTTTACATGACTTAGTCTTTGAATGGTGGTTAAAGTAGTAAAAGTATTTATTAGTTTTGCCGATGTAATTTACTAGTGAATAGTGATTATGTAAATATTCATTATTTGAAAAAAAGATTTATACCTCCAGAATAATGAAAATAAGGCCAAAATTTCTCGATATTGTATGTATTGCCGACGTTTCGGACGTTCGTCCTTTGTCAAGGCACAAGAGCAATTCACAAAAGTATGGGCATGCGCACACGAACAAAATAGGCTTATATACAAATTTTTACAATGCATTAGACACAAAAGCGATTAGAAATCAGTCATTTCGATCTTTCTATTAAGCTTGGGTTCCAAAGATCTGATTTGACGAGATTCGGACAATGTAGTATCTACAGGATCTCTACATTTGTCAATAATTTGTACATCAAAATAATCGATAGAACCGGTGTGACCTTGATGTTTCTGCAACAAGTGGTCAGAAAGGGCACTGATTTTGTTGCCGGCGTTAATGCTGTTACGATGCTCAGCATAACGCAAATAAAAAGGGCGGCTACTTTTGCCGATATAAAATTCTGTACATAATTTGCAGGTAAATTTATAAACGATAAAACGGTCATTGCACCTATAATTACTATTCAGCACGTTACAGAGATGACAGTTTTTATGCTTCTCATTTTTACTTTTATTATTTAGGGCACTGGAGAGAGACTTATTTGGTTTACTGATTAGGTTAGCTTTTATATCATATTTGTCCATAAGTTTGTGGATTTGTTTGTTAGTCCTATCACTTACAAAATCTAATGTTAAATTAGCTTTGTACTTAGTGTATTGCTTTTTCTTTTTCTTTTTGTTACTTTTGTCTACGGTAAAATCCTTATGACTGAAGCCGTTATTGCGACAATTATTTTTGAAAGTCTCAATAGCAATTTTACTTTTTTCCGGATCGCTACATCTTTTTTGCACATAATTAATGCTGTTTGTGATATAATTTCGCTTTACATGATTAGGCAAATGACTACTTTTATTTAAGTAAATTCCCGAGTGTTGCTCCTTTATGTACCAGCCATACGAAACTGCATTGTGTTTTACCTCAATACTAATATCCAAAAAGTTTAAAACTTTATCTGGGATCTCTATCGTAAACTGGATGTCATTATGAACTCCATAAAACACTTCCAAAAATTTACTATTAAGAATCAAATCATTTGGGTAAAATGGACCCACAATTATGTCATCAATGTACCTGGCATATATACGAGGGTTCAGATCGAAACTCTCACGCAAAGTTTTTAGGGCTTTTTGCTCTATAAACGATATGAAAATTATGGCAAAAGGTGGGCTGTAATGTGCTCCCATAGGGCAGCCTTTCTTTTGAATATAATGCTTACCATTATATTCTATTTCGTAGTTGTACGAGACAAACGATAAAATCTTTTTGACGGCAGAGTCAAGCCGTAAGTGTCTAATTGATCCCAATGATTTTCTATGAACTGGCTTATATACTCTATACCTTCTTGAATAGGTATATTAGAGTATAAATTCTTTATATCTAAAGAAACGAAAACTTTCCCAGTGTCACATTGATCTATGCTGCTCAATTTACTTATCAAGTCATCCGTATTTTTAATGTACGACGGTATGTATTTGAGAGCCTGATTTAGGATTTTTGAGAGCAACCAGTCCAACTTCTCGGTTGGATTATTCCTACATGAGGCTATGGGTCGCAATGGGTACTTATTTTCAACCTTATCCTTGTGGTCTTTTATGGTAGTGAAAAACCTCGCAGCTTGTGAGCCAACGTTATGTAATCTCATTATATCACTTTTGCTAAAGGCATTAGCACAAACATTCTTAACAAGGTTATTAGCCTACCTCTCAATGGCGTGTATTTTACTTTTATTCAAGAGCTTGTAATTATCACTATCTAGTAATAGCTTCTCAGTGTTTTCTTCATAATAATTTTTGTCAACAACAACTAATCCCAAGCTTAATAGAAAGATCGAAATGACTGATTTCTAATCGCTTTTGTGTCTAATGCATTGTAAAAATTTGTATATAAGCCTATTTTGTTCGTGTGCGCATGCCCATACTTTTGTGAATTGCTCTTGTGCCTTGACAAAGGACGAACGTCCGAAACGTCGGCAATACATACAATATCGAGAAATTTTGGCCTTATTTTCATTATTCTGGAGGTATAAATCTTATTTTCAAATAATGAATCCCAAGCACCTCCTGCTCACGGCTCTTTTGTATTATGTAAATAGAATAATTAAATATTGAGTTGCATCCTCAGTTGAAAATGGAAGCAGACCTGAATAGCTGCTATTTCATACAATATCAGGAATCATCAGCAGGCCTAGTTTTACATCTCTCAACATCAACACAACTCCCTATCAGTTGCAGCCATGCCCGGGTCAGTTGCCCGACGTTCAAAGTGATATTTCATGAATGCCCGTCGAAATTTCTCTAAAGCTTGCTTATCGCAAATATCATACTAGTGATTAGTTTACATGGAAAATATATCATCGTGGTTCCGGTGTCGTAGTGAAAAATGACTTTCGGCAGAAGTGACTTGCCTAATCATCTTTCCAAGAAATTGTAAAAAATTAATATTTTTTGAAAAAAATAATTTTTCATGACCTCGGGTTGTGACATTTAATTGTTTTATAAGTCAGACTTCAATCAATCCCATTCAACGACAGTGCTTAGAAAATGCTTCTTGAGTGATGCTAAAACTGTTGAGTTCGGTGCAAGTGATCGAGCACATTTTCGTTGGATACCGTCCAAGCCAGGAAAGCCCCTTACTGTGACCCTTGACATGTACATGAAGCTCAAATCTGCAGGAAAACGGTCATTCAACTTATGCTCTGGCTACTAACATTAACACTACTGTGGTAATGAACTGTCGAGCGCACATCTAATGCATCCGAGGACGCGTTCCCAGTTCCATTTAAGTCGAAGATGCTTCGGCCGGTTATTGAGTGAGTCGGAAAATATACTTTCTTCGAGATAATTATCCCTGCTTTGTATAACGATTTGTATTGTCATGGAATTTTATCATTGCATTAATGAATATTTAGAGGGTAAGGCTTAGTGAATTCAATCTCGATCTCGCCTATCAATCTCGAGTTCAAATTTTCCAAACACCGAGATCTCGAGATCTCGAATTCGAGATTAGAAATAGGCATATTTCAGAGTTGTGTCAATCACTCGGAAAAGTGTAATTTATTGCATTTTTAATGTCATGCCTAATTACAATTACACAGTCTTATTTGTAATTGAAATATTACAACGCAAAATCTGGACTATGTTTGGCATTCATTTTAAGGTGCAGAACAATATCCTTGCAGCTGAGAATTACTTCCTGCCGTAACAACTATATATCCTGCCTATTACGGCCGCTTATGGACTATGTTTGGCATTCATTGTAATGTGCAGAACAATATCCTCGCAGCTGAGAATTTTTTCATGCTGCAAAACGAAGTCACCTGAATTCCAGGTCAGCATGAGAAAGGATGTCGAACTGCTAAGTATTTTCATTTCCTTAAAAATCAAGCAATTGCTGAATGGTGCCGCACTTCCGTGACACAAGTAGAATGACCACGTAAATGTTAAGAGCATTGCGTTCCTACCGCATAACCGGTGCTAGAATGACTGTTTACAAATGCAATACATGACAGGGACTCAAAAACCCTCATGTCTGACAGTGGCCGATTCAATCCCATAATTCCGTCTCTACTAAAGATTGCAAAAATATTTCATTTACGTCGAATCAGGATGAACAATCCGTTTGGCGTAAATACGATAATAGCGATGTTTCCCAAGATCCTATACTTCATTCATTATCAGAAATGAAAGTGATACTTTATTAAATCCAAGTTCTAAATATCCAGTTAGATCAAGCACAAGCTTAAGAGATCAGTTAAGTTGAGGGTGGAATGGCAGATAGAAGTACA
The DNA here is from genome assembly GCA_907163375.1 of Prostheceraeus crozeri. NCBI lineage: Eukaryota > Metazoa > Platyhelminthes > Polycladida > Euryleptidae > Prostheceraeus > Prostheceraeus crozeri. The sequence continues at coordinate 36,459 of CAJQUW010001546.1, forward strand.
CTTAAGCTGTGATGTCAAAACAGGGTGCTTGATGCAGCTGAGTAATCGAAGAAAAAGCTACTGAGCACTTATTCATATCCTCGTCTACTTGGATAACCTATGAGTATGTACGTAATACCGTAATTAAGTCTAATGCTTATAGCTCAAATGATATTTTGGTTTCCATTCAATAAGACAACAATGTTCAATCTAAGTTTGAATAGGAAATTGCCAACAAAGCTAGAAAACTAGGGCAATTAAAGAAATTCATGAAAGCAAGTTTTATAATGCATAATGCATCTATACATGTAGTATACACCCTGTAGCAAAATTAATGCTACAGAGATCTATAGAGATTGTTATATAAAACCATAATTAATTTCTCTTTCGTTGATTAATTGAAGCTTACAATTCTGTAGCGGTGAAAGAGACTTGTAATTAGTACACAATAAATATAAAAGTTTGACAAGTTGAAGAACCTGTTACAAGGGGCAAAATGATTCTTGTCATTAAATATTTAGGAACCTGAAATTTATTACCGTGCAGGTTTGTACACAACACAAGTATGTATGTATAACACATTAATATGCTATGTATAAATGTATGCATGGTTTATACACAAGTGTATGCATAACAAAAAAATCTAATCTAGAGATCTCGAACGCCTTAAAAATTGTGAGACATTGAATTCACTAGTGAGGCTGCGCAAAATTAAGTTCAGTTCGGTCTAGAAAGAACACACTTAAAATTAAGTTCAGCATATCAAAGAACATGCTACCAGTCGCTGAAGATTCATTAAAGGCAATATTGGCTCTATTATCTGTCCGCCACAAAGATGATTTGGAACCGATACAAATTTCAAGCTGTAACTCGGAGGAATGAGATTATCAATTCCAACTTATTTTTATTTTTGAATAACCTAGTTGTTTATAGACTATATGAATGAATCTATGAGCGCTGTAAGACTTAAAATATGTCACATTTATTTTTTCATATTACTCGGCTTTTTTCTTGCCCGACCCATATACACTCGAAATTGCAAATGACAATGGATTCATAGTTTCATAGTGCTATCGGAATCAGTGGATTTCCATGTTGGCATGCTCATACAAAATGCAATGCGGAACTTGTCATATTTAAACACAATGCGGATTGGATTGTGATCACGAGGAAGTATACCTACGAGTTGTATTGATCTACTTTATCGCCAAGTACCCCGAAAATTGTCACAATGGTATACGTCACATAAGTGCACGCATTATTATGGGAGATACATTCAATGGGAAAATTCTTTGAATGATAGTTGCTAACTCACACTTGTCACCAAGTGGTAACAAATGTTGCGTCAGAAATGTTAAATGAATGTGCAAGTTACTTTGGTATTGTAGTTCAAGCAAAGTTCTAAACATGTAACTTCAAAATATTTCACTGCGTAATTGCATGTAAATCGATGTTTTGAAAATTGATTTTTAAATATTTATCACTTAGTATTGTAGTTGGAGCACCAGTCTAAGACTTTCACAGAAGGATGCACTTTGTATGCGGACTTACTGTACAACGGCTATTATGAATATGTTGAACTGAAGGCACTGATATTTAGCTAGCTAAATTTGGCTAGATTTTAGATAATTCTTTATCCTTTGAATAGCTGTTTTCATTCAGTATTATTGCATCACATATCAAAACTCCTTTCTGTAATGAGATACCGCAGCCTATAATGAGATGCTACTTTTTTTTCAACAAGAGTTATACAGCCAATTAAAAGTCTATTATCCCCTGATGCTCCTGTTATTGAAATACATCATAAGGGAGCTACAAGTTGGAAAATTCAGGGTCGAATCGCATCATGAAATACTTACATACGTGTAGGCCTACTTAAGCCTATTTTTTGATAAACGATTTAGTCAACTACTGCATGCCGTTAGTCAATAAGAAAGTATGCCTACCAATTAGGAGCCTAATAATGATATTTTCGCGTGGCTGTTGGAATAGACAGAGACATCTTGGCAATCATAAAATTCTGATCAATGCGTCTTTTTTCCGAGATAATCATAGTCTATGCAGAAGACAATCTTCAACTGTCAAAATATAACCTCCATTGTCTCTGATCGATGCGCTTTGTAAGCTTAGTTCAACCTGCTTCGAGTGACATCTTAAATCTAGATTGCGAGCAGGATAATGGATGTTGATTTAGCATTCGAATTCCCATTGGCCTTGTTATGACGAAATGGGTAGCTTGATGATGAGTTTGTAACCTGAGGCTTGTAGAAAAAATAGTCCTTTGCATCTCACCGGGACTGGGAATGTAGCCTCTATCAATCGTCTTTATGCATCGATAATGATCACTGGAAAGGACAAATTCTCATGAGTTATAAATGAATAGATGATATCACTCCTATGTATATGTATTATTATTTTTCAGAAAGAAATAACAGAATTTTTGTTTCATGTGAATGCCCTGTGCTATCGCTTTCCGTAATGACAATCCTTTTCCTATTTATTCAGGCCGAAAATGCAATTTCGTCAATCACGGGCATACAAGTAAATTTTGAAGAGGAAAAATGGCGCGCAGTTCATTGCGAAGTTATATTCCAGAGGTCCTTTCGGCCGATCTCGTTAGTGGAAAAACCGGAATGACATAAAATTGAAAATTATGACAAAGAACAAACTTAATGTGGACACATTTTACCATGCAAGAAAAGGTACATCAATAGATCCTTCTGCTTGCATTGATCTGGCTTGTAACACTGAATATGCATTGCTTTGGAAATTCGCAGCAAACGATCATGACGTGTTTTGCACACAATAGAAAATTTGAGTAGGCAACAGGCAGAGGATCTTTAAGACATGCAGAAACACGGCGAGTGTGGAACAAGACACATAGATCAGCGACAAAAAATCGGATGGAAACAACTCTTCATAGAACGATGAAGAAAAGCTGCTGATTTATCGCCTTAAAATGGTTCACGAAGAGGTTCTTAATTGGCATGCCCAGTGAAGTGATTAAAAAGATCTCATGCTGTAAAACAACGATTTTCGAGAATCCTTACTGCAACTCAATCTTTCCAATGAGTTTAGATGACTAAAAAGCTTCTGCCTATTTGTGGATGCTGATAATTGAAATTGCACTATTTATAGTTTTTGTATTATATCTTGTGCTTCTTTCATGAAGATAACAGCTCAATGGTAGGATGTGTAAACAAACCGAAAAAAAAATGCATTTCCCGTGAAAGGACCTCAAACATCCTTCAATTAAATTTCTAGTCAACATACGAGAACGGTTGGTACCCCCATTTGAGTAGGAAGATGAAATTAACGCCCTAGGACGTTTGTTATAGAATTTTCGGTAAATCCTACCAACAATACATCAAATTACTGTTTACCATAGAAACCTCTAAGATTTTGTTTGCAAGCCATAAAAGCAAAAAGTGGACTTGTAAATAAATTAGGTTTAGCATTTTCCATGTCACCATTCAACGGTTGTCAGTTCTATAACTCATATTTCTGAACAGTTGATAGTGTATGATATCCTTTTTTCATTTTATCTGGTCACTCCACGAATTATCGAGATGCTATTTACGCTATTCCTACCATGAGAGATTTCTGCCGTAAGCATTTTGTTCGTCTATCATTAGTTCAAACGTTTCAGACAACTTGATCTTACAAGAAAATCAACCTACTTGATTGAAAAGTGGCGATTGCTAGTTGAGGAAATTTCACAAACACGATATAGCTGACGTTAATGGAATTGCTATCTTTTCCTTTTGTGAAGTAGATAAAAGGTTTTCAAGATCATTGTCATGTGGTCATTTGCACAAAAATGTGGTAATATGATTTTAACTCAATATAGGTCTGTTTGATTTGGATTTGAAAACAAGATTAAAGCAGAGCTATTAATGATAATTTGACCAAGCGCCTAGACATTTTTCTATCTCTTCTTTAAATAAGATCAATTTAAGTTTCGTTCTAGCAGCATACTGATTTGATTGAAGAAGTTGTGCCGATTGATGATTTTGATTTTGAATAGTTTGGAGAACATCAGGCGAAATTTATTGAAGAAAATTGAAGCAAAACAAATTAAATAAAACCACGACATGTTTCGGCTAGTCTTTACGAGAAGGACCGGCAAGTGATTTGGAAACGACATGTACATCAGTGTGATTAACCGAAGATGGAGAGAAGGAATCATTTCTCTTGCCGCAAACTTTTTTATCGTCAGTGAGGCTGGAAGCTTGATGGCTCAACATTTTCTTTTGTTTTTGAATGTGATGTGTATATCGGTGTATTTATGTGATAGTTTGCAAGAAATTCCTGAATTACTGATATAGCTATTCATAAGTTAACTTCCTGTATCATTCATAATGATCTGCGTCATTTATCGATGTTACTCTTTAAGCAACGTCGCCATATTGCATGTGAACACCAGACTGCTACCACAGCGAAAAATACAGAAACTTACTGGAGTTGCATAAAACATATTTTCATCACAATTTTGCTGCGTTCAAGAATTGAAAAGAAGAAAAGTTGACCAACTGTGGTATTCTAAATATTTCACTGTCATGGCCAGAGGTGCTACTATTTCATTTTCATTTCATTTCATTTTATTCTGTGTCAAGCAAGACCAAAATACAATTAAATCATGCATACAGAAAAACACACACACATGAACATCATCAAAGTTAAAAGTTCCGGCATAAAAGAAAGAAAAAAGTGGACTTAAGAGGCTCTCAAAACGCTAAGGCTGTTCGAATGCTGTCCACAATACCATAACAGCACACAGGGGCCGAAAGTCTTTTCTTCTCAATCCTCCCTAAAGCCACATCCATCAGAACACCTACATACCCGTCGCAAATATCTGCAACTAATTGCACAAAATATCAACCCAACAGTCCTGGTGAGATGCGCCAAAACGCAAGACCATTGATTGTTTCATTTGAAATAGTCTACTAGTCCATGGATACTGTGTCTATTTGTAGAAGTCATTGAGAGCTATTATACAATTTTTCATTGCTGGAATACGAATTAAAATTTGGTTCACAGAGTCATAATTGAAAGTGATCGGCATGCTGGTTGTAAGAACTTCTCAAGAATTCACAGATAAAAATTCTGATTATTGGATAATTTCTCCGTCAGACGATTAAAAAACCTAGCGCTTTTCTGGAATAAAAATATTGAAAGCTTCTTTACCTACAATAATTTCTCACATAAATAAAATGATTTTCATTAGCCCTTTAAAGCACAATTAACACTCTTAAGATTTCTTGGCCTATGATTTCAAGCTGAAGTAATGCATGTTCTGTAATAGTAATCTTCAAATTCCGGAGGAAGAAATAGCAATCTGCCGTAGCGCAGCGAGGGCAGATTCTATTTTTTCTGAGGGAATTTGAGCAAGAATGCTACTGTATGCCTGTTATATATCATGGTAATGATCAGATATCTTTAGTGTGACTAATTTTTATATGGAAATTCTCAGGGATTTCTACCGGGAATTTTTTTTTAGGGATGGTTCTTTGAATATATTTGCCGGCTAATTTGATAGATATCTATTCCGATCATGATATATGTAAATCGACATTACGTAATAGATAATGCATAGATTTGAGGTCATTATTTGCTATAATTACCGAGAGTCGATGGCTCGAGGTTATTATGACAAAAAGTGACCGAAGAAATATATGCGTTATCTGTTATGATGCATGCCTTCTTCCATAGAAGTCGGCACCAGGTTAATAATTTCCAATCAGGAAATAATTACCTGCTTCATGGAACTCATTAATCTGATAATACTCTTGATAGATTATAGGAGCAATATTAAAAATGATGAACGCACAGAGCGTTTTAATGGATTTCCTTCTTTGTCCTCCTGTCGCCGCAGTATTTTGTAAGTTCATTATTGCTTCTGTGTATACAGGATCTTCGGACGGGGCAACAATCCTGATTACAAACAGGCTTGATAAATATAAATGCCAATCATAAAACAAGGAAACCAGCACGTACAATTTGCATTTTTCCCCAACTACTGTAACTTCCCCCGGCGTGTGCCATAATTTTCATGCAATTTCTATTCTAGGACTTTCTATGGTATTGTTAATTTCTATGGCCACAAGTAGATATTGGCCACATTGTGCATGGACTCCTTGGTATCTTAAACTATCATGTGTTTCATAATGCTTTGGAAACAGTTTGCCCTTTTATCTGGGATCATCTTCATTCGATTGTAGAAATCTAATAATGAAAGATTGAAAGTCTCCATTTGATTATCGACCTTCAATAATATATTGTTCAACTGCGTTTTCGGTAGCTTCGGATGGTCATTCCTTGAATAAAGGGACTTACTTGACTTACTTATATATAATGGATTATTAAGAAATTTTTGCATTTCCATTACTTTATCAAAAAAAAACCTGTAAAATGATTATATGACTTCGATTTACATTGCGTGCTAGCATCTCTTATAATTTGGCAACTTAATGAAAGTCAAGTAACTCGATTTCGTTCTATTTGTGATTTCATTTACTTATCTTTTTCCAATTGAAAGTACAGTTTTACTTTTGAAAGACATTCTGTGAAAACGTGTTTACACACTAATATGCTGGATCAAAGACACTGACATCTTGACATAATTATAATGGATATTCGTTCTTAATTTCATGAAAGATTATGTGATGACGTGAAATGTGAATGCATTATTTATTTACTTGAGAGAAGAGACGTTCAATAATAATCACTGATCAGAAAGCGTCCATTGGCAAGCTAATTTATTCAAGTTAGCCAATGAAAGACTATTCCAACGGTTTGACATTGTCACAGCACACGGAATTCACGCATACTTCTATTGTTGTGTGACTTTACAAGTTGATATACTCTCCCCATTATTGAGAACGATTGATCTTCTAATACATCGATATATCTTGACAGCTCAATCTTGCTTCGCACCCTCACCGTGGATCTGCTCAGACAACAGCTGAGGGTGAAACATTCATCGATTGACTGTGCTGTATTGTGAAACAGTTCTGCTATTTTTCTACAATCTATACCAGAAGAGATCTGAGATATGGCTTCAAAGGATCCCCTGGATAAATCAGATTTAGTGGAGAAGTTAAAAGACCGACTTCGAGATGTTCCTCCTATAGAAGAGGAGCCAAATTTCTTTTCCAAAGATGAGACGTAAGTGCGTTTTGAAACACCGTTATACGATATTTCGTTATTTGATTAACAAGTTATGGTGAGAATCATGTCTACAGTTGCGATTAGCAATATGCATGCACGCGTATGAGATAGGACCACTAAGACAAACTTGATTTAAGATATTACTTACTCCATTCATAAATATCAATATGCAATAACTCTGTGTACAACAATCAAATTACTCATATTGTCGCTGAACATGAGACACGCCTTATCTTTTTAACAATTGGGCCACCCATTAAGAGGTTGCAAAGTGCCAGTCTTTCCTACCTACTTGTGCCTCCATTGCGAATTTTCAATTTCAACTTTGCAGTGGTTAATGTGCTGGCTCATTAGTTACAGAGCTATGTTATGTTATTACATTTGAGAGAAATATTATGATATGTGATAGGCGACCGCAAATAGAACTTCAGTACAATATTGCGTTTTGAAGATGTCATCGTTAACTCAATCATTTTGGCCGCCAGACATTGCTGAGGCGTGTTTATATGCGGGGGATTTGGTTTTAATTTTATGTGAAATTAGTACTAATTTAAAAGATAACTAACTTTTGATGATTTTCGGCATATCGATGTCCTTAGTAAATGACAGGTGGTCATGTAATCGAAAACAGCAAAATTAGGAACGACCCAAATGATGAGTCATTTTCATGTGCACTATGGTCGAAATTGTCAGTACGGGAATGATCATCTTGACTCTTTGAAGTAAGCGAACCTCAAAGGCAACCTGTCTTAAAAGTCCTAACTTTTGATTGTCTTTGATGTGCTGTACTTGGTGTAATCAAAATATTGCTAGTGTACAAATACTTCTGATAGTCTGATTGTAGACTTTGATGCTAACTTCATTGACTTAATTTTTACACTCTTGAAAGATTTTTACAAACGTTATCATTATATCCACTTCGCTTTCAACATAAAGCAATAAAGTATGTGTCTCAAACAGGCATTGAAAGTTTAACATCTGGAAAGAATTGCCGAAACTTAACTATGTCGTCCTTATAAGCCTATATTTGTGCAGAGGAACTACTCATTATTGATTACATCACCGATGTGATATCATCTTCGATTTCATTAAATATACTCTTGCCTACTTAGTTTACTTTTTTACAAATGAGGTTGTTAATATATAGTACTGCATGTGAAATGTGAATTTTTGGGAGAGATTGTCAATGGATTTGTTATTATAGAGAGAGAAAGGTACGTTTCTTCAGACTGTGAACATGAATCATAATTACAAGCAGATTAAAAAACCAAATCGTTACGATATATTAAAACACGAAGTTAAGTTAAGATCTTGAGTCTGTAATCTTAGTCACAAAGGGTATGAGACTACATTATGCAAACAGATGGCAGAAATGAGTTCCGACGTAGAGTAGGCTTGGAATATGGCAGCATAAATCGACCGGATATTAATGAATATTTTCATTTCCTTATAAGTTAAATGTCTTAAGATTCTTATCAGAAATGTTTCATTATTGATGTCTCAAATCTACAGCATTGTATAAATACAGTCATCCCAAAAATGTCTGTCACCGTTTGAATTGCTTTCTAACGTCAATAGGTGACACCGTTATAACATTGCCAATTTAAAATATCTGTGAAAGCATTGATCACTAGTATGCCTACACGATCAAAGAAGTGAAAGCAGTAAAATTGAGAAATAAAATCGGAAGAGAACTAAAGGAACTAACGAAAAGAAGGCTTATAGTAGAGACTTTTGGCTTTTCAGTAATAAGGATGGAAACATCAGAAATTGCTTTGCTTCTGAAAAAAAGTTTTAGGATAGAGAGCGAGACACAAAGAGATGTTTAGTGATGTATGGTGTTCTACCGCTAGAAATGGAAATCCACCGAACACAGCAACCGCCCACTGCTTAGGCTCTATGCTATGAATAACAGTTTCATCCACAGTAGAGTTACTGAAGATGTGGAATGGGCGATTGTATTATAAACGGTCCAGCGGTCTGCGCGGAAACGGAGACTGCTTGTCGCGAGTACAAAGGAGATTGAGAGAACGATTGGTTAAGAAAGAAATGCATGTGGAGAGAAATGGTGATACTAATTATAAAAAGGTGATAAGAAAGAACGAGATTAAGTTTCGAAGATTGTGGAATGAATGACAGACGGATTCAAGTAATCTTCAGATGAGCAAATGGAAGCTGGGAACTCCAGATAAGGCATACAAAGAACGGGAAGTTTGTTTGAACAATTAATATTCTGGGAGCGATCCGACTTTATGATCTTAGTAAGCTGCAAATTCTGAAATATTTCGTGAAATTCAGCAAAGGTGATTAGTTACATTAGTACTAGACAAGGATTTTTATTCATCGTTAACAGTCTGTCCGATTACATCTGTGTCATAAAACATAATTCATCAATTGTTGAAAATAACGGATCGTAGTAATTCATTGTAATATAAGGAGGCGATCCGGAAAAAAACGGATCGCCTCCTTATATTACAATAATTCATCAATGGTTGATCAATTGCATTATGGTTGAAGCACTCGAAGGATAGAGTGGATTCTCGCTACAACACTTAAGCATCCTATTGAAAATACCACTGCTATCACTAAGCTAACTATTTTTATTGACTTATATAGAAGGAAAATTTATCAAAGCATAGTAAGATGTTTTGATGAGTATATATTCGGTTGTATCAGAAATTGACACACATTTTTGGGACTAGTGCAGCATATAAACACAGGAATAATTTGCAAAAATTGATCTTTTTGGAGATAGGTCAAATATTTTTTTAGTCCTCAAGGACATAATCTCAGCAAAAGCTAAATCTTTTGATATAAAAATGTTTGCTGTACTTTTTTTAGTTGAAACAATGATGCCGTGCATTGCGAGTATTTTGTTTCATAAAAGAACGACCCAAGCAAATGTCTTCTTTACTGACAAACGTGAAAAATAAAAACCAGGACAATGTTATGGAGGGATCATTGACAAAAAATGTACTGCTTTGGTATCTTTTATTATGCGTTGGTGTATGCAGATTGTCGATTTATTGGGTTCTGGTTAATGTCATTTTCCGGATAATCGGGTTGAGAGAAGTACATGTATATGCATCGAGTTCCCCAGATTCGATGAAATGATGAAGCACATCATTGAATCAGGTTGACCCTGTATTCCTGTGAAAATTGTCGAGCTACCAAGAGAACAGTTATCAAGCCACGTACCAAGTGGAGGAGACAAAAAACACGTGTTGGATTTACACAAGCAGTCAGTTCCAGACGTTCCAGACTTTTCTGAGTTCCCAACAACGCTGGGTACTTATGGGTTATCTCCCCCCACGCTTTCAAATCTATCTAAAGTCCGTAAAAATGAATCAACCGTCGTAAAACTTCAGAAACACGTATTTGAGTATAGTTTCTACACACATACAAAAAATTATGCAAATCCGACCAGTACTTTTTGAATTAGAGACGATAACGTGGAGTGTAGCGATGTCAGCAGCTTGATCTGACTTGTCTGTTCGACGCATTATTGTTACTTGTGTGTGCATTGCTCTCTTTCCGTCTCCGTCTCATCCACTGTTATTTGAAATCTTCCCACGACCACTACCTTGCCACACCTTTATTAAGCCAAGCATATTGATATAAGGGCTGTGGACTGGGTCATTATCACTTCTAGAGTTGTAACTTCTAGAGAACTAATTAGAAATCAAGTTTCAGGGCTCTACGACACGAAACGAGTTCGATCTTTTTTAGATGGCGTGAAATGCCTTCGGTTGTCGAAGACATGCAGACAAAATTTAGGTCGATCCAAGTAAGCAGACAGAACATTTCCTTGTTCCAATATATTTCTCAATCAAGTCATATCTAAATTTAATGGATGATTAACGCTTTTTATTCAAGGGAGCCAGTAATCTAGGCCTTTTATTTTCCAAACACTTGTAAAACAACACTTGGCCATGCTTATTTTTTGCACATTTTTGGCCATGCTTAGGCGTTTAACGCCGTCTATCTCTGGCGTTTTGTGTCGTAGAGCTCTGAAACTTGATTTCTAATTAGCTCTATGCTTGGATAGCGTAAGTTTGGCTCGCTTGGGAAATCTGATTGATGGCAGAAAAGTTTTGGCTATGCTTGGGTTTTTGGCTATGCTTGGATCATTTTTGGCTATGCTTGGAAATGATCATTAATCTCTTTGAACTCCCACGCATTGATTTAAGGGATTGGCTATCTCTGTATTTAGTGTGTTGAGAAGGAATTTGACGTGAAACTTGACATCGAACAACATGAGAATGCTAGCAATCGACAATGCTAGCAAGTCACCTTGATGAATTCATCTGGAGGCAAAGGTATGCTAACAGTCATGCAGATCCCTTCAACAATATTCTTGGACATCTTGCTGAATGGCATATAGTTTCTTAATGTTTTTGAAGCAAAAAATGCCTTTAATTGGATAAATATTTGTTTTTAATTTGGGACCAGTAAAGTACAGGAGGTGATATTTAGGGACCAGTAAAGTACAGGAGGGGATATTTAGGGACCAGTAAAGTACAGGAGGGGATATTTTGGGACCAGTAAAGTACAGGAGTGCCGAAGTCAGATCAAGCTGTGGACATCGCTACACTTCACGTAATCGTCTCTAATTCAAAAAGTACTGGTCTGATTCGCATAAAATTCTGCATGTGGGTAGAAAACATGCTCAAATATACTCAGTGACAAAAATAATGAAACAAGTCATAATATGAATACTTATGACTTAAACTTGGTTGTACTGCACGTTTGTTTGTTGTTTGTAAAAGGAGAACTCGAATGCTTTACTCAAAAACATTTAATTTGATACTCATGATTTTATCAACTTAAGTTAGAAACGGGTGTGACCACCGCGAGCATCCAAACAGGCATCGATGCGTGAGGGCATGGATGAGCACAGTCGCTGGATGAATGCCAGGTCTAAGAGGTTCCACTGCTCGATCAGTCTGTCGGCCAAGATCTTCAAAGACACTGGTGGGTGGTTGTACCTCTCCCTCACTCTGCGACCAAGTTCATCCCAGCAGTGCTCGATGGGGGAGAGGTCGGGAGAACGTGAGGGCCATTCCAAGGTTGGGATTCCACTGCTTGCTATCCTGTTAGAGACCACTGAAGCGCGATGGGGCCTTGCGTTGTCATCCTGAAAAATCAATTGATTCGATGTCACTGCTGGAACCACGACTGGTGTCACGATCTCGTCGGCATATCGCTGTCCTGTCAATGTTCCTTTCACTACGATTGCTGGTGTTTTTCCATTGTGCCAGATACCGGCCCAAACCATGACACTACCGCCGCCGTACCGGTCGTGTTCTTTGACGCAACATGGAGCAAATCGTTCACTTGGCAAGCGATGAACACGGATCCGACCATCGTTGAAATCGAGAGTAAACCTCGATTCATCAGTCCAGAGCATACGTTCCCACTGACTGTCACTCCACGACTGATGACCTTGACACCACGTCACTCGTCTCCTTCGATGTTCCAGGCTCAGCGGAATTCTCACAGCGGGTCGTCGAGATTGTATACCAGCTTCTCGCAATCTTCGATATGCAGTTCGAACGCTACAGGCAACGTTCCCAGCAACCTTCCAGTACACAATTAGCTTCGGGACGGACACAAATCTGTTTCTTTTAGCAGCTAAAACTAAGCGTGCATCTGTCCGCTTGGATGATACCCTTGGTCTTCCTGATCCGTTCTTCTTTTCCACATTTCCTTCTGCTTTCCAACGACACCACCACCTCCATACAACGACCCTTGAAATTTTCAATTCTTTCGCAACAGTTGTAGAACTTTGCACACAACGCATCATCCCAATTACCATTCCTCTGGTAAAGTTATCGTGCGCCATTTCATAAGTCAAATCTGGTCAGCAGTAGCTGGTGATTCTGTTCAACTACTAGCTGTTACTGTGATCAATATCAAATTTTGAAATTTGATGGTCCTATATCATTTCCCTTATCATATGGAGTTCAATGGTGATACATAGAAAGCGAGATATCATCTCAAACCATAGAAAAAATGAAGCAAACTTCCATTCAAGTCAATGATAGTTGGTTTCATTATTTATGTCAGTGAGTATACGTGTCTCTGAAGTTTTGTGATGATTGATTCATTTCTACGGATTTTAGACTAATTTGAAAACGTGGGGGTGGGAGATAACCCATAAGTACCCAACGCTGATAGTTATACTGTAACATGCAAGAAGGCACATGAAATGCAGATTCGATGACATCACAAGCATACTACAAATTGTTCTCACGGAGTAACTAGAATTGAAGCGTTTATTTCCAAATCAGATAACTTGTAAATAGTGATGACAATGGCAAAATATGAAATCATATTCACGTGAAGATGATGAATTGAAAGTTCCATGAATAAGTGATGTCCTGCTTTTGTACAAATATTTACAGATGGGATGACATTCAAATAATTTAATAAAAAATCGTCGTCAATCAAAGACACCGCTTCAATGAAAAGCTAAATGTGTGCATGTGAATCAATTAATCTTGAGCTGGCCGAATCTTTCAAAAGGACAAATGTGACATACATTTAATACACTTGTATATTAGATGAATATTAACCAATATTAGTTGACATATTTGAACATGGTCAATTGATATGTTTTCATTAATTGAAATGCTATATCGATTACTTATTTTCAAAGAAAGCTACTCCCATTGATGTTTCGTTTTCGCTATTTATGAGATTGTGTTAAGTAAACAAAATCTTTTATTGTTTCTGACAATGAAAGAAATCTCATTTCGTAGGGACCATTTATCCATCAATACAATACAAAACACATTGATGTAATCGGAATTAATCTCGTGAAGACAATGGAAAGAACATTAAGGTAATGAAGTTTGTACTGCTTCTCGACTTCTACAAGTCACGTGTTCCTTCTTGAAGAAGAGTTAAAAGATTTTGTACATGATTTTACAGGTGTACTGTTGTTTTGAAATTAGAAAGTTGGGTCGACTTCTTCGATATATTTGTGAAGCAAAATTCTACTATTGCATTGCGGTGACTGACGCAAAGCAGTTTGGTTACATTTAACACACATTTAGCCGCTTAACATATTATGACATCGATTATAAAAGGTGCAATTAAGTTTGCGCTTTACTACTAGCCTAGGTTCTATGAATTACGTCCGAAGCAATGTCTCAAACAAGATGTTTTCATTGTGAATGCAGAAAACAAAATGACATTTATGTAATGTTACCTATTGCTTCATTTAAATTATGAAATGTCGGTCATGCGTTTTAACGTCATATTTGATCTGTGTCTTCAAGAACAAACAACTGAAGTGAAATTTAAGATTGGTAAACGTAGTTTGACAGTTAAGCATAAGTCACTCTTAACACAAATTTAGAACCTTCTTGTCCTTGCCCTGTTGAAGTGACAGACAAAAAATTGGGAGAGTTAATTAATATATTTATTGACATAAAACACTATTTTTCTAAAACGTTTTCACTCACGTCACTTGGTTGGCAGTATAGAGGACGATATAGAAGATCTTGCTCTTCAATTCTGCACCTTTCGTGCTATTTTACATAGCCTCAGCTAGCCATCATGTTCTGCATGGAATGCCTCCAAGTTCAGGGAATTACTAAGCTGTAGAATTTCGCTTCAGATGAACATTTCCTGGGTGCTTTGGGTTTGCATTCCTTCCCTGAGTACCAATACAGCTCTCAAGCACTCAAATGGGCAGGTCTGTCCAACTCAGCTGCTGACCAGTTGTGCACGCGTCTACGTTACTGCTTCCTGCGTGATTGCGAGCTTCATCTCTATGACAATTCCATCTGTCCTTGGAATCTGTCTGAGCACATTGTCTAGCGCTTCATAATAATCGTCCTTTATGTGATCATCAGCACATGTGTACGCACTAGCACTTATCACAGTTAGTCATGATTTATGTTGTAAGACTTGCTGCTGATTGTTGAGTAAGATGTTTGATAGAATTACTTAATTTTACATGTATTACTTTTTAAGCAATATTTCTAAGTTATAACTCCATTCTCAAGTCATACAAGAGTAAACTTCTAGGTTTTACTTCTATTTCGCTTTTTGAGCACCACCAAGTCCAGGAAATTGGCTGTATTGATGAAGTAGGCCCACGCACGGATAAAGTGCAACGTGTCTCTATTCTATCTTCTGTCGAGATATGCATGTATATGCAGAAAGGAAGTAGAGAATGCAAAACAAATGAATGATAGGAAATAAGAAAGCATCGATTGTCATTTGCGGCTGGAAGTGGTAGTTGCATGCATTTGGTTTCTGATCTCCATAGTCGAACCAACTGGACAGACCAAACTTGCAGTGAAGACCTATCGGCAGTGCACAATAGAAAGCTATTCCACGGCCCACACACAATTCAACCGTTCACAGTGCATAAAGTAGCTTTGAGATAATGCATGTATGTTATGATTTACTATTGAGCTATTTATAATAAATTGATAATAAATCCTGACTTGCTATTATTTACTTTCTGCAAACTGTCAGTGTAATGCAGACCTGTTATCTTTGATGAAAACTTTTATGTTGCACACTATTGCATGTAGATATGGCAGAAGTTAAATTTTTTCCGTCCTGTGTCCACCATTCTTAAAATAGGACGCTGTTGTAAAAAGGGCTCACTCATAAAATATAAAAAACTTCATTAAAGTACTTTCTTTAATCATTGATACACGTGTATGTATTATTAGGCCTAGACCTTTGTCAGGTAATATAATGAAAACATTCTAAGATTTCATTGCATTGTTCATCAATGGATTAAGCAAGAGATCTACAAAATAAAGCAATAAATAAAGAATGTCAGAAGTGCATCATCGCCATATTTTCCAAAATCTCAGTAGCAGGTGTGCAGTGATAGAAACTCAAAAATGATGGTTTGACGTAAAACTTTGAAATAAAATAAAAGCTCGCCCGACGCGTTTCATCTTTCCGATAGTATCAACTTGGGCTTTGAAAGGTTCTTGTCTACGACTTTTTACATGTTTTTATTTGTAAGAAGGCTACATAAAATGGTGCTTCAAACTTCAGTAGCAATCAGTGATTATTGATTGCTAATCGAAATAGACAAGTTGCATGAAACAGTTGATAAAATTAAAGTCAAATTACTCGATCAAAGATAGTCACTTCCCAAAATCCATGATACTTGTTTTATAACAGAGTAAATGGACGCTTCCATAAAGTTACAGACACAATTTTCAAACTCTTGAAATCGTTTTACCCGCCAGTCACATTGATTTCATTGATCAGGGAAGATATTCACGCGGTCACGCGACAATAGCGAGTGAATCATTCAATGCTTAAGGGCAAGTCATTTTTTTAGATTATGTTGAATTAGTTGAATCTCATTATCAGTTTCATCATAATTCATTATATAGATGACATGTCTATGACATGAAAATATGCGACTAAAATACATTACATGTAGAACAAGTGGTTAACATTCTAATATTGCGTTCTATGAGGAATGTTATGTCTGTGAGAGGAGAATCACCAGCGGTTTGTTAACATTCGTGGGAGTTTGACATGTTGTAACGCTGATAGGGATGTGCTGAAACTTTCCGAATTTTATGAACTGACTTCATATCTGTCAAATTATGGTCTTGTAATAAGCAATTCTCTTCAAATGTGGCCTAAAAGGAAACAATCATGAAGCTGCTGCTGTAAATTCAAGTGAAATCCTTACTAAAATAGATGATAATGTTTTCATGACGTGAGCTACTATGATATTGGCCTATCATATTATCATGAAGCATAGTGTATTTGAACATTGATTCAACAAAAATAATAATAAAAATAATGTAAACAGTTTTTTATAATCTATTTATTATTGTCATTCATTAATTTAATTGTCACAATCTTAAAGAAAGACAGGTGAGCGAACAATGAAATGTAATTCTGCCATTTTTGAATGTATTCATTGTACATGCATCATCCTTCACTAATTCATTCGTATTGCTGAAAAAGCCAAACTGATTTTTGAGAGAGGCATATACTTTGTAGCGTAAGTTAAGCATTGAACATTTTATGAGACTGTCTCTTCCAGCATGTGCATTGCACACGTCACTTGTCTCACCTCACTTTCAATTATCTTGTGGCTGGCTCACTTGCCTGAATTTGACCAGTTCAAGTGGATTTCAAAATAGAAAATGCTAAAAAGTCGCCTATGAACTATTCATATCTTGTTTCCTCTCATAAAATAGCTCATGTTCCCTTATATGTAGGATAAACAGGCAAGTGCTACATTTCTTCGAAATTCATTTTTTCATTTTTGAGTCGGATCATCTTAACAGTTTGAAATGAAAGTTTTCAGCTTTGTCAAAATGATTTAATATTTGAACAATGAAGTATAATCCAATAACTAGCCCATCTTTGTACAAGAATTTCCTAGAAAGTTGCCTTCTATTTGGATCAACTTGTGCATGTGAATATATGATCAATCCAAGTAATTTGAACAGGAAAATAAATGCTCAATGATATCATGAACGAATTTTCTCAATTTAGATACGTCATTGCTCTATCATTAATAATTAAAACTTTGTAACTGTCTAGCGTTGAGAATTGATAATTATGGTCATCCAATCATTCTCTTCTACAGAAAATCTAATTGATAACAACATTATTGAATTAGCTTTATAATTCCTTCGTGATTGTTGCATTTGATTAAGTTTGATAACGATTGATTGGTCCCTTGATTTCGATGAGATTGCAATTTTCTGTTGCGTCAACATGACCATGAACGTGGATTTCGATTTTCATTTGGCGAAGAATATTAGAGAAAGGAAAACTTTTGATTATAGATTAATGAAACTGCTCTTATTTCAGGATAAACACACGTTTGTTAATATCAATTATCATTTCCATGTTATCAGATGTTGAGAAAATGCTGTCTGAATTATGATTTTGATGCCAAAAATGCATATAATCTACAAAAATAGCAATTTTATGATGAGAATTTCATTGCAACAAATCGCAAAGACGATGCAAATTAAGCGAATAAATTACTTAATCGATGTTATATGAAGATTAGTTACTGTGTTATTTATAGATAAATGCTTCAATAACAAAAGCTTTCAATTTCCTTGAACACATTACAATGTCTTAAACTTACTGATTTTCATGTTTTCTCTTGCCAGTTTATGAATCCGATATCGATTAATGCGATTAGTTGATATCGATTAATTGTAGATCGAGCAGCAATGATACATAGGGTAAATGGATCATTCGAAACAGACAATGCCACTTTTTACTGATCAGACTGTTCAATAAGATATTTTGTGGGACAAGGCTGCGGTCCTGCTGTTTCATTTTGTTGTAAGCCTCCTAAAACTTAATTGCGTCAGACTGTCGTTGCCTCTATGTTAAGCATATTTTCTAACTTTGCCAAAAATCGGTTTAAACACAAATATGAACTATTTTGTAAAACACATTTCAAAGGTCTAAATTTTGCACTTCTTTCAAAACTTTCATATATTAAATATCAATGTTGCGAATCTTTTTTCAATGCAGTTTTTCAGAAATATGATAATACACATCCAATTAGGTCATAGACATCGAATGTCACCTGGGAATTCGTATATCGTCACGGCGCTGTGGCCTTGTGGTTGTGTTCTCTCTGCGTCTGAGAGACCGTGGTTCAGCAGTGTTCGTGTCAAACCCAAGACTTATAAAACAGGTACCGTACACTTTCCATTCTTGTTAAGCACTCAGCGTCAGCACACAAAGAATGAGAGAGGGATAAAAGAACATATTTGCTATATGGAAGAAAAGCTCCGACCCTAATGTACTTCTGAGTATAAAGGTTTATTTGTTTGCAATACCTTATAGCATGCAATACTTATTTGAAAATTCAACAATTTTATCGAGGAGATTTTAAGAATGAAGATTTTAGTAACCCATTCAGGCAGTGTTTTGCAATATTCTTAGATTTCATTGAACAGTTACGTTCGTAAGAAAGTTTGACATTTTTTAATCCGTTTTTTCCAAACACATAAAAATCTTTTCAAAATCCTTCTGTATTCAAATATCTTTTGTATCCTTTTGACTTATCAGTACATATAGCGATTTAAGCATGTAATTAGTAATCAATGAAATCTGTTCCAAAACCTTCAAAGCTTTGTAAATATGTGTTATTTTTAATTTTGAATTGTTATTTGCTGCATAATGTTAAGATGAGTGAATCAGTGCAAATGAATGCCACCAGTGGAAAGAGTACAGCCAAGAGTACATTATGCTGTGATATTCATGTGATAATGAGTGGTAAGTTATTCTTAACTCAAATCATTCATTGGGAAGAGTCACGATAATGGATTGATGTTTTCTGTGTAATAAAGTTATATTTTGCAGCCAATTTCAATCTTTATTGGAAGATTATCGTCTGGCATAGAAAGAAAACATTTACATGCATAAAATCCAAAATTCACATTACACATGCAAAGCAAAATAAGATGTCATAAGTAAGTAAAAAGAGAGGAATAGAAGCATGAGCATGAGACAGATCGTTATTGTATTACTGTAAGTTATTCTGACAACCGTTTCAGTATATTTCACATGAGGAGAGACGGTTAGGTGTTAGTTCTTGAAGGAAGAAATTTCATTGCTTCACTATGTTATTTTTTCGTCCTTTTCTAGTCATTCTTATTTAACAACCTCATCTTGCCATTATGTTTTTTAATTGTTTTATTATTTGAATTTTTTTAGTTCATCCTCAATCCGTTGTATTTAACAGGCTTCTACGTTTTTTGAAAGCCCGAAGCTGGGATCTTAAAGACGCCGAAAAGCAATTGCGGAATACAATCGAATGGAGGCGACAGAACAAACCACTGTCTACTGACTGTCGTTGGTGTCATGAAAATCCAGGAACGCACAGCATGGTAAGCTATTTCTAATGGATGTCAGAAGACCTGGATGAATCATTTTTCAAAACTAAAATACAATCTCATTGAACACTGTAGGGTTGAGTTTCTCGCATTAATTCTGTGGAATAATAATATTTTGAAAACTAAGTGATTCAGTCATCTCAATTAATCGATAAAATCAGGATGTAGGGTCGTGTTCACACGTAAAAGATTTATACAACCATGCAACAGCACAGCAATGTTAAAAGACATAAAAAGTAGGGAAGTAGCATCATTCAAAAATGTGTACGTAGTGTATCTGTCTGTACATCGCATTAGGTGTCCCAAACATCGAGTAAATCTTAAAAATGGTTCATTTACGCAATTTTTTATACATCGAAGCTCAAAGGGACTTAGAAGGATTTGAATTGGCATCTTTGATTTTATTACACACAGACTGAACTTTTTTCCCTACTTTATCTCCGAGATTTGAACAAATCCATGTAATATCAAAGCACAATGATGAAGTTCAAAATGCCATTTTGTTTCATTAGCAAAATAACTTAAAATTTTTGAAACAAAGAAGCAACTCACAACACACTGACACAAATCAGCATTCAAGCAAGAGTATTGTTCCATCTCTTATCCTCGAATAAATGACCGACCCCAACCATAAACGCAAAATCAGAACCCATTACCTCAATTCTTTAGTATCAATGTTTTCAAACATTGCAGTCCTGTGCAACACGTGACTTTCGTAGAGTGAAACAGTGGAATGTGCATTTACAATTCCATACAGCATAGGTTCATCCCAACGCTGTTAGATCTGTTGAGTATTCTGGTTAGATGGTCAGGAAACACACGAAAGGAGTAATCACGAGAAGAGAAAAAATTTGTGACAGAACAAATTTTTGCATCACTTCATCTTCCTTGAGAAATCGTGATAGTCACCTAATTTGTAGAATAACTTAATTGCAAAGCTTATTAGTGTAGCATGACGGAAATTCTGGACGGCTGCTGAGACCGTTAACGTAACCATGATTTGTCTTCAAAGGGAGGGCATTATAGCGTTAGTGCTATATTATTTCAATATTCTGTATTAATTATTACTATATATATATGATTATTTCATTCATGCATAAATTTTTTTCTTACCTGAAGATGGTCTGTAAATGCTGACCGAAAAATTTTGTGTGTAATAATAATTACAATTGTTTGACATTACAGCATCCTTGATTCTCACCAACATAATTTTATCTATCATTCATGCATATTGTGAATTCATATATTGGAAAAACTGAATTGCAATATTTAGAGGTTAATTGGCACATTTCCGAAATATCCAATTAAGTAGCTAATAACTGTTTAGTTTATTTGTAGTCTGGTTTTTTTTAATTTAGTAATAGTCATACAGAGTACCAGCTGCCCCCAATTTATACGGATGATTTATTTACATACGGTGGCTTGTACACATTTTTTGATATTGCTCAAAGGATGCAGTAGCTATTTGAAAATTTATCCATTTACAAATTGATCAATATCAAGCATGTAGTCGGAAACAATTTCACAGAAATTTCACAATTCCGATTTCAAATCCCTGGTTCAGGTAGATGCTATTTCCCGTTATTCAGTTCATTCTTTCAGTCTTACATAACCAATGTAATGCTATCTGGTTTAAAAATCAATGACTGAATGAAAACTACATGTAGTTTTGCAGATTTCGCAATTACAACCTCTCGATCAGCAGATGAATTACACTCATGGTTCGTTACCAACTAAAGTGATTTCCATGCAATCGTCAACTGTGACAATGCACTGTGCAGAAACTTGCTCTGTTGGTTAGTTGGTTGCATTATGCTCTTCCTCGTCACCAATTCTTAATCATGTTACATGAACAAATTTGGCAGGACATGCTACTTGCAGCTGATCGACAACATAATATTTTCCAAACCCTTTATAATTCAGCTTTCAACCAGTTAAGGATACAGACGTAAATGAGTCTCTGTAGTCCTTCATTGCACTAGTCATGAATCTTGCTGATGCCTTTATATTGGTTATGTACAATTATACATAAATTTGATGTTTACAAATGATATTGAAACAGGAGTTAGTATCAAAAGTTAAAAGCCAAGCTGTTAATTAATGTAGATGTAAGGTTTTATTGTTTCACAAATTTTTGTCGCAGTCTCAACCGAGCGAAACTTTCCATCGAGACGAGAAATCTCTGGCTTTAGACGGTCGTTTTTCGGTGAAAATTTGAGAAGCAATAAAACAATATAACCTTTCATACTATAGATCTTAATAACTGCTTGGTTTACAGCCTTTGCAACATTCTTTTCGAAATGATGCTGCTTGAAATTAATTATGATATAACATCTTTCTGAACGCTGTAGTAGCTGTAATTTAAGTTATTATTATAGCCCTGTAAGTTATTGCAAAGTCAACCCCCTAATTGAAAGTCCGTACTGACAGTTGATAAGTCAAGGGATTCCTTCAACCGGCACTTTCAAAGTCTCGAACGTCATCATTCAGCTCTTGCTTTGCAGCATAGTGAATACTTAATATAAATGATCTCTATGATGTGAAGCAAATTTGAATTTAGAATAGGGTAATTAATTGTTTTCCTGCGTTCTCTTTCTCTGTCTCTCCAAGCATCTTCCAATTCCGCGGTAGTCAGTTTTCATCGCATCAATCATCTTGTATCATCGACGATCTCATGCAATGATTAGCTTCTTTCAAAAGAGTGACGTCATTTGATTTGTACGAGCATTTGTCATCTGAGGAATATGACATGAGGTACTTTCATTTGTCTATGTAAATTGAATGACGCTACCTGTAATTTGTTGCTTATCATGAATACGTAATATATAAACTGACAAAAATGTTGATTTTTTGCTTACATAGAAAAATCTACTTCAAAAAACAGCTTATCTATTGATATCAATCGGACTTTATCAGTCCGCTTCTTAAAGGTGTGATTTTCTTTTATTTGCGATGCATCAATATCCTGCGTTATGTTCCGCCTTTACCTGGCAATGAAGAAATGATATTTCTTGATATTCCTGTGATATTCATGCTGTATCCGAAATTCCATTTTATTTAAATGAAATCCGTGATCTTTCAAAGGAAGCATTGATAAACATCCTGAGATACCCTTGTCAATGATAAGCAATATAGGCCCTTTTCAGTATTGGGGAACTATCCATACCTAGGACCTAATATTGTCAATTTGCTCCACCATCGTTGCAAAGAATTTGAATTACCAGCAGTTGATACATCATCGGCAAACCAAACCTGAGGTGTTTTATTAAAGTTATGCAAAGCATCTATTATTGGTGCAATTGAACAAGCATTGAATGCTATGGATAAAAGACCGTGTGCTGTTCTTTCTTCGGGTGAGATGACATTGTCAAAATCTGAATGAGTAGTTTTCGACTGAATTATATACAAGTGTTGTGGATTAATATGTATTGATAAGACATGTACCAAGTTCAGGACATGTCTTTTGTGGGCTGAACAATGCTAATTTTCTGTTTAGTCTATTATAGGCGTTATTGGCGCATAATACTTATGCCTTGTCACGTCTCTTATACTCAAATATGCATGTTTCATGGCATGAACCGCTGCTTTGGAACCACTTAATAGACCTGTACATGTTTGTAAATTTACTGCATACTTCCAATATTATTTTTGATATAGTCGAAATCATTCCATTGATAACTTTGCTTATGCCAATAGGTCTCACACCAGGTTTATTGTCATAGGATATCAATCGACATGAATTGAACTTCTGTAAACTGTCCGGATCAATCTCTTCTGTATCTCTTCGCCAGTCCTTCAATGGAGCAGCAGAGATTTTTGTTCAGACGACTAAAGGACTTTGAACAGATGATCCACCTAAAAACATCGGAGTTTGCTTACCTTGAGGCACCATAGCCCCTAATACATGCGGAATTGAAAATTAATTGCTCATCAATTTCATCATAAAGAACAGAGTGAATTCCTCACAGAGAGGCTTAATTCCATGTGAAAAATTCTGGATAGTTTCACTTATGCATTTGTATATTTGTATCAACTGAAAAGTTTCATACGTAGTTCATTGATGCTTTCAATAGTTACAAAGGATTCATGATTTTATACAGTGTTGAAATGAAAATATCATTTATATTGCTCGCGCTTCGTCCGTTCTTTATAGAGCAATACACGGAACTGCATCGTGCCTGCAGAAAATCGCGGACTTTTTACGGAAATCGCGGCTTCTTATGTACGTCAACTTAATTATCTTTTAACCTATTCGATTCTTTATTCTTGACTTACACATGAGTTTTTACACTAGGTTGTCGATCGGTGTGTCTTACTGTAATGTCTTTATCACGTGTCATTCCCCTCCATGCAATGTGTCACTGTCAGTCGTTTGTGAGCTTTTGTCAGACCGCGATTTCCTGCAGCCACGATGCAGTTCCGTGTATTTCTCCATAAAGAACGGACGAAGCGCCGAGCAATATAAATGATATTTTCATTTCAACACCGTATAAAGTCATAAATCCTTTAATTATCAGAAAGTTACAAAGGATTTGAAAAAATGGCTTAGAATGATGACAGAATTATTTATAATTGCACCATATTCTCGTCAAAACACTGCATCGTCATAGTTGGAATAGTAATTCTTAATGAAGAAATAAATGCATTCACGTAGCAAAGATCATGATGAACGTGATAATAAGAAATTTGCATTACCCTTTACCATATGATACTAGCTCTATAACTCAAAAAACAAAAACAAAAAGGAAATCGTTTTATTCAAGAAGTCAATCGCCACAGGAGAGTCTGAATGCTAAAATACATAAATTCTAGAAAATGGTTGGTCACTGAAGAAAAGCAATCACATTCACGAGGAGTACTGAAATCTTACTTCTTCAGTGGCAAAATGAATTGTAGTGCTGAGCATATAAGAGATAGGCTAAAAAAACTCTGCAGATTCAAGTATTATTCATTTTGGTTTATCAATATATTTAAATAGGCTTTAGTGAGGACCGCCTGCCCCACACGTTTGGTTGCTCGGGAGCATGCCATACGCGTCCGTCTCCACGAATTCGAGGTTTGTGACACGCTCTAAGCAGGAGAGAAGATGATGATGCTGCATCTCGAACACATCTTCATGAATCGCCGGTGCAACGACTTGTTCATCGTCAGGAGATATGGCCAGCCCCATCTCCTCAGCCCTCCGCCGTTCTTCCGCACGTTTCTTGTTGCTATAATCAATTTGGTTTCCGTCTAGCGAATCGACCCATATATTAGAATAATGGTAAAATAGCTTCATCTTTGCTATCATGGTTGAAGCTTTGATTAGATATACTCAGCTAGTTTTGTCCTCTTTTATAACATTTGATTCACATGATGCAACAAATTCAAAATATTAGTTATATTCATTGTTGAAATTCCATCGCTTTAATTAATGTAACTGCATAATGACAATGAGGTTCACTTAGTGGTGCATGTTTGAAGTGATTGAAATCATCAACAAAATGCGAAGGTCTTGATGTTTTCAAATTTCTAAGACTAATAGAAATTTAATTCACATATTATTCCTTCAACTGAATCTTGCAACAATACACTACGAATTCAAGTTTGTTTTAGTTATCTGCATTTAATATGGGATGGCTGATGGCGGGAGGACCATAATGATTCAGTAAAAATATCCGTTTTGTCTCTAGAGTAGTCTAATGCCAGCAAGAATAGAATATAAAAAGCAAATTCACAGCCGACGTTCCGGGTCCAGAGACTCCTTCCCGAGGCACCAATAAGATAAGCAATTTATATGTATTCAGACGACTTCATATCTGCATTTCAGAAAATTGCTGATAAGTAGGATATGTTGATTAACATAGTTTGAGTTTTCACGACTTACTCGTGGATTGAGCAAATGATATCAGTTTTAAGCATTATGCACAACTATTTCCCTGTATTTCAGGAAAAGCGCAAATGTTAAGTGTACATGTACATTGTACATGTTTCACTGCGAACGAAGATTGTAGCCTCGATACAGTCCAGCACAGCAAGGAAAATTATGACATCAAAATATGACTGAGATCAAGAAAGAGAAATGTTTGTTGAACTTGTCGTGAGCAGCAGGCGCCAAATTCAATCAAATTGGAAATCATTATTCCCATTTTCATTTTCGTTCTTTGGCTGACGCTTATGGAGAGAATGAACTGAAGGATTTTCTAAAGCAAGATGAAGGATCTGAGTCGAATGAGTTGTGGAATCGGCTTCTTTTAGCTGACACAATAGATAGAAAATTCCATTACACCATACTGAGTCATCAAAATATGAGGATTATTGAAGCAAATTCTCACAACGAGAGTTTTTCATACATTCCTGTTTCTACAGTTTGTGCCAAAATGTATCATAATTTACTGAATAACTTATTTCCGTTTCTAGAATATTAAGAGAATAATTCTTTTACCCATCAGAACGTCCTCACCTTCTAGCGATGTGATTAACACTATCTAGATGTCTAGACAATCTTGACATTTTTGTCTGTGCTTTGAGACAAAATCAAGTCTTTAATTAGGAGATTATATTCTCAAGGAAAATGTCATGTTCAAATGTCACATGATGTAGCTAATAAAAATTAATATCATTAATAATTGATTTACATTTATAACATGAATCGTAAGGCCTATGATATTTTGCAAAAAAATTGAATTAATTTATACTATAATAGTTCATAAATATTTAACATTTTTATTTATCATCGCGATTATCTGAAACTGTCCGTGTCTGTAATTCCTTCGTTGTCAACAAGCTGCATCGCTACAATTTTCTTACAATTATCATAATTTTCCTCAAAAAATATTAATCTTCTATTTCTATGTCTCATTAAATCTACTCATCAGTCTTGCTGCATCAAATCGATTCTGTAACATTTTTTCCCTGTGGAGCTGAAGACAGACGATATTTAATGAACCTGAAACAAGCGCATACATGTTTGATATTCAGTATTAAATTTAGGTAAATAGCTCTTTGAATTAATATGTTGAAAGTTATTGTTTTATAGTTGTTAATCAATATATTATTTGTAAACATGTTGAAAGAAATTGCTGGGAATTTAGTGTTCCAATGTTAACCGTTTTGCATTTTCAATGTGTGCATGTATATCAATTATGTGCGCACGACATTCCAAAAGTTACAATCTAACCAGAAGACTTAGCAGTTTATGATTAAATTTTACTTCTTCAATGCCATAATGAAGGACTTTTTTTCCAAAAATTGTGGTTGTCTTATTAATAGATAATAACAGGCATTCATAGAAAAATCGTTTGTTTTGGCTTACTAGACCGACCCATCACTAATTTGACGTGAGGTGCTCATGGATTAGGCTGTTGGTATTATTAACTTGAAATGGTGGGGTTAATTTGTGATAAACGATTGATTGATCATGATGAAGGTTCTATGAATAATACAATTAATAATTGAACAACTCAAATCAGCGGTCGGTTCGAATCTCTAATTTTGATGGAACTCAGTATCGAAAAACGATGCATGCGGAAAATCTCTTCGTACATCTGGTACATTCTTCGTGAGATCTGGTACATCCTTGCCTTCCATATAGTTGTCCAGCTTCAATTTTATGGATGACGCGAAAGGTCCAGAAAATACCAAATTTCCTCTGAGAAGTGTTCTAGAATGACCTCAAGGTAGCTAAGAGGCAATATCGACAAACCAAATCAGGAAGATTCCAAATTTATGACAAAATATTTTTCTCAAAGTTGCAAGCTTCCTCACAAGCCCGTACTTTGATTAACTTTGGTTGTCCCCAGATTACTGGCCATCAGGCAGCTAAATGCCTCCAAATAATGCATAAAGTGACCTGTGAAACAAATGTAAATTTAGATCAAGCCATGTTCCATTACAGTTCAGATATCTGAGCAGCAATTTTACAGTAACTTAGATTTTTGAGGGCCATATTGTAAAACACTTGAGGGCGCACAATGATTAGATATTGTTCGTAATAGAGATGGACTATGCAACAATGCAGGAGGAAACCGGTAGTAATACTATGAATGCACGTGAAAGATGTACGGTGACTGAATTTTCTAATTCATCTTTCAAGTGACTCCACGCAATTATCATATTAACGAGGTATGATGGTTGGTTTTACTAATCTACTAAAGTATTATTGTTAACAACGAAAGAATAACCGTCAACCACACTGCATATTGAGAGTGACATTTACTTAAATGTGATCATCATGCAAACATCGTCTCAGGTCATGTTTAGAAATGCGTGTGAGGGTGTAACTATAGCCTAGAGCAAAGCGCTGTACAGCTCACAATGGATATGAGCAGCGGGACAATGAATCACAAGAGTCTAGAAGCATATGCTTAATAATCGCGCATAAAAATAATGAGATTAATGTGAGATCATGAATACTACTTCTTATTCCAAGCTCCTTGGTCAGTGGCCTTCACGCAATTGTAGCGTACCCGTACAAGACTATCCAGTGGTCTGCTTCACCATTAAAGCATGACATAAAAATAGCTAATTTAATTGGGCCAAATGAGCGCATAATGAAGCACTACATTTATACTACCTAAACAGCTGAAAAGGTACTTATAAACATTCTTGATGAAATCCAAGCTCTTACTAGGGTAAGTGATCCTCCCAGTTAATTCACAAACATATACTTCCACTATAATTCTCTGCTAGAGATCTGCGTTCATGACACGAACACGATCGTGTTTTGTGTCGTGTTGATATTTGGAGTCATGTTCTATTTTCGTGATAGCAAGGATTCATTTCACATTTTTTGTACGAGATGATGTGATAAAAGATAAATAATGCAACTGAATTGGCACCCGATATCTGAACGCACAACACACAAGATCGGATGCTTATGCTATAAAGGACTTTACTTGAATTCGCCTGTGTACATTTGCCAATGAATGTGCAAATGTACATCATCCCGTCATACAATGTGCAAATGTGTTCCTTCCCGTTCTCTTCGTTCTGAAGACCGTTGCTTATTGAAGGTACCTCACATCAAGGCAATATCGCGCGGAGTTATCGCTTTTTTCTTGGACCTTCCTTGTGGAACTACATCCCCCAGATATAAGAAATTCGAGAATTTTGTTAACTTTCAAGCATCGCATAAAGAAATTTTTGCTGGTTAATACTTTTTCTTCTATTTTATGATAACTTCATGTAACTTGCTACTTCATGGTGCATTTCAGCTTCAGTGCTGTGAGCCCTATTGGATAAAGCGCTGTATAAATTTATCTGAATAAATAACTTAACCTATTCTGGCTAAAGACATGCTGTTTTAGGATGCATTTGATTTTCCCGACGATCTGAAGCTGTCTCGACTTGTATTGCTAGGTTCACCTCCATAGGACATTTGTTTAATAAATTTAACGGTCGTGGCTCACTGCTTCACTGATGCATATCAAAGTTCATACAACATCTGACTGTCTAGTTTTCATGTCATGACACCTAGATGAATCCAGATGATCGTAAATAGCAATTAAGAGAAAAATGTAGATTATCACATAAACATGCAGTTTTGTAGACCAGTTGACTTATCAGTTTCCTAACTAAAATGTCTAGCCTACTCATTACTCAGGTTGATAAGTTTTAGGTGCTTCACAACTTTCTTCTTGAATAAAAGAGCTGTTTCAACCATCACTTTTAAATTGATGCAATCAAGAAGGTAACTGGACATTTATATTCATTTTAGAGACAAGTGGGATTCGATGAACTTGGCCGTCCGGTTATTTACTCCTGTTTCGCTCAAGCACGAACAAAGAAAAATACTGTGGAAGACTCAGTGGCTCACTGTACTTATCTTATTGAAAATGCCAAAAGAAGTATGAAAGAAGGAGTTACAACGTGGGTCTTCGTTATAGATTGCACAGGTGAATATAAACTTACACCAGCACTTTTAATATTGGAGGTATTTTTTATTCATTGTTTGATCACACTTTTCCTCTACCCCTGTCATTATTAGCTAGTGAAATCGTAGTTGGAGACTCCAATCATTAATGTGCCATCCATTGCATATGAAGCCTACACCGCTACATGTGCAGTTTTCTTGAATGCTATCAACATTTGTCTGTCATGCATCTAATGACATAATACTGTGTATTATAAACATGCATGTGTTAAGTTTTTTTTCATCACGCACTTTTGTCCGACGGGAAGATATCATTGGTTTGTGGTTTTGTTCGACAGCTATTTCATTTTACAAAACTATAATGACAGAGATATCAATCCAGTTGATCACTTCGAAGGTCATTTGTTACTGATCATTCTTAAGAGTTATGATGCACTTTCTCCTTGCTTTGGTAAGTAAATGTATTTAGCGAGTCTTTTGGGCATTGTAAAAATATTCTTATTCTACACTTTGCAATTAATCTCAATGATTGCGATGATACTCCCCCTTCACAGATTCAGACGGCAACACACATTGAGAAATAAGTGATTGAATTGATTGAAAATCTACGCATGAAAAATGAAAATATGCGAATTGGAGTCCATTTCAATATACTTGGCGTGCATATATTGTAGGTCAATCGGCATGCATCTTATTATCTATGATCATTGACCACGCGGAAAATTATTTTATTGTTTTTTCATTAAAATGACATAGATGTGCTAAAAATCCGATTTCTACATAACCGATTTCTAACAAACTTTTTGTGAAAAGCATTAGGCCTATCGCGGGAGAAATGTGAGGGGAGTAAAAAATGCTGTCGAACAAAATTACTGAGGTGGAAAACCACATGTCGGACAAAAGTACTGTCGAACAAAACCATTAATCGAAGAAAAGTAAGCATAACTGTCGACAGTAAACAATGAATACAATACATGTACATTCAAGAAATACAATAATTTTAATGATTGTCATGATTAACATGTATTATCGAGACCTACTAAAGTATAAATCATCCTTGAAACTGTGAAAGCACAGACTTTTACTGACTTTTACGGCAAATAATTATTCTAATTGTATTAAGATTAATACAATCAGACATTTGGACCGAAACCGAAATTTTTCAGTGATTTCTGCTACTGGAGCCCTTAGAGAGAAATAATGGAAAGCACGTATGCATGCATGTATCTTCGATAGACCGAAGAAAGTAGAAATAGTAACCAAATCAAACAACGAAAACTAATGACATACCGTCTTGGTCATAATCGATGATGATGATGGTGTATCAAATCAATAATACACAAAATAATATTTTAGACCAAAGAATGATAATATAGATATCGGATGAGCTGAATTTCTCAGACTCTTGGCCTATATCTTGAATTCTACACTTCATGGGTAGCCAAGTCATGGCTCTTTTGCAAAAGGATTTAATTACAATTTAATGCAATGATTAAATGCAATTGCAATTTAGTCTAAGCGAAGTGCTTTATACATCAGAAATTCGCTGTTGCCTGAAAGAATCGAAATCATGATCACAATACGTTATGCCAAAATTTTCAGGAAACACAAAAGATTAAGTTGCTCCGACTCCCTTACTGCATTATAAATGGTCGATTACTAGATCAAACTTCAAAATTATTTTCTGGGATGAACTTGCGTATACGCGGACATAACTGCGTGTGCCACAACCAATTGCTAAAAGAAACCTTGATGCGCAATCACGTTTCAATCACTTCCCTGGGAACCCTATCAAACGATCGATCAACGGATACTTGTTAGCCCTTCTTTTTCATCTGATTGCACTTCATTGATAGTTGTAACTTAATTGGAACCAGCCAAATTTAACAAGTTTATCTATACTAAGACATTGCTAGATATCTAATTGTGTCATCAAACTGTGCAATGATATTTTGTTACTTTTCATTAGGGCTGTGCGCCAGCCGCACCTGTTCTCCCCGATGCACCGTTCGGTGTAAAATTTTAAAAGCTGCCCCGAAGCTCTTCTTTAAGTGTAAGCGAAATATAATTTGTTTCGCGTTCTAGATTTCCATGTGATAGTCAATTAAACTTCAGATTCTTGAAAATTCTTTATCTAAATCTTATAGCTCAATGTGAAAATTCCAATAATGCTAAAGAATCAGAAACAAACTTACATAGGCATCCTTTAATGGCATTTTGCCAATGCTTGCAAGTGACTCTCATCATACTTGACCCCACGTCAGTGTGATGATTCTAATGGTTTAATATTAGATGAAAACAAAAATCATACAGATATCCAACAAAAAGTGGTGAAAGCTATGAAAAATTTGCCAAGTCAGTGGCGGACAAAACGTGGGATTTTTTATTAGCTCTTTAAATACATACATACATGTATATATATATAATATACAGTATGTATATACAGGAATGTACTTACAGTACATAGACAACAGATGTTTAGACCTCAATACACAATTTCGGATGTTAGTCGTCATTTATTAAGGTGCGCAGCTACTACATCTTTACATAATAAATTTGAAGCTGCACCTATTTATAAGATGTCACCATCATCCACAAGGAATTATCGATAGAACAAAGAGGAGATGCTCATATCTATCCTTCAGTCTAGGCTTAATAAATCATGACTATTCTGATCTTTGTCTACTTCTTCGTTCTAATTCCTATCTAGTAGTTTACAAGAAGCTATGTTAGATGTTGATCCTTTTTTCAAAATACTTGAACACATGTGGAAACGTTTGAAGTAA
Source organism: Prostheceraeus crozeri (assembly GCA_907163375.1). Classification (NCBI taxonomy): domain Eukaryota; kingdom Metazoa; phylum Platyhelminthes; order Polycladida; family Euryleptidae; genus Prostheceraeus; species Prostheceraeus crozeri. The sequence continues at coordinate 69,131 of CAJQUW010001546.1, forward strand.
TGTAACCGCTACCTACATATTGCTGTGCATGAATGTCAACATCTTGACATTGCTCGGCTTGAAGCAGTGCCTGTGTGATGTAGTAATGTTACCGAATGGCGAAAATATTTCGGACGGACAGGTGCCACGAAGCATTAACTATGAGATTCCGAAATTCTGAGGTCGTGGAAATTGAGATTTCGTGACCTAAAAATACTTATCATGAACTTGAATTATCTAGTTTTCATCACTTATTTCATATCTTCTCAACAACAGGAAATGCATCGGTTATTTTATGATATAGCCGTGATTTTTAAAAGGCCTCATTTTCATGAAATAGAAATTCAAAATTTGAATTGAATTGGTAAATAAAATTGAGAAATATCCTTTTGCATTAATTGTGCAATATGCTTGAAGTATTTTTTGCTCCAATCTGCTGAGACTAAGATGCATAATAGAATGAATTGATTAGAATTGAAAATATAAAGTAAAATATCAACTCGATCGAAATTCACAAATTTCGGTGCATCGGTGCACCGTACACAGCCTTACTTTGTACATTATAATTGAGTTGCTCTAAGATTCATTTCATAATCTATGATCTGCTGTATAAAAATTTCAAACCTGATCATTGGTCGATGATTGATTGATTGATAAGGCCGGACCGGTGAAATATTTTTCAAAGTTTCATAAAAAGTAAAAGATTTTATTTTACATTTTGTCCAATGAACGTCCAATGAACTGTCCAATGATTTCTAAGTCTTTATACACGAAAGGAAATATAATAACGGAAAATGGCTGCAACTGTATCACATGCATTTCTCTTTTATAGAAATGTATTGCCAGGAGTATACGTCAACGACCTTGCTCAATCTTCTCTCTACGCATCATAGAATCATCCTAAAAGTATATCCCTTTCAAATTGCTGCAAATCAGGAATTATCTTCTCCAATTTTGTCAAGAGTAGATCAGTCGATAGTTTAGGTTCTTTGATGCAAGTTACTATCTTCAACTGCTTCCTCATACAACGACATCAGTTTCAGTGAAGCTTTTTCACAAGCTCTCTTTAGTAAAATTGCTGACAGCTCTGAACTCTTTGACTTGTCGCGAGCGACCTCTTACTCTACTATAACTTCCTTTACTTCCAATCAGAATCTTCTTTAAAGCCAACTGCTTTCTGGTTTTGCAACACTTTTCTACTAGGAAATAGATTGAACTCACATCTCATTTCTTCATCTTTTTATTTTAATGTTTCTTTCAACTTTCTTACTTGTTGTTTCAATTTCAATGCTGGATGCTTTCTTTCTTGTTCTAAGCACACATCCATAAACAACAACCACTGTCGCTTTCGGTGAGCCAATCATGAAATCTTGTCTAATTACTAATCTGAGTTTGTTGAGGCTTCGTGTTCATGACTGTCATTTCGTGTCCTTGACAAAAAGACTTTCAGGATTTCTACCTTCGGCAACATTGGGAACCCATTACATCCTCAAGCCTGCTCAAAACCTCCTCTACACATGCCACACCAGAAGCATAAGAATAGTCAGAGAAAATTTAGATATCAAACTGTCGATTACTAATCGTGCTTAACTTTTCAGTAATCATAAATCGCTCTATGATATAGAAAATTGCAAGTATTAGTCTTCAATGATGTTTGTCAGGAACAGGAGGCATTTCAGATTAGATGGCAGGAGGTAATTCATATTGAGAGCAATGGGTCACACCTTCTTTGAACTCGTCTTCATGAAAGTTATGTGAAGAATAACATATAAATCAGAGAAAGCCACCGCCGCTTCGTGTCACAGTCAAACCAAATGGTGGGAGTGTGTAGTCAGCAATTTTCAGCCTATTAAATAGAAATGATACAATTACAATTTTACAATTTTTACTATTTTGAATGTAACTGCGGAGCTCGTTGCATCGGCCGAACTGAAAGACGGTTGGGACAATCTATCAAGGAGCTGCGTCCGAGTTGGTTATACAGTCAAACTCGTGGCTCATAGTCATCTTCAGTGTGTAAGCATGTTGTGGCTTGTGACGTTTTTAAAGGTAACTTCTTTCTTGCTAGTTAAATGTATGTTCTCCTTATTTTCCTATGACATTACGTATCTCGGAGGCTTTATTTATTTTGAAAAGAAGCCCCTGTGTGGCAACATTGTGTGACATTGTAATTCAGTAGACTACTGCTCATAGGCCTTCTTAGGATTATGAGTGTCATACCAATATGTCCTCATCGTTGTTGACCTACATGTATATATATATATATACGAAAAAAGAGTTACTAAATGAAAAACAATCAAAACATAGGAGTGACTTGATCCCGACCGGTATCGTCCAGCTTTGTGGACTTCTCAAGGGATTATGATTTTTATATTTCTTTCTTTCAAAAAACAGAGCACATAGTAAATGTAGCATTTAGCTATAGATATGAAAAATAATGTTATGGTTAGTAGAGTGTCATATAGTTAGATATCCGTTGGTCATGTCTGCCAACCTTAATCAACGAACTAAACGTCCTTTTTTCAACAACAAATCAACTATGTATTATACCAGGAATCAAACTTGTACAAACTATAGAACGAATCACTATAACAATAATTGGAGAACAGAACGGAATAATCACGAAAATTATTGGAGGGATATTAATCAAATGAATGGGATAAATGAGCAAATATATTCTTACAGAAACTATAATAGAAAGGTTGGCAGACATGTCCAACAGATATCTAACTATATGACACTCTACTAACCATAACATTATTTTTCATATCTATAGCTAAATGCTACATTTACTATGTGCTCTGTTTTTTGAAAGAAAGAAATATAAAAATCATAATCCCTTGAGAAGTCCACAAAGCTGGACGATACCGGTCGGGATCAAGTCACTCCTGAGTTTTGATTGTTTTTCATTTAGTAACTCTTTTTTCGTATTAATTTGCCATTTTGAGTTTCATCTCCTTTGCTCTATATATATATATATATATATATATATATATATATATATATATTTATTTATTTATTTATATATATATATATATATATATATATATATATATATATATATATATATATATATATATATATATATATCATACATAGGTATAAACAAAATCAATCATCAAGGCCAACTGTGTTGCTGAATAGAGGCATAATGAATGGAGGCTCATATAAACTCGTAATTTCTCGAAATGCTATAATTTGTTCAAAAATTTCATGATTACGTTGGCATTTGCCGTGTACCTACCTACAAATGTACATGCAAGCCACTAAGAACACAATGAATAATCGTGGCATGTAACATTTAAGGGATTTCGTGCCACCTAAAGTCTGCATTCCACAATAAAGTAAAATATTCTAATCAGATTCAATTTTTTGTTCTGCGGTTATGTCACACCCATTACATAAATAAAGCTAAATCTAGTTTGGCGACGGACAGCCTCTAATTATAAATACCGGCAGATGTTTTTGGTGACCCTGTTCCTTCTCAAACAGCAATAAACCGAGATGTGCTGCAGTTAGAAGTCTAACTAATGCAGTTAGAAGATCCTAGTTGAACTAGTAGTAGCACATCTTGTTCTCTGCTATTTAATGCGTTACAATTGATGACTGCAAACTCCCACCCTTTAATGTATCCGTGACACGAAAGCAACGGTGGTCTTCCCTGATTTTCGCTCTACATAACTTTCATGAAGGTAAAGATAGTTTTATTCATATATTTTTCTACCTGTACTATTTTAGTCATTCTGCCTTGTCAGCACTTTCTTTTTTCATGTTTTATTGAATATCGTGTTGTATGTTCTGTGCTCACCGAGTTGTATTGTCAGGCAATAAAACGAATTATTATAAAATGCAAAGGAGAGACCCACTTATTTTGAGAGACCATCACATACACTTGTGAGATCAGAACTTCCCTTTGTACTGCCAAATGATATGCAATGCCTATTGTTCTATCTCGTAACGTCATATTTCTGCTCAGCATTTCACATGTTCACATGAGATATCAATGATGTCTCTTGGTTGGACGTCAGGCATTGAGTGCATGTGGGTATTGCTGCATGGTGATTAATCTGACAGTAATCCCATTTCAGAATTTAATCGGAACTCTATTGAACTATAGGCTACTAGTTTTCAGCCAAAAGTCCCACTGACATGTATATATCCGCCATCACATGCGGTAGCAGGCAGAATTAGTAGTAGCAGATTAAAAGGATGTTTTTTTCAAGTAGAAAAGTAAAGGTTGAATATTTTGAGACAAGTGGCCATGCGAGTCGACCCGCTGCGCGCGAGTGATGAAAATCATGAAATGAAATCTTATGCACGGGCATGCATGATTAAAAGTACTCTAAAATTTGATCGAAGAAGTTCACGCACCAATGTATTTAATTTAGGCTATCTTAGTTTAATCGATGCCGGCGAATCATCGTTTAAAACACGTTGCATGATGCATTCGTACTGCACGTTTGCAAACGTTGCAACCGTATTAATAGAGCAACCATAATTATGTATCCAAGTTGAATCTACAAATTTTCCTTGCTTATCGTGTTGCGGTTACTTTTCCAAATTTCTTAATGATGCATTATCACTCATTTTTCTTGTTTAAACTAGCGATTTTCATTCATCTATGAATGCACACCCATATTATTACAACTAAATCGATGAATTGGTGAATTCCAAGTGTCAGTTGTCACTCAGTCCTGAGGAGCCTGCTCTATGAACGAAAATCTCAATCACAAGACTTCATAATTTGGAATGAGCATGTAATACTTCGAAGACATACAAAATCCTCAAGATGATTCCTTCCATGTGTTTTCCAATCCTTCTGTTGTTCTACGGGAAAAATTATTGGTGGATATCAATTCCAACAAAATTGTTTTGGTTAATCGCTGTTTTGATTAACAATTTTGTGTCAACTATCAAATTGACTCAACCCAGATTTCTAAACGGCTCTTTAAGAAACCCAAATGTGCAGCAAAATTTTTGAAATTGCTCCGATGAATAATTATTTTCAATCAGTTGAAGGACATTCTAAAATACGATAGCTAGAATGGGAATTGAATTTCCTTGAATCAGTCCGACTAGCAATTCAGAAACAGTAAAAAATACCGCACCCCTATTGATAGACACTTCCAATTTAAAATCACGCACTTTTTATAAACTGTAGGTCGTATTTTGGAAACACTTTAACACTGAATATAATTCTTCACGTATTTAACCGTCGTCTCATCTGGCAGAAAAGATGAAGCATATTTTATAACAGAGAAGTGAGACAAGCACATGTTATGTGAATATATTTATTTTCACATTGAAGTGCAACATTCTGGATTACATAGGGATGCATGCGAAAGGTTGACATATTAAAAGCCATCTAAACAGCTCATTAATATAAACTTTTTGTTTGTTTTCGTATTTTGGATGGTATTTTAGTAGGTTTACCCTAGTTACCCTTGTTACCCTAGTTTACCCTATTTTATTAGGGTAAGTGATTCTTCCCAACATTTGAATTATGTAGATGTGGTTAGTGGTATTTTTTCTAGCTGTATGTTTTTCAATTTCAATTCTCATTATGGAAATATATCAATTTGAGCGACCCCTATATGAAATCATAGGTCATAGAAAATACTTACCAGGCCTTCTAATCACAATCGCCCCTTCGGTTAAAATCTTTATAATTCTAAGAAGTTTAATAATTCCAAAAAATTTTGCTGAAATAATATTCTGTGAATTTCTTATTGTAACCTTTCTCGATAGGCCCATATCTGTTAATCGTGTTTTCATAAAAATTTCCAAGTTTTGCCTCGAAATTTTATTGCCGAAGAGCAAATAGCAAGCATGCAAAAAGATTGGAATTGAAGCATCCTTCACAAGTGTTCTGAAGTATAGTCCCTGATTTCAGTCAATTGTTTCATCTATTAGCTTTCATTCTGCGAGTTCAGACTGACAGGAAAAAGCAGCAGAGAACATCAATCACGTTGCTGATGAAATTATTTGAAAGCATCATATAACTTCGACATCAATTTTGATGAAATGCCGTGCCTATCTATTTTTGAAAAGTTTAAAAAACGATCAAGTATGAATATAACTTGTTTATCATATATTTCAAGATTTACTGTAGTTGTAAAAAATAAGAAAGGTTCTTAGTATCAAGCTTTGTGCTAGCATAAAGAAGGATCATGTCGGTGATTGATGAATGTAGTGTGTAAACTTTTGGTCTATTTAAGCAAAATTAATTCAGACATTAATAACTATCATAGGCCTATCAAAGAAAATCAATCTTAACAATCAGAATAAGTTGTCTTCATGAATCACATAAATTGATATGGGTCATAAAAAACATAAAATATTGAAAACTCAATTAAAGATTGAGATAAATACATCAATTTAAAACAGCATGCTTTTGAGCTTATAAAATGAGGTGGGGTTATTTATCGAATCCTGTCCAAATGACATGATGATGCTCTCAATATGCAGTAGTCATAAGTGAAGGTGATCCCATAGCAAAATGGCTAATGGCATGGATTTGTTATCAGGAGGTAAATGGTAAGTCTAGCCATAAGTAAAATAGTTGATACGAAAGGAGAATCTTTAAAGAAACCGTCTTCTGGTCCAAAGCTCCCTCAACATGATGCGCTAAAATGAGTTAATTGAGCAACCTCAATTTAAGTTTATTCACTGTGAAATCATTTCTAATCTTTCGCTTTTCTCATGAAATTCATCAGACGAAATCAGGGTACATTGCAGTTACGAGCTAGTGATCAGGTATTATATCGCTTAGATAGCCATACGTGTTTCCCTTCAGTTCTCGACCGTGCGTCAGACAGCTCTTCGTTCTTCTTTTTGGAGAAATGAATTCAATAATATTGATTTCCTAGTGTAATATACCGGTCGCTGATATTATCGGCTACATAAATCACCATTGCTCATGGGAGCTTCCCGAATAGCTTTCGAAGCAACCGCAGAGAGCACGTGATTTGAAGCCTAATTTTATGCTCCAGAATGTATAGAATTTAGGATTTCATTCGCAAGTCTTTTCAAATGTTGCTGATAATTGTGAGGTGGTCATTCGTTAAATGTATTTTATCGGCGATATCAATAATTTGATAAGTCAAAATCGTTATTTCGATGCCGATAACGACAATCGCCTCAAATTTAATTTTTCATTGTCAACAATGATTATTCGATGTACTAAAATCTATGTAAATTCACATAATAGCATATATGGCACTGGAAATTCTACTCAGTTATTATATATCAAATCTGAAAATCCAATTGATGACCTGTTCATGTCTATCTGTCGACATGTCGCTGAAAGTAGTATTTCCGCATCTTTCAGTGTCAAATGAAAAGCGCATGTCATAGAGCAAGTGCAACAACTTTGTATTGCCCACATCTCCAGCTTAATAAAAGCATTGACTTCATTTAATGAACTCTTCTTGAAATGCGTTATCGAAAGTGAGACGCGCAACTTTGCTGCTTTTGAGAAATTACCAATGAGTTCCTGCGTGGTATCTGAGATTGCTTCTCGCATGCACTTACGATCCGCCGACGTTCCGCTCTGCATGTTCCATTCTCCCGCCGATACATCGAAAATCGTTCTTTCCAATCTGCAGCAGCACGTACGTGGAGCTCGTTACCAACTTCTGTAAACGATCTTTGAAAACGTCACTTTTCAGTCGTTTTTTCATTCAGCAACTGTTTTTTTCCTCTTTTTTGTTCAGTGGCATTGAAGTCATTACTGATATAACGCCACTCAAAAAAAGTGTGTTGAAAAAAGAAATTATATATAATAATTTCATGTCATGTTAGGAATACAGAATAATAGGATTTTGAAAATCTTTCAAGTCACTGCTAATCGCTCGTTTGGACAGATAATGTCTTTTAATTAACGTCGATGGAACACTACTACTTTCAGTTTCAGCTTTGCCTATAAGATTTCTTTTTATCACGCTTATCATGTCACACATTGCCTGATATACATGTAGAAACAGTAGCAGGCTAATAGACAACATTATCAAAAACAATGATCATAACTTTAAGATACAAAGGAAACATGCAAATCTGATAAAAAAATAAAACTTGATATATTGAAGGCAATGTCATAAAATGATACCTGAGAAAAATTGGTCCTCATATATCAATAAGTCAAATTCTAACCAAATGACTAGTTATGATTTCAACCACTTATAAATCATTTCTGCACAACGATTTTTACTGAGCATCATAGAATGCAGTTTTCAGTAAATTCCGTAATTTACGTTAATCAACCAAACCGTTCGTTGGGTCTGGTGATTCGTCCGAAATTCAATAGAAATAATGGGGTTTTCTGAATTTCTGAGTTTTTCTGTATTGTATGGAATGGTTAATTTCTTACAAGTTTTTCCGTATCATTTATGGTTTAACAAACACATTTGAAACTGTTGACCAAATCATTATTGAGCACATGGTGTAGTTATTAGCTCTCTGATGATGGGCCTCTAACAAAGAGTAGTAGCTCACACTCACTCAGTCGCTTACTGCAACGTCTTATTTCACCGCAATACAATAGTTGGACGCCGTCAAATGCTTGTCCACCTTGATGACATTTCTCTCATCTGTTCGGTCTTATGGATAGTGTTATGTGGATTAAGGTTTTGCATTTCCTTCTTTTCTTGGGAAGACTCTACTATCTTCTTTGCCTACGAGTCTTTATCCATTCCCTACATGTGACCATACCAGCGAAGTCTTCTTGTGCGTATTACGTCTTCAATCCTGCGAATGCCGAGCCTTTTGAGCAGATCGTCCATGGGAGTGCGGTCGTCAAGACGCTTCGATGAGATCCACATCACGTTGTCATTGCGGATGAAGCGGTCTACATGCTCGTTGGTAAGCGGCCAACTTTCACTGGCGTAGATGTATTTGCTACGGACACACATGCTATAAATGTGTCCACGAGTTCTGCAGCATTAAATGGATTTCCATCATGTCATCGCATCTTCAAAAATCATGACATTTTGAAAAAAGATGTTCATTTTTTACCCTCATCATCGGATATAGTCTGTATTTTTCTTAGAGCTTAATAAGTTGGTGATGAAACATTTTAGTCTTATCATTAGCTGGTATAAGTGGAGTTCACCAGAGATGCCATTGAAAAAGTGAGCGACCTGCATGTCCATAGATGTTATTCGTCACAAGTCACAATGCGGCAAAGAAGATGAGGTAGGATTGTCAATCTCCATGTCGAACTTAAGATGTTGATGGAGCCCTGTTGAGAATTTCAGAAAACAGAGCTTAGGAGTGTGAGGTGATCACCACTGTGAACAGAAACGTGCAAGTCGCAATGACGCCAAAGAATAGATACTCGGAAAATTTGGGTTAGGACACTTTGGACATAATTAGTGATGAATTACTGAATGAATTCAAGAAATTGAACTTTATATTTCTTTAGCTATTTCAACTGATTTTGTCCTTCAACGCATAAAAATTAATGAAACATGTCAAAATATATTTCGCCAATTTGTCCTTATCAATTGAGTTAATCTTATTTATCAATAATTTTCGGAGATATTTTATCGCCGATCTTCGTTGTCGATCACAGTTATTGAATTTCCCACCTCTGCATATGAGTCCTTTCTTTGTTTTGTTTAAGTATGGAATAGAATGAATCTCTGATTATCGAACAATATCTTCAATTTGATAACTCAGTGGGTTCCTTGAAGAATTAAGTGACAAAGTTTGACAGCATTCGGTACTATTTTGATTGCTCATAAAGTTTTTGTTATAGTTTCATTGAATGCTGAGTGGCAATTTTTAAATAAAAAGCCATTACTGACAATCAACTAAACGGGAATACTGTACATATCTACTGTATATAATGCACATATCAAGCTAATTTTCATGGCATGTATGCATACAATCACAAATCGCTGATATACCTTGCATTTACCAGGCGACCAATTGAGATTCGGAAATGTTGCGATTCCGGATTTGTCGAAGTGATTCTAAAATAGGTAGTCAAAAGACTACAAATTTAGCACGAAAACGCATGCCGGGCCATAAAACATTAAATAGAAATCAGGTCCGATTATTAATAACGTATTTGTTCAAAATTGTCATTTACTTCTTCATTGAACTTTGATCCGAAAAACTAAAAGTACCTATTTTCAAGATGAAATTCGCACCTGAAAATGCACTTTGTGATACCTTTGTATTGTTTTTATTTATTGTTATTGTCTGTTTTTGGGTAACTTTGACGAATCAGAAGTCATTTCATATCCAATCTCAGTTGCTAATTTGTCGATTGATAAAGATATCTCGCCTGTAAAATACATTATATCCTCATTCCTTATACTAAATAGCTGTATAGTAATTTGAATTCGATTCTTTCACAGTCATTTTTGCTGTTCATAGAAGTTACTGGAATTTCACTGCAAACTGCAGATGCAGTGAATGTACACGGCTAAAATTAATTTCACTGTTTTTGCAGTCTGAACAGAGCATATTTGTAAAAATCGATGCTGCTTTTCTGCTATTATCAGATTTTAAGTGTGACGTCATGAAATGTCATATCATGATACTAGTTGGCATGTCTTATCACAAACTGATGCGTCCTAAGTTCTAGAGTGATATTAGGCCTATTTGATGCATGACTCATTTAGTATCTCAATTGTTTAAACGCAGTGCTATAATAATAATAATAATAATGTAATGATTCGGCGCCTTGGGTGCCTACACATCAAGGTTGAAGGCCTATCCCAACAGTACTCCTTCGTCGAACTCTTGATCTCCCTGAGGCTTGGTAAGTCTTCGAGGTCATGTGTCCATGCCGATCTGAATGTGTTAGATCGTGACTAAAAAATACAATGACTTTTAAAGCCGCTTTATGTTCTGCCATTTAGACACCGACATTTTCTCCTTCAATTCTTTCAATAATTTGCGGTAATTATTATGCATGAAAATACATTTATGTATGTAACTAAATTCATCAATATTCGCGTTCATTTAAGAACATGGCTACATGTAGTTATGCAATAGGTCTGCTGCTCAGTTCTTTACAAACTGCTGTCCATGGAGCTGATACGAACTAACATTAGCTCACTAATATTCTATAATGCCACCTGCAAAGATGTTAGCGGCCTAATAGGTTGAAATGAAATACTTAACTTAGAATCCAACATCAAGAATAAGTCTATTCAAACGTTGCTAACGTGCTTCAAACCCTACATGCTGCGTTGTGAATGATTAAACTCGATGAGCGAAGCGCCGTACGATAAACTAATAGTATGGCATCCGAAGACGTTTGTTCTCATTCTTTTCAAAATTAACCGGATACGTGAAGAACGGGGGTCAAAGTCACACTGCAAATTGCTTACCATGAAATGTAATAATTTCAATTAATTCATTGCTTAACCCAATTATAAATGCAATTAATTTTTGATAATTTCTGGATCCAACAGTGAAATAAATATGAAGTAACATGATAATTATAGTATTGATAATGGAAATTGATGTCTCTAGGATAAAAAGCAATTAACTTAAGAGTACTTTTTATCAATCGACCAATAGCCAATTGATATCCGGAAACTGAGGATTATTTATTTGTCGTAATGACGCAGATATAGCATGAAAAAATCGGATAAATGCAACTTTAGCATGAAAACGCGTTTTCAAGTAATAATCATGGCAGTTTGGTCTAATGTTAAATTCACTCCATTCCCATAGAAAATCCAATGGTCAATTTGACTTCATGGAAAAAGTCTACAATGTATATTAATACTAAAGTAACTGAAAGGTGTCCATTAGTTGAATGCATAGAAATTGATAGGTCACTTAATTTAGATTCACTAAGAGAGGATCACTTCTTTCATTCCTACCTGTAGTATGGTTAAGGTTCTTTCTCACTGGTTCCGGTTTCTTTGTTCTTTCTGTTTCCTACTCTGACATTCATTTTTCGTTACCCACAGGAATGTCCATCACTTGCTGCGACACCAAAATGAGTTCTGGTGTTACTGACGTGTTTGGAACGTATTATCCTGAACGTTTGGGCAAGATCGTATGTATCAATCACAATCCCATCTTCCATGGTCTTTGGCAAGCAGTCAAGGTATTCATCGATCCAAATACGGTAGCTAAAATGAAGTTGGTGCGAAAAAAAGAAAAATTTGAAAAGAATTTTAGGAAGCTTTTCTCTGAGGAACTGACGAATTGGCTGCTTGAAGAAATCCGTCTAAATAAGCAAGAACCCCTCCCCTACGACCAAGTGCGGTTCTGGAATGCACCCAAAGAAGGTGAACACGATCCGCGTGGTTGTCCTTCTTATGTTGAGCAGTTTGTGACACCGTTTGAAGAAGGTAATGCGTCTCAGATACTTCACCTGCCTCACCCAAACATTACCGATAGAATAAACAGGAAGACAGTGGAACCAAGAGATTTCGAAGAAGAGAAGCGAGAGAGGAAAAGAGAAAAGGAGGAAGCAGAGAGAAAGGATGCTGAAAGAAAGGCAGAAGAAAAGAAGAAAAAGGAAGAGGAGGAAAATAAAAGGAAAGAAGAAGAAAAGAAGAAGAAACTAGAGGAAGAAGGAAGTCGACAAAATGGTGCATCATTTGCCGACAGTGCTGCTGAACTGTTTTCAATCACAAACATTGTCAAGAAGTTTAAAACAGAAACATCTGTGTGATATGCATGCCACACAGTTTATAGGTTAACAGTGCCACTAAGTCTGATAAATAGCTTTTCTCATGTCACTGCTTCATAGTAATCACGCATCAACATTTGATTTAGATGATTTAGCATCTGTACATCTTCAGTTTTTCATCAACATATTCTTCCTTAAAGTCTTTGTTTCGATGAAACTTGTAGGTAGAATTATATGATTACCTGTCGTGTAATTTGGTCATACATGCATTTAAATGGAAATCTGAAATTGTTTTGCATGCAACTTGAGGTACTTGAGGTGCTGTTTACAGTTCTAGAAAGCGGTAGGAATTTCAATGATGATAATTAAAGTCAATATTTTGCAACACATATGATTATAAGTGACTTCTTGTAAAGCTAAATACCATTTTCTAAACGATCTCTATACCATTTTCTTGATGAGACTTGTATTATTTACTGTATTATATTACTGTTATTATTATTAATTGTTGTAATATTATTATACTTATATGTTCAAGACAGAGTTTTGATAAGCTTCATGGTTTTGTGAATTACCTAGCTTATCGAGTGTCACGTCCATGCATGCGCTGCATTAATGGACAGAAAAAGAAAGACTGTGCAATAATAATGCAGCTTCATGCATTATTAGCCCCATAGCCAATATATCTACAAAGCATCCTATCCTATTCCAGTCTACAATTTATTTTGAAAGATAATGCCATTTTAGAATTTTGTTATTTTTCAACATTTATTTCGTTCATTTCTTTGTATCTAAAAAAACAAGTAGCACTGTTGCATATTAGAGGGAAATTGGTAGAATAGAAATCATCCTTCCATCTATATTGTCATTTAATTAATCCTATTTGTGTTAACCTATCAACAGCTAAGAAAATGATTTATAAATCTAAAATTGATAGATCAAAGGAAGAAAGCTTGTGCATAGTCTATATTAAAATCAGGTTTACGTGAATGTCTATCACATATTTATCTTGATTGGAGAATCCGGTCAAAACAGAATGTTTGCTTCGATTATACTGCTTTAATATTGGTCTTTTAAGTGACTTGCCTGACGATCGATACCGATGTGATTTAAAATATCTCAAAATATCAAAACAAACATTCTATTTTGACGGGATTCATCAATGGAAAATAAATCACAAAGCCCGTTAATTGAAATGCTATGCTTATCATTATTCACATCAAAGCAATTTGATTAACAGTTTTTTTTTATTTTTGGGAAAACCGACATATTGGATAAAATGCCCTTATGATTGATATTCAAATAAGATTCACGGATTACATTAAATATTTCGAGAAATTTGAAAAGCTGCACTACTGTCATCATCAAATTAGCCAAACTCATCTTATAACGTTTTTAATTTGCCTGTAATAGAGGTTAGAAATATAATACATACTTTGATTACAAGCTCCAACTCTAGTTGTAGTTCCTCCAAGATCTGTAACATGAGCTCACACGCGAATATTCTCTGATCAATATTATGTTCTTTACGTTTTCTGAATGTTGACTTAGAGAAACGTCTCCTTGCCATTTTATGCATGCTATCTAACATAAAAATAATTCACCGAAAACGATAAGAGATGGTGTACTGTCATAAAAAAATGCCGTAAGCAAATAAAATTACACATGTAAAGTACATTTTCCATTTTTAGCGTTGTTGAAAAGTTTATTCACCCCATGTATTGTCACTGTGCCTTTTCAAGTATCAGATCGCAGCCATTCAGTTATAATTTCACAGACAGACATTCACCTACGTATTCTATGAAAAATGAATAGGGTAATAAGCGAATAGGAGAATAAGATCATCTACATTGAGTCTTCTTTTTTCAAGGTATCTTCATTATCGTTTTCAGAATATGTTCGCTCAAGTGAAATAAATCTAAGTTAAATAGGATAATCGAATACTAATTAAACTTCTGCTCTGATTTGGGATAATTCATGCATAGAAATCCACTCCATATAACAATAAAGGACTAGAACGGACATGGATATTACAACAGGCGTTGTCATGACAACAGTACCTAAACGATGGCGGCTTCCAGTGGTTGACAAGAGAATGGTGCCAGCAGCTTATCAACGTACTCTGTAAAGATTCACGATTATCATCATTTCCCTTCAAATATGAGATCACTTTGATTGAATAATTTGCAATAAGTCGCCTTAGGGTAAAAATCTTCAACAGCTGCATGCTTCAGCAATTTTATTCTTCCAACGATCTGGCAATCGGCGCATATCCGAGCGGCTGAAATTACCATCAGCAAACAGCTGTAACTTGAACAAAGCGTAAAGTCGGATTTCTATACCTACATGTATAGTCGTTTTTTATGCCCATGAGCATGTGCTTCGTTTCCAACTCATACTTTCATGACAGTTTGCAGCGTAAAAAAAAAATTATCGCATGTAATGAATGTTCATAAATTTATAGAACACTGTGTTACCTGCCACTTTGTCAATTCCTTATGGTTGCACGTATTTTTTCAGGATGATCAAAAGTTAAATTTGATGATTTGTGATATTATCAGGTGTATAAATTAATAATCTATGTAACAAGCAAGATCACTGTTATGAAGGTCAATTAACATTGAATTTTCACTTTTATCATTCAAACATTAAGCCTTTTCATTATTTGGAGAGACAGGCGATAACATTTCCGAATTTTAGTGCCACAAGTGTTGTGCACAACTATGTATAAAGCTGCTTCGGCTTTATCAAAACATCAGGAAAAACACCTTTGACTTATTCAAGGATTCGGTGATTATGTTTGCTGATGCTCCTTCGTGAACTCAATTGAACTATGTCCACATCAACAAGTTGAGTTGAAATAAAAATGTCATTTTTGTGTTTATGAAGTTGATGATTACTTTAAAAGAATTACAGCAGTTATGTCATGGTTGATGGTTCTTTTGGTGACATACCAATGGACAGAGGACAGACATAGCCGTTTGTCTTCCAAGTTTTTTTACAGTTTTCATCAATATCTGTATTCATGTTAGTCTATGAATTAATAGATTGTAGGTTATGCATGCACATTGTACAATGTACTATTAATGTCCATATACGCAGTGAATTCTTTTAATGATAATCATAGGGCCTACTTGTTTATTGGTTGATGTGTTACTTTATTGTGTAAAAATATCCACCTGAATGCCCTGATATATGTATACGATTATTCTCCTGTTCCGTGGAGTATCCTAGCATATAACCATTGCTACTTTTTACAATACTGTCATCATATGTTAACTACGCATCATAACTGTAGTAACATGCAAGCAGTAATATCAAAATGCTATTGTTTCCTCTTGAGCGTTGGTTTCTTTCTACAGGCATGACCCTGCCGAATTGCAATCCCCGCCTTGGTTATGGTTGCACTCAAGTTTTCTCAAATTTCTACCCCGAGCGCCTGGGCCTGGTCATGTGTGTCAACCACAATCCCATGTTCGAGGGTGTATGGCGAGCCATTAAAGTCTTCCTTGATCCACGAACCGCCGATAAAGTTCGTCTCATCCACTCGAAAAAGAAGATGAGAAGCACTTTCGATCAATACTTTGCCCCAGAATTGAGCAATTGGCTGATAGAGGAAATTCGGCGGAATAAGAAGAAAGAATTTCAAGCGACACAGCGTCAGTTCTGGTTGCCTCCTGCGACGCCTTTGGAACATGATCCACGAGGAAGTCCGCGTTACGTCGGGTTTTATGTCGATAACCGAATGACTTCGCATAAGCCGCATCCAAGCATTGAAGACTTTGAGATGGGCCGTCTGCTTCCAGTAAAACCCAGTGGTAGTAATAGTGATTTAGCATCATCAGATCTCGTCAACGGTGATGAAGATGATGATGAAAACACTGCTGCTGCAATCTCTGCTGCCGCCGCTGAAGTGGAAATACCGGAGGAATACATGATACCTACGGATGCTACCCACATCAGCTAGCAATTCTCCAATTATTGATTTGTGAGCAAACGCAATCCGCTATCGGCCAGGGCTCAATTGCGGGTTATAATCGCTGATATGGGCAGGCTAAGACTCGCTTCCTAATGCTGCGTCAAATACTAGTCTTGGGCAGACTGACCACCAAAGTTATGTTCCGTTAAATGTCTTCCTTCGGTGCGGGAGACGGAATTATGGGGTGGTGTGCCTCGCGCCACTTGCAATCCCTTATATATCATTCCTACAACATTTTATCTCTTTTTTCTCATGATCACAGTGACTGTTAAACTCATTTCTTATGTCCGCTTCAAAACATATACTGTATTCATTCTTGAGGAAGTCAAGAATTAACTGTCGGTATTCCGTTTCTTATGATAATAAAACGTTTCCATGGTGATGATAAATTATCAGTTTCCGAATCAACATAAAATTCTCTTGAAAGGATTTTACTTTTAGATTGCACTAACGCAGTGATAAAGTCGTAACTTGACAAAGTGGAGAGAATAGATTAAGAGCATTATTGGTTCTTACATAACCACGTTAACTCTTACGCGTAAATTAATGCAAATAGTAACAGGTCTACACAAACAAAATCGCGAAGGGAATGTGTGTGTTGATTTGTAGTCAATGCAGAATTGTCATTTTCCTATGTACTTGTAATAACGATGAGATCTAGCTCCTCACCAAAAGATACCGTGAGTCTTTATGGTAATGATGTTGAGGCGATTTCTCTCTTATTGAATGAAGAGAGATGTCTAATCCACGATAAAATTGCGTAATAAATTCTAATATCTGCTAAGCAGACCAATAGTATGAAACAGACTTTCATAAACTCTTATGCACTTTATACCGCCTACTGCACGTGTGGATCCCTGTAGCTAGCTGACTTGTGTTCGAATCCTGGTCGGGAAATTGTGGCATTATAGTCCATTTGCACTTTAAGTGTGTCATTTTTCAATTGACATTGTCAGTTACTAGAAATATTCATGCATAGGGAATGGCAATGTAATCAGAAAATACGGTAAGTTGCGTAGCAGAAAATGAAAAAAAGTTCTGCTGCATGTGTAATGTAATACGGAAATTCTCTTTTCAAAAATTATCATTTTAAATCACTCATTTTTCGTTCGTGTAAACCATTGGTTGAATCATTTAATCAAGCATTGCTTTGTAAAATACCGTACTGTCCCTATTCCAAAGACAGCTGATTGCTTGCAAAGGATACTTATTAATAAATACTTTCGGAAATACAATCTGAAAAGGTGAGCTAAAAGTAAATTATGTAGAATAAATGTATTTTATGCTAAACTTCTCTCTTTAGTCAAAATCTCAGAAACAGTCATGGCAATGAAAAGAAACCAATGACAATGCTTTCTCCAACTCCATGTTGTTATCTTGCCCCAAGATAAATTTTCATAGTAGCACATGGCATATCACTGCTATCAGGTTTTACACATTGTAGAAAGTCCGACTCACAAATTGAATGCACGAGTCTCCGAAGGCGATTATGCTTATTGTATATTTGCTGCAGGGCTTGATAGCCGGAGCCGGAGGTTCATAGTTGTAGACCGCCCGGAATCTGCTGACCCTCATCTCATCTCAATACAATGTATTGTCATAGCCTACTGCGAATCATATCGGTACTTATTATTTAAGCACAAAATTGGTTCTTGATAATTATTCCCTTAAAAATGCATGACTATTTTATAATTAGACCTACCTCATTTTCAATAAAGTACTAAGAAGAATTACAATGCTTTTGTAGAGGTGCTTCGATATAAAAAGAATTTTGGTTCAATTTCGAAATATCAATTTTTTTCACTTGATTGATGAATATTAGAGGTTTCTCAACTAAATGGTTGAATCATTTAGATCGAGCGGCAGCACTGGTTTCTAAAAGGAAGAAGGCTGAAAATTGGAGTTTCGGAGAGTGCAGTATACCCCATCCATGGCTCCTGTTAGTCTGCGCGTCTGCCGAGCTCTAACCGGTTCATGTTCTTATCAGACATAGGATCAAAAAATACACATGTAAATCCAGGTGGCTTCGGCTTGAAGTTTTTGCAAGACTTTTTCACTGTGACCGATGGGTTTATCTAAAATATCACTTTTTAATTAATAATACCTCACTCTGGAAAAACACGAAGAGCGGTCGTGGAAGGGAACAAATCAGAAACCTCAATAATTACCGTAAAAAAGAGAAAATTTTCATGGCTCTTTTGCGTCTCATGCCTTTTAAAACTTCTGAAAAGAGGAAAGTCCCGGCAAAGTCATTTATCATAATTTCCAGCATCGAGTATCTTCAGGTCAATTTCTGTCTTGTATGTGCTTATTCCTCTGATCGGTAATGTGTACGAAAATGTGATTTAAAGACAGTTTTTTCAGCTAAAATGTAATCAATATGTAATCAAAACAACAAAAAAATAGTGATTTGCTAAACTAAATGTGATTACCTTCTTAAACAAAGGTACATGAGTTGCATGACCTAGAGATGCTTCTACATTTGCTGTAGTACTTCTCACTGAATCACATACAGCTGTAATTTTACCAAAAATCTCAATCTGCTTCCCATTGCATTTATATGTGCTTTCTTTGATCTTGTCTGACAAGAAGGGGTACCGGGTAGACCTCGATGGATGTGTAGCTTCGTAGTAGCCATAGGGTGCACATCATTCTGTGAAAGTCTCATTTTCGGTCTTGGGTTTGACGGCCGGACTATTTGTCGAAGGGTCTTGGGTCGGAGTCGGAGCCGTGATCCAGATACCATGGCCCCGACTCTCTACCACGAGCTTCATGAGACATCTATGAATGCATCCCTGCCGCATCAAGGGTAAATTTTGTATTACAATTGAAGAGCACCCAAGTGTAAATTAATAATCCCTAAAATCATTGAAATAATCCTGTCCCAAAATTGACAGTCTCATGTTACAACGATTCTTTCGTCCATAATATGGTTTCCAACTGTAGGAATCTTGGCTTGTTATCACAATTACATCTTATTTTAGACATCTATCTTGAGTTTAGGTGGAAAGCAATATTCCATCCCAATTTTAGGACCCACCATATACCTGTCCCAGGAATTTTGTGTAACTCGTTCGATGCATAGTTAGTGAAACTTCTGTGAATTTTTCTCTTTGCATTCTATGTTTAGGAACATCTATTGAGCACGAAATATATATCATAGGCTATGTGTGCATCAGAAGTACAGGAGTTATTCTTGTGGCATTTAATGATTTGTATGATATCGCATCCTAAACATAACCATCTTTTTTAAGTGAGCAGAGAAACGTAACTCGGTCGATGCACAATCTGTCGCAGAATTGGAGGTAAGAATAGTTCAACCAGCTTGTGCTTAAGAAGTACCCTAGGTATGCATAACAATCACATATTAATTTTCTCCGAAACCTCTTCAGCTTTGGAAGAAGACTCTAAAGATACCACAAAATGTAACTCGTTCGATGCATGTGCATCGAATGAATTACAAGATGCATCGACCGAGTTACACGCAAAATTCAGATTTACTATTTTGTCTTTTATCCAGCATGATATGACTCACATCATGCCCCGACTGTGTGATGAGCAATGACTCAATCACATTATTGCTTACCATTGCCAGTGGTCGGGTCGCATAGATATCCACAAAATGTCCATTCTGATTGCGAGCTAACGCTCTCTTACGTTCGTGTCAGTATTTTGAAATAGTCAAAGGAATATCTATGCCTGTTTTTGCGTGGCAACAATTGTCAGCGAGAAATCGGAACGTTTCGACATTCAAATATATATTCCTCATTCGTCGTCTGTGTCAACGTCAACGAGCAGTTTTTCATTCTGATCGGAAACTGAGGAAGCAACGGTAAGTGTTAACCTCTGGTTTTGTTTTGTTTCGAATCGAGGAGAATCACGTCTACATGCTGTAATGCCCAAACAAAAAAGACAACCATTGTATAATTATAGATTTCCTTAGTAAAAGGATGCATCATACTCGTGCGTAGGCCTATCGATATATGCCTAAGAGTTACTGGTAGATTGCCGATAGACAGACCTATATATAAAGATGCTCCGAGAAGAAATGACAGTTCAATTTCCTTTTTACTAGACGTCTTGCTCTCGACACTTGTTTCAGTCGGACCAAATTTTTGGTGTCAATCTTAGTTCCGTAACCCGAGTCTTGGGGGTAGGAGCTTCTCCACAGGTTAGCTGACATGTTTAGATTCAAAAAATAATTAAAATCTTTGACATCATGCTTTTTATCAATGAAATAATGGAAGCCGCATTCTAATTCTGAAATCTTGATAATATTCAGGAATGATTGCTTTCATTTAGATAGTTTCTCCACCACTAGATTCTATAGGCTACAACCATTCAGTCCAGGCTGGAATAAACGCGCGTTTTAAAAGAAACATATTACGGCTCAAAGCAACAAATAAATTAAGAATATTCATAATCAAACTTCCCACATATATTTCGGCTTAAGTTGATCTTAAACTCAATGAGATTTGGAAAAAGAAATTAGATGGAAAAAAACTCGGTGCTATCTCACTATTTTAATATTTTAATTGGTACTACTATCTCAAGATATTAGATGGCGTCTCGCAAAGCTTATAAGTAATGCAGGCCTATTTCAAGATACTGGTACTGTACGTCAAATAAATTGACTGATAAATCTTTGTTTATATGTCATCAGCATGCCTCTGGTCTTGACCATGTGTTAAATGAGCGGAACACTGTTTCGCCCATTTAACACATGGTCAACACCAGAGGCATGCTGATGACGTATAAACAAAGATTTATCAGTAGCCATTTAAGCTAACATCATTAGGAAGCTTTTTACCATTTAGGTGTTGTAGATCTTTTAGGCGCTTATAGGCTTATATGAATCAAATGATTATTTTTTAACCGAGATGTATTTAGGAGCTTAAATAAACATGATTAAAAGTTCTTAACATTTCGCACTAATTCACGAGGTGAAATGGAATTGGTAGCGAAGATATTTCTGTATTTATTTTGTTTATTTTATTATTTAGTAATTATTCACTTATATTAGTTATTTATTTTACGAATAATATATTTCTAATGTAATGTTTTTGGCATCTTTAATAGGACACATCTCTTCGATAAAACAGTAGGCTTATTATGAATAGTAGGCATATAGCTATTACTACAACTCTCACCTTTTACAGAATGGCACGAAATCTTACTCCACAGCAGCGACAAAGACAACGAGACAGGGACCGAGAATATCGGTGGAGGAAAAAGGCTTCCGAGATCTGGCCTACTTGGAGAAGAAACGAGCAATCGATAGGAGATCCTTCGCAACACATAAAGACCGTCAAGATTCTTGAGCAAAGCGAAAATTTCTACGCGATAGAAAACTGTACATGCGCGAATATAGGAAAAACCAAAAGATAGAAGCCGAGACGTCATTTTCGAGCACCAGCACTGTCAGTAAATCGACAACTGCATCTCTTAAAGAGGGAAGCAAGCCTTAAAATAGCAAATTATGCTAGAGACTTCGTTCAAGCAACACAGGATTGCATGTTCACTATCGGCCTTGTTTCTGGTGATGATGAGAAACGACACGAAGATGTGTTGTTGCGGAACGACCGGCTTGTTCCACCCGTTCCGCAAATAATCAGAGTATCCTTTTAATGTACTTTTTAGGTTGCTTTGTGTGCAAATTGATTGTGATTGATCTATTAGTGATTACTGGATCTATTGTAATTGATTGCTAATTGGTCTTTGTATGCTAATTGTATGCTACTATTTTGAAATTCTTATAGTTGTAATGAAAATTGATTAATCATAACTGCTTTAGCTTGCTACATCGATTTCTTTCAGAATATTGCTAAATGTGCACATAACAATGAACTGTTAGTTTGGTCAGCAGTTGAAAACCATTGACAAGCAAGCTTATACATCAAAATCATGCATTGATGCATAAATTTTCCCATTATGCATTTTACCCATATTTTTCCTTAATTTGACCTCTTCAGGCTCATAACGTGGAATGTGTTGTTGCGGTTATGCAAATGCAGAAGTGTATGTGTCTGCTACAATGCACACACGTGGAAACCAAGCATCCAAAGGGAGCCAGCAAGCATGGAACCAAGTCCTGAAGTGGAGAATGATGATCGACAAGCTGAAACTCGCCTTTGCAAAGCTGCAGCCCTCAAATATACTTCAAGACACTTAAATAGCCATTCCTCTAGTTTTAGATTGCGTGCATACTTTTAATGGAATAAAACTTTGTTTTCCGAAGACTTGAATTTAAGCAAATGTCTAAGGAGGGGGTCAAGTTGATGGGAGATCCATGCAGCAATTAGCTACACTAGTTATGCGCAAAAATAGCACGAGACAATCATATTAGAGGCAAAGTATAGGGTCTTACATCAAGAAACGTTTCGCCAAATGTTTGTTCCACGATACGCAAATGTTTCATGCAAACTGTAACTCGTTCGATGCAACATGTAACTCGTTCGATGCAAAAAAATTTTGAATTTCACATATATACTGAAATGCAAAATTGGTGTGATCCCCGCTATAGTCTCTGCTATTTGGTCGACATATATAGCCTTAAAAGTTAGGTTACAAGAAAATTTGGAATGGTGACCTTCCAAGACAAATTTCGATGCAAATTTTGTATAATTTGTGAGAATCACCCAAAACGTTCGTGCGTTCCAATGAGAACGTTCGTACGTTACATAGTGAAGGTAATCATTTCAGCGCTATCCCTAAATTTATTAATTGCTTCCCAAAAAAGCATTGGTTGCATTCCCAGACAAGAATATGAATATACATGCATTATTTGAACATCATGTTAACTTATAAGTAGTAACTATACGAACACTCCGAGTAGGCCTATTTCTCAACATCACGCATCTGCATCACAGCACTTAGAAAATGTTCTCATGCATGGGCAACACCCCAGCAACATTCATTGGATTCTTTGAGAATCTGTGAACATGTTCCGGACGAAATTAACAGATTCCAAAATCCTATTTCAAACTTTTAATTGTAAGGTAGGCCATCCACAAACATCCTCAGCCGGCCTCAGCTTTGAGTTCACTCACTGGCTCGTCACACAGGCATCTATTACTCAATGCTACTTGGACATGCTTGCATCACCATGACAGTCAAATTTTATATCCTTGTCAGCTTATGAATAGCTGCTGATATGTATTTGGGAGCGATGGAAAATGCTTCACGCAATACAGCAAGGCAGACAACAATTTAACTTTCCGCTTTTTCCGTGATGTTGGTAAACATCGTTGGTTACCCTTTGTTCAGCTTTCATCCAAGCGCATTTGCAATGACTTCATATAGAATTGATTTTTTTCGTTTTGAACTTCTTTACTACGTTGGTTAAACATTTTTTGACATGGTCCATTACTTTAGGCTATAGGCCTACACTTTTCAAGCTACTATAATTCCGTTGCATGTGAGCTTCTTTCTGTTCAGGATTATTTCGCTTCATTCGAAATCATTTTCCACGCTCGGAGAAACTCATTCATTCATATGTAAGATACCTACTGTGTATTTCATAGGAAATATTTTGAGTCGGTACGTGTTGTTATCCAATAGTCACATAACCTATCGAATCGGCGTCATTAAACGTCAGACGCAGTCACCTAGATATCTCATAGTCATAGCACGCACGAAAGTCTTCAAAAGAGATTGCCAGAACGCAGTAAACCACGGCTGATGGTGCAAGTTGTTTTTGAATAGGCCTATAATCGTTCGTACGCTGCACAATGGCGCTATGTCGCATTGCAAAGAAAGATGTTCGAATGACCTAGAGTGTACTGTAGTTGTATTGGTTGTTAAGGGGATAAACTAAGATATCCACAATTTTAAACAAAAATGGTCAATAAATCTATTCACAATTCAAATAAATGATAATTTTTGCGTTCGTACGTTACATTTTTGGAAGCTGTTCCTCATGCGACCTTGGATCGAAAGTAAATGTTGACAGTTGATATCAACAACTACCACAGTAGCGAGTGATACATAATACAATCTTAAGCGCAATATCTCAATAGAACGTTGAATATTTGATACATTCCAAGTGACATATCTTTCATGTAAATTATACGACTTTTCTGACATCTTCGAGGATCATCATAAAATCTGGAAATAGAATGGTTTCCGATCAAAATACGCAATAATCGACCCCGGAAATGAAAAATTCAGATAATTTTGACATAGAAAACACTAAGAGAGATGAATAAATAATTTATTTGATTTTTCCACTCCATGTCCCATTTCACGTGAAATTGTCCATTTATACTCGAAAGATAATGATTGATTTTTTTGCGTAACCCGAACCCGATCAGGGTCGGGTCTCTAATACCAGGAACATCTATGATTATTATAAGATATCTAAGGGACACTCAACTCCCATACCATGTCCTGGACTGGAGACCAGTGACTTTGGTAGGCTTGATTAATGACGGTGGTGTGTATCTGGATGAAACCATGGAACAAGTGGTGAACCATTCACTTCATTATTGTAAAATACATCAGAATCCAGCTGAATTGATTGCTGTGTACATACTAATTAATACGCCCCGCCCATTCTTGCAGAGAAACTGTCGGAAGAATCTGTGCGGTGTACATGTACAGTACACATACAAGCAGAGGAATGTGATCAATTCATGTTCTCTGAAAAGGATGACATTTCCGATACTGATGTTGTTCAAGTTGTCGGAAGAGCGGGCACTCCACTCCGATTGTCTAAAAAAACTGGAGTTTTTATGTTTGATAGAGGAAACATCTATGAATGGTGAAGCTATTGATGGCAAGACGAATATCTATGAGCGCATCAGTGTTATCAACGAGATACGTTAGAATTGAGCAAGCTCTGGAAATCACGTTTTCCAGCTCCTAAATATTCAAAATATTCGATAAAACATATAGACTTAGGCCTACTAGAAGATGGCTTCATTTCACATGGGAATCTTCTACGATTCGTACTAAATGTAAATTTGATCTATAAATTGGAATTATTAAGGCCTAGTCTATATATAATATTGATATTATAGCCTTGTTGAGAGCGCAAAATAAATCATATGAAATTTTAGTAATCCATGTGATATGTCCAAACTATCTTCATGACAGATGGATTCCATAAACTTTTGAAGCTGCGATGGACAAATAACTGAAGTTTGTTTCAAACTTGTCAAAACGTCTCTTTTCTAAAATTGTAGTTTGGCTCGTTGGCCAGTTGTCCCAAATAATACACTGCGAAGGAATTGTCAAAATAATGAATTCGTCCTTGCCGAGCAATCAAAAAGTTAGAAATATTGCACAGAAGAAGAATGCAAAACGAAGGATCACTGAATAAGCCAGTAACAAAAATTCTCTATTTGCAGTCTTCGCATCTCAGCATGTAATCTTTCTGCCGGAATTCGCACGTTTACTTATGGACCGTCACACAAATACTTCTCACATATGTGGAATTGCTAAATGCTTTTAGATATGGGGTAATAAGCTAGCTTTAACATCTGGCTTGGCATGCAAGATGCATGCACAGACAGATGGGAATTTCTAACTCATTCAAACAATGATCTGTTTGTATGTCTTTCCCTTCTCCATCTCTGGCTTTTAGTCGGGGGAATATAGAGTTGCACCGTGAAGTAAATATACCAAAAGCGAAATACACTTTTTCTAGACCAAAATTGCATGAAAAAAACGAATTTGAGGTGCCTAGATTCAGCAGACCCGTCAATTTTGCGTGAAAGCGAAATGTTTGCACCATACTACTCATGAAATGTGAAAAAATTGATTTTCAGTTAAGTGAGATATACTTACCAACTAGAAGAGTGTTCTAGGTCAATTTTTCACGAGAGACACGAATTCGAGGTTCCCTTGCTTGTCAGTCCTCCTGGTTTGGCAGGAGAGCGAAATGCTTGCATCATACTACTCATAAAATGCAAAAAATCGGATTTCTAGTCAGGTGGAAGTATTTGCACTAACTTGAGGTAATTTCTGGGTCAATTTACCCCTACAGACACGAATTTGAGGTGCCATGCCCTCCAGACTTCCTGGTTTGGCAAGAGAGTGGAGTGATTGCATCATATTCTATTCATAAAATGTGGCAATCTGCTTCATAGTTAAACATCATCGAGAAACACTTTGACTTAAGTCCTTAGATAGAACACGATTTCACGACAAAACATACTCACCAGAGATGCTGTTTCAATATGAACGAAGTTACATGTAGGCTACTTATACGCATTACATCACCGAAAATGTGGTAATGAGTTGCTGAAGTAGGTGAGATGTGTTCAACGAGGTTCACCCATTTTGGAATCCCTGCTTGAACAGCAGAGTGGACTATTACTCATTGTAGACCTACTCGTACATAATACATAAGAAGGGTTGTTAGAGAAATATCAAGAAGTAGGCTATTACACAAAGAATGTTTGAGCCAAAAATTGTAGGCTATAGTAATCTAATATTCACATTATTTCTCTCCATGGTAGGCCTATGGGCTACATGAATGACGTGTCATTTTCAATACATTTCCGATTTATTCACCAGTAGAAGCCCGAGAAAGTTCCCTTTCGTCCTGAACGTACATGTAGTTTGCATCATAAAAATAAGTTTTTTCACATTTGAAGTCTATATTTTCCTAGTCAGGAATCAGGAATCAAAAGTCACATAAATAACCATGATAAAATACACATGTCATCAGTTACTCAAGTACAAATCAGCATCAGTGTTGTCTTGAAAAGTGTTCTTTATCAGCAAGAGCTCTTGAAATGAATACGAATGGCTGATCGGTCATTCATGGTCGTTTATGGTAATGCATGGTTACAAATGATAAAAGAATGCAGGGCTTGTATAAATGAAATAAACAAATCTTGTTTATGCAAAATACAAAAAATACTAGTGTGGAATTGGATAAGAAGTCTATGAGGTACAATAGGATATAAAGTTTGTCAGAAGATTTTGACAATTGCTTGAATTCAGCCTGCAGCTCAATCCATTTACAAAGTTTTTCAAAACTATCTGATAATTGTTGGTCAGGTGGTCTACCTTTAGGAGTTTCGTGTGCGGATCGCGATGGTGCCGCAATCGTTCCCAACCGAAATTTTGAGCGACAATTATGATGATACCGAGCTTCGACTTGCACGAGATCCACACAATTGATAACCCGGTGCTTGATTTGTTCTGATACATTGTCAGTGCGTTTGGAACATGCTGATAAAATGTTTTCCTTGAATTCTAGTGTCATAACACGGCTCACATCCTTCCCGCGATTTTCGAGGACGGTAAATGGATTGCCGCAAAACATACAATGTTTTTTTCCAATCAAAGCTTTCCGCTGAATCTCCTCTGGTGGATGCTTTCGTTATACTATCACCACTGTCCTGAGTTGACCGTTTCCACGTTAAGACTACATAGGCGGCTTTCTTTTGACATTTGCGGTGGATCTTAACACTCGCATTGGCTTCCAATTTTGTTGTTAGATGAGAGGAAAGTCTGCTGTCGGCTATTACGGCATTGTAGTCTAAAAGCTTCTGTAGACCGCCACTACAGGTAGAGAGATCTCCTGGACCTTCGCAGATAATACATCGGTCATCTCGCAATCCTGATGGACCCTCCTCGGCGGTTGCTCCCTCATCCATCCATCGACTGAAACGAAAATCGTGTAGGAACCATTTCCTTTCTACTATCCCCTAATTGCCGCTTATTTATGACATTCAAACATGCAATCCATGCGTTCATGCATTTAACACAGAAGAGTAAGTCATTCTACTCTAAATAATCAGATATATTACTAGGACTGGTGAGCAAGGGCGTCTCAAATTCGCATTCTCATGACAATGCTATCCATGAAATGCTGCACTGTACAATGATGCCACCTACCTGCATTTAGGTTTGATTTTTCACAATTATGAGTAGTATGATGCGATCACTCTCTGAGGATTTATGCCCCGCCAGGGTTTTGAGAACATTTACTTTTGGTGAGGATTTGTTCCAGAGAATGTTTGGAATGACATCTTTGATAAATATGATCTGAAAAAGCATTTTCATATTTTATGAGTAGTATGATGCAAGCATTTCGCTCTCCCGTCAAACCAGGAGGACTTACAAGCAAGGGAACCTCGAATTCGTGTCTCTCGTGAAAAATTGACCCAGAACACTCTTCTAGTTGGTAAGTATATCTCACTTAACTGAAAATCAATTTTTCACATTTCATGAGTAGTATGGTGCAAACATTTCGCTTTCACGCAAAATTGACGGGTCTGCTGAATCTAGCCACCTCAAATTCGTTTTTTTCATGCAATTTTGGTCTAGAAAAAGTGTATTTCGCTTTTGGTATATTTACTTCACGGTTCGACCTTTTCTTGAGCTAATTTCCCCCGACTATTTCATATCTTGCCACAGGCTGATCAAAGGATGAATGGTTGCGGCCATCATCCCCATGAATGGATCAGCGGCCACTTATTTCCTCGAGGCAAGTAGCGTAAGGTCTCAGCCACACTGCGAGCTTTTCCAAGCGTTTCCAAGAAAGCGTTTAGCAGCAAATATAATGTCATCATTGCAACAGTTGTAGAGTGCCACAGTGCTATCAAAGCAAACCAGAGCGATTGATAGCTTGCGGCTGAGGCCTAAAGTAGCAAGTGGTGCCGCTACAAACTGCGAATGAGAGTCTTTAGTAAACAAAAGAGTTATACCCATCTCCTTCATCGTGAGCTGTGAGGCCGCAAATTTCTTTAAGTGGATGTCATCTATGACACCCGATTCGTGCGACACACCTGCAGAGATTGATATAAAATGTCACTCGAAAATTGGATAACGGTCACAATTTCATTTATATTCTGATGAAATTTCAGGTCCATGCATCAAAATTCTAGGCCCGTGCGAGCTTCCCATCTACATGCCCACGCCCAGCCCGTCCCGGTTCCAACTCCGTGTCCACTCATTGGTTAATCTGATCTTCCTAACACTTTCATGATCTTTCTATCATGACTTCATTATCCTTTCTTGACTCCAGTTGTGATGAACTATTAATCTGAATACATTTCAATATCGATGACAGATGTTTCTTTGTGAATGGATGACCTTCGCAATCTATTAACTTGATACTTATCTCTTGTCTGCAACACTCGGCATCAATGAAGATCGGAGAACGAAACGTCTGCCAATTTTGCTTTAATATATTGTCTAACGAAATTGCATTCTTTTTTGCGACAGATCAATCTCCAAACATGCGAAATGCCTTCATTCAACCTCATTTCAACCCTATGAATGAACATTGCCTTTTATAATACAGCATAATTAGTTATTTTTGACATAACATAACGATGTCTTCGAGAACCAATTGAATTTTAGATTGAGGAGATTTATATTTGTCAAGTTTATGAAACGCGCTCCCAATCAAATTACGCCAATCGATATAACATTATGATCAAGCCAAATTTATTCGACTGTAAGCTTTCTGACATGAAAATTCGAGGAATGGTCACGAGCAGAAGTTCTTGTAGAATTTGTCATTATAATTAAATCCAAATAATTGAGTGTGAAGAGATTTGATAGATTAAAGAGAATGACAATTGATTGCAATCACTGAATGGGTTTTCCATTTCTTGATGAAATGTTTGCTTTTATTTAGCATTACCGTATGAATAATTTTCTAGAATCAAAATTGCAAACAGTGTGAGATTAATTGGTATTGAAAAATTGATTCTAATAACGCAAGTTGAGAAAGCGGAAATCTTTACATATTCGCTGACAATAGCCTAGTCAATATAGGATATCTCATTTCAGTACTATTCAGCACGTTGCCTGTGAATAGAGGCGTATATTTCGTTAATTAATATTAGCGGCTTGGACATTCTTAATGGATAACATATTTATTCATCAAAGCAAAAATTCTTATGTTTCATTCAAAGGTTAAATTGCACTAGACACAAATTATCACATAAATATGCATGTCATTTCAAATATTCACTATTTATCAGTTTGAGAATAAAATCCATGTGATTTTTATTATTCTGAAAATGTCATCTTCCCGGCTCTTCTGTTTGTGATTTTAACAATATGTAACGTTTTGATGCTGGCGGAAAGCATGGAGACTGTTTTCGAAAGGAAACTGTTCTTATCAAGAAGAGATGAAGATGAATAATTTAAGAATACAAACAATTACGATCATCTGATGGAAATCATCACGTTATTAACATCGATGCAGGTCACCATTAGGTTTTCAATAGTCAGAGTTTCTCTATGACAAATCATTGCTTGATAGAATTAACAAATAATTGTAAATCTCGTCCTTTGGGTGGGTATGTTTCTTAATTCATTTTTGAGGTACAGAAATACAGAGAGAACATGTTTTGTATTGAAAAGCATGAAGCAAAGTATCTACAACTAATGAAAATGCAAAATATTACATTTGCCTATAATTCGATATAGATCTATGGTCTATTCTTATCGATTGGGATATAACAATGACAATTTTTTGTCAAGATAAATTTTGTTCAACACTGCAGCTGCTACGGCTGTGAATCCACTATTTGATTGCCATGAAAAATTAATTTGAATTAGATGCAATCAAAATAAGAAAAGCAATGCAAAAATGCTACAATAACAGTGGATCAGGCTTTGTGGGCAGTCTTCCATGAAGCCACTGGGGATGCTGTAGGCCTACAAGATAGCGCAAATGAGTTGCCATTTCCGTCACTCAAAGTCAGCAGATATGCAAATATTTATCTCCCTGTACTCAATAGCCCGTTAAAAGGTATCCAGAAGAAGTTTCCATTTCAAAATTATTCTGATGCCGGAAATTAATGAAAGTCGCATTTGTGTCAAGGGAACAGTTCCTGACAGCATTTCATTCAGTGAGCCTTCCACATTACTAGTACTAACTTTGAAAATAGTTCCTATAGGCATAATATTTAGAACATAATAAAAGACATTGTGTCTTCTGAGTCACACATGACTTAATGGTCGCATCATGCCATTATTTTGAGAAAGTCCGCCATGACATATTTACAGCACCACTTATGGGTTGAAAGCTTTATGGCCGGAAACATTAATGAATTCTTTATAATTGTCACTGAAACAGAGCGAAAATCTCACACTCATTATGCTCTATTTAGCTTAACATTTAGTTATTGCTAAGCAAGATAGTATAAAACAGAAGGCATGTAGGCATAAATTTCAATTTTACTCAATGGATCCTTTCCTCGATGATCCAGAAATCAAAAACTTTGAGCGGCAATTCTTTGGTTCTTCTAGCCTATTTGATGACAGGCGAGTATTATCCAACCGAACTTTAGACCAGTCTGGTCCTCAACAGCAACACATTTCATACGAAAGAACTCAAGATGGAAGTGTGGACTACAAGTTAGTGGTTGATGTTCATGAGTACAAACCCAATGAAGTGACTGTAAATAGAATCGGTCATCGAGTTTCTATTGAAGGGCGTCGCGAAAGAAAAGATGAAGCAGGTGCGGTACAAAAACGTGAATTTCGTCAAGAGTTAGACCTTCCAGCAAGTGTTCAGGTAGGTGCACTCTTAACTTATGATGTCTCATTGCACAAATATAATTGGTAGATTGGTGAATACTCTTTATACATGTAGGTGCCGACTGCCAATTATGGAAATGTACCAAATATTGTTCAGATCTGTACTTTGTCTACGCTACCGATCTCCTGATCGGTGAAAATATGTTTCAAAGTAGTATTGCACATATTTCCCCCAAGAGGAGTCGTTTGGATGTAAATCATGAAAGGCAGCTTTGAATTATTTGCAAAAATTATGAAGGCCTCAGCCACACTGAAAGCAAAGCAAACACGAGCGTCCCGAGCAAACGCGAAGTTTGCTTTGCTCGCTGTGTGGCAGTCCACAACTGCTGCAATGATGACTTTATATTTGCTGCAAAATGCTTTACTCGGAAACGCTTGGAAAAGCTCGCAGTGTGGCTGAGGCCTAAGGCTTCATCACGAAGTCATCACTGAAGTCACAGAGGTGTTTTTCTTTTCTGTTAGTTTTCTCATAAAGATTGTAATAGACCTCGTCAATTAGTTGGCTATTTGAATTCTAGTGCCATTGTGATAAGAGTGAAATTTACTAAAACATAATTTTCTAGTTGACTTTTAATGCAGAATTGCTTAATAAATTCATTTTCAAAAATGATAGTGCAGCCAAAACCCCGTCATTTCCCCGTTTACAGGTAAAATATAGCATTAACAACTACATACTTGTCAGTCTAGCATTTTACTAATCACTGCACTATGATTGGTAATATACCAATTATGTATAGTTGGTGGTTGTATAATTGCTAAAAAATGATTGATATATAATTGGTGTATACTATATACAAATTAATTTGTATAGCCTATATCAAGCAATTTTTAGAGTGTAAAAATTGAACAATGGCGAAGTTGCATTATTGTTTTGTTAATATCGAAGCTTAATACTTTAAGAATAATCATTATCTGATTAATTCTGACCGTGAACATAATTAATTCATGTGAATGACAACTCAAAAGTACGAGTAGATAACTGTTGTACATTTTTGCTTGTGCCCACAAATATGCTGTGAAAATGACAAGTTTTCCAAAAGGCACTATCGAAGAAACAATCTGACATAGCTAAAGTTGCATCAATTACTCACAAAATCAGAAACCTGTAAATTAGAATTTTTCAAATACATTTCAATTACTACTGCAAATTACCTTTGATCTCGAATTTCACAAAGCAAATGAATAAGAACTCTCAAGATTTTCTCGTAAATTCTGATTCTTAAAGCAAAATTCATCTATTAGTTACTTATGGCTTAGATTAGGCAAAGATCCGCTTATCGAATCGCTCACATACTTACATCACTATCGAAAAGTATGTGCAAATAAGAAAACAGTATAATGAGATCCTAATTTTTCATACAACCCATAGAATAATATTATCACAACCACCGGTATACGGTATCGGTGCAGGTGATAATACCGTATATTTCTAATCGACCGGATTCTTAATAATACATGTGACATTTCGTGTCGCCTATGCAGTAGGACAAAGACTTAGGGACTTCAGACATAGGCCTCATCGAATGAAGCTGAAACAAGTTTACACCACGTAGTAGAGATTCCTGGCGCCACCCCTGAAAGCGAGCAGCGGATGATGCAGGGCTTGCCTACCAAACCGTTCAACATGATCATTCATTTCGTTCTGATTACGTTACGTCGAAATTGATTTGAAAGTTGTACAATCCAACTTGTTCTCAAATGGTCGGACGAAGTCGGAGGTGATTGCTAATATTTCTTCCACCTTGGGTAGGAAAAATTGTTTCATGAATTGAAAGATGTGCCATCTACATCGAAATCTACAGATGTATTAAACCACAAAAGATTATTATGGCGAGAGACGGTGAAATTTTTACCACTGGTTTGTCGCAATTTAGTCAGGGTGTTGTACATACAAAATTATCAGACATGCTTGATTTACGTGATGAAGCTGATGGTAAGATCAATGTTAACGTTTTATCAGTGTGGTCAGCAAATTGGTTCGTAGCTTGCAACGCGATGGCATGATGCAGAAAACAACTTCCTTGCTTTTATTGATGAGTATTTTGAAAAATTGCATCTTGTTTAGAAGAATAGAACTTTTCACATGAATCTACTCTGATTTTTTTTGAGTTTCAGTTCATTGAACTCACCACATGGGTGCAGATAGGGAATTCTTTATATCTGGTCCATTCTGCTGATTCAAATAAATTATTTGATGAGGTGACAGCTCAGTGTTAGTGCATGATAAAAAAGGTAGGAGAATAGAAGGAGAGGCGAATGACTCCTGATGAAGATTGTCATGTCCAGATAGCCTGTTGCTGTGAGTTTCATGAAAAAGTTAAAAGAAGCCACAAAATATTGAAAGCTGTTCTATTTAGTAAAAATTTTAGATTTTCAATCTGTCGTTGATTAGGAACAAGTACTTTTGACAAGCCCAAAATCCCTAATGTAATGACATGCCAATAGCCTGTATGATGATTTAAAGTAGAAAAGACAAAAACATACCAATCATGGCAAAAATTGGGTCATGAATCTCGCTCAATTACGATGAAATGCTTAAAATTGATTTATAATGAAAGAGTTTAGGTACTCTTAAATGTCCATGTGTTGGATAAAGAGTTGTAGGCCCCAAATTCCTTCAATATCTCGTGCTTCATAAAACAAAAAGAAGTATTGCAGAATTTCTATGCAAGACAAGTGATGTGATCAGATCCTTCGACAACCACGCGCAGGACCAGTTGCAACTGCCTATCAGAAAGGGGTTCGGCGACACCTGAAAGATATCCCTACTGATCCCCAACATCTTCGCATCTTCCGTGGGGAAGAATATTCGGATCCAAATGAGGACTAGATACCTGAGCTGCCGTGATTGGTGTCATGATGATCGATGCACCAATGTGGTGCTCGACAATTTGATATGTGACATCTGCCAAGCAAGTTGAATCATGCCTTCCCATCCGAGTTAAATCTGTAATCAACTGTTCTTTAATATTTATCTAATATCCTGAAAGTCATTGAAAGTATGTGACTTCCTGTAATTAATACCGGGTATTAATTTTCATCTTGAATTTACTGTTGAACTTTTAATCATTTTCATACTCGGAAATACCAACTGCTTTGATAAACCCTGTTTGGACGCAATTGTTTTTCCTGTATAGCTTGGTTAATTGTTGTTTGCAACATAGTACTTTTGCCATATAGTAGATAATTCTAATCAAGCAAGTAGTTCTGACCGAATACAATGCAATCAGAAATGTAAACATGATTTTTTCAATGGGTATCATTATACTGCATATGTGCGGTAATAGTTACCCCATTCCTTGTCAGCAGCATTATTTTAGTTATTGATTTTTATGTGTCAATAATCGAATAGGGTCATTAAGCAAAATTGATAAAAGTAGTTAAGCAGAATGACATACCGAAAATGTTAGATAAAATTACCTATGAATGATGCGTACTTAACCCTAAAGTGCGACAATACTTCCGCTTTCCTTAATTTCACAGTTTCTCTTCTATAAAAAGCAGGAAGTGTTTTGAAAATGTTCATTACTGTTCATCAGTGGCGGGGGTATGACGAGGCGTATAGGAGGCAGTCCTCCTCGGATGCCGAAGTCGCAGCAAATGGGATAAGTTTTACAGTCGGTGAAGTTGCGGTGAAAACTTACCAACAAAGTTTTTCGAACGTCCTATGCTGACTCACTTAATTAAGGGTCCATGCTCAATCACTTAACTTTGTGTAAGGTGTCTGAGGGTTTTGTCTCTGTTGGAATGCAAAATTTTATGAAAAGATTGTAAAACCTTATGCGCAATCATTGCACATAAGAAGTATGTGAATTGTGCACATGCACTCGTACCTATATGAAAGTTTGGTCTAACGCTGTCCCATGTCAAGCAATGTACAAATCAAATACAGTTACTAGAATTGATGCAGTTTATCTTTGATTGTAGAATTTTAACTAATCGCGAACTGCTTGCCAGTTGCACATGAACTTATGTAGTACTTTGTTGAATATGCCAAATCAGTGCTCCTATTCGGATTAAAACTTGCGGGAGATTGTGGGCAATGAGGAATGACACGCCTCGATCACATGAGTTCCTAGCGTCGCCAATACTTTTCACAACGTAC
Source organism: Prostheceraeus crozeri (assembly GCA_907163375.1). Classification (NCBI taxonomy): domain Eukaryota; kingdom Metazoa; phylum Platyhelminthes; order Polycladida; family Euryleptidae; genus Prostheceraeus; species Prostheceraeus crozeri. The sequence continues at coordinate 105,320 of CAJQUW010001546.1, forward strand.
ATTTTCTTTAAACAGGCTTGCTAGCGTATACAGTTAAAATTTGTTTGATGATATATTAAAATACCTGCAGTTGTAATGTTGATGCGAATTCCCGTCTCAACTCTAGTATTACGATTTCTCACATTATTCTGTTATTGTCATCTTTAACCCAAGCATTCTCAATTCCTTGAATCCTTCTTACCAGGAAGAAAACATTTTCCGCATTTTGTATAATGTCGATAATTCCGCATATTTTCCTGTCTGCATCTCGAAGTATTGTTTGCGAATTGAATCTGATGATTAAATTCATGGACTAAAATTTTTGAAATAATTTCGTCAATACTAAATAGAGAAAAATATGCTATGACATATCTAAGATGACATCGAACTAAATTGACTTTGCATTCAAATTTTTTAACAAACGCACGTATATGTTAATGGAAAATCTCCATAGAATATTTTGAATAATCTCCTTCACTTTATAAGAATGATACATTCACAAGAATCTAAGGTTTCCACTTAAGTTAATTGTCTATCGTAGATGATGGTTCAGTCATATTTCAGAAGAAATAAAAAAAATTTGAGCATGCACATAACTATTAAGTCAATGCATTCTAGTATAGACCATGGACAAATAGACCACAGTAGTAAGTAAAACTCCACTTCTGGATAGCGCAAGATGGCCGCCATCGCTGACGTCCCCCCCCCTCTGGACGGGCAGAGTGTCGTGGTCGGCCGCCGTGGTGCTTCGGGTCTGACGTCCCCCCCCCCTCTGGCCGACCGTCGTGTAGCGCGCGGTGATGTGGTGTCTAGGTTGGCGTGGTGTGCCGGCCAGGTTGGGAGGGTGGACTGTCGTAGCTCACCTGAAAAAATCCTAAGTGTCAGAGTGGCTTTGTATGGGTAAAATTTTGAAAAATTTCCAAAGTGTGGAATTTCGACCTGGGACCGTCACCAAAACATTTTTCATCAAATTTCACTGACCTCCCCCCCCGACAGCAACCTTCTAACTTTGGTTCTAGTGAACGGATTTTGTTCGTTCGAGTTGCATTGGAAATAGGATGAAAAACTGCTCGACAACATTTTTTGTTGCGAGTCAATCGGACCAGCCGTTCAAAAGTTAGAGCGGTTACAAGATTTTAGGTCGGAGCTCGCTCACCTGAAAAAATCCTAAGTGTCAGAGTGGCTTTGTATGGGTAAAATTTTGAAAATTTTCCAAAGTGTCGCATTTCGACCTGGGACCGTCACCAAAACATTTTTCATCAAATTTCACTGACCTCCCCCCCTCTGGACAGCTAGCTTCGATCTTGGCTTCTAGTGGACGGATTTTGTCGTGCCTTAGCTCGTTTGAAAGCTAAGAGTGAGACAAATTCAGTGAAAGAAACGGCTTGTTCATATCTGTCTGCGTTCAAAAGTTAGAGCGGTTACAAGATTTTGGGAGACTGTCGAAAAACGACAGAGTTAGAATTTTGGACGTTTTGGGCTGTAGCGTCAAAACGAGGCATCGGATGGGAAAACGGAGGCCAGGTTCGGATTCAGCCTGAAATTCTGCATCGGTATGGTGAGTTTCAAGTCAATCGGAGCGAAAAAGTTTCGCTGACGTCCCCCCCCCCCCGGCACCGATCTTCCAACTTTGGTTCTAGAGATCGTAGAAAGTCGTGCAATAGCTCGTTTGAAAGCTAAGAGTGAGACAAATTCACTGAAAAAATCGGCTTGTTCCTATCTGTCTTCGTTTAGATGTGAGACGCCATTTAAGATTTTGGGAGATTGACGAAAAACGATAGAGTTAGAATTTCCCAAGAAACAGCTCCAGCGGGCGAATGAAGGCTCGGATTGGTAAACGGAGGCCAGATTTGGAATCAGCTTGATGTTATTGTCCAATGAGGATCATCATCCAATGAGAATCAAGCATTTCTATATAAATAGCGAGCCTTCCACAGTGAGAATCATTCCATCGTTGAATCGCACGAGTGACGGACGCACATTTCCTCTCTCTCTAGTTCCCTATTCTATTATCCAACTAAAATGGTAAGTCGCTACTTTCCTCCCTACCTTGAACGTAAACTTAATACAATCTTTTCCATTTTCAGGCATCTACTCCATCTGCTGCGCTAGTAGGACAAAATGGCGGTCAAACGTTACAAGGTTCGCTACGATCAGATCATCTACAACTGAGGCCAGTGGAAGAAACAACCAAGGTACATAATCCTACACCGCTACAGCGTAAATTTAAACAAGTCTTGCGTTATGACGATCATGGCGTAGTACTCCAAACGGGAATGCTCCCTTCCACGGATGTCAAGATAATGCACAATCAGTATGGGGACTACATACTGATCCCCGTGAGTCCGTACATTCGCCACCAACTTGATATTATTGAGGAGTACGTGACATTAAATATGGACATTCCTACTCCTCTTGCTCAAGAGTGGAAGGCGAGAGATGACAAGGATACTCCATATAGAAAGATTTGGGATGGTAATCACATTTGCCTACCGGTATCACATTGGTGCACTTACTATAAGAAGGAGGGAGATCATTCAACACCCATCACATGCGACGAGCTCGGAGAAGGTACTTGGGATATCCTTTTCAAAGTGAATGGGCTATATTATGGTCGGCATAAGGATAATAAAATAGCCTCTCTCTCCATGCATATGGAATCCATCCTATATATTCCAAAACCACCCAACGTGGACGACATAATTGATCAAATCCTTAACAGCAGTGGTACGAAGCGCAAGTCGGAGAAGAATGCTACATCAAAACGCAAATCAAAGAAGGAGAATTACTAGTCCTTTCTTAACTCTACCCTATGACAATTCGCTTATGTGCTTTGAGTGTCGTAGACGTGGTCTTATTAGATACATTTTACTTCTTCGTTGCCATCATATCATTTGTGTATTTTGTCGTGAAAAGCATCGATGTAATTCTTCATTTTGTAATATGTTATAGAACGTTTCCTTAGATGTGTAAATTTCCGTTTTAGGCTTCTATCATCATTTTTATGGATTGTGAGGGTGAACCTGTACAGGAGCTCAGTGCTATTGCTATGAACAATTGGACATATCAGATTGTCAGTGTCTATCATCAACATGCCAACTGCAATCCCAATGTTGATCAATGGGCGAGAAAACACATTCATGGACTTAATCTGAAATATTAGCAAGACTATGGCTTTTCTTGTGAGAGTGCTCTTCTTATTGACTTTAAACGATGGTTAGCTGCTTTCAATGTTATACGCATCTTTTGTAATAATCCTGGTAAGGAGAGGAAAGTATTTCCTAATTTAATCATTGATGATATTTTGCTCCCACCTTGGGATAGTAGAGTGAATCAACATTATCATGAAGTCACGAAACGTTTTAAGGATTTGTCTGTTCCTATTTTGTCTGTTCGTTGTAGTAGCTACGTTCATAACCAATGCTTCTTTCCTCCTTACCTCAGCACTGCCAAAGTCCTGTATGGTTATCATTGCTCGCTGTATGATAGTTACCAGCTGTATCTATTTTATCTCTTTCAAACCATTGATTTATAATGCATGCTTGTTACCATTATTCAATAAATGTTACTATGAGAAGAGTTGTTTTCATGCAATGGATGGGTTAGTTAAAGGGTGATCATGTCTTTCTCAAACGACTGCGGAACATTACATTTTCATAGGCAAAGTTTAAAAGGAGCTGTTCAAGATTATGTGATAAATTTTCATAAAGATGAGACCGACATCGAAGCAGTGGTCGATGATGCTAGCACTCTATTTCTAGAGTTAATGAATACATTCTCTGATAGCATTGTCATGGCGCGATTAGTTGCGAAAATTAAGTTTAGTCATTTTGGAAAGGAAGAGGTGGAAAGTCGCTCTTTCCATTTTGCTTCTTATTCAATGGAAGTGGTAGATCACCCCGAAGAATTTTTTAAAAGACATATGATAAAAATTGCTGAACGTCTTAACGCATTTAACCATCATGGTAGCAGTCTAGTGATTGAAGCGATTTCAGATATTCACATTCAACTTTCCATAAAGAAAAATTGAAAATGCAGTGGTACTTGATTGTAGCACAACTGGTTTTCGAGCTATGTCTGCTCACTCTCGAAGTATATTCCTTCTGTACATGCGTCTATTATTTAGAAAAGGCTAGCAAATTCATATCTTCAAAAAGACTTGCTATAGACATCAGTAACGGTGAAACTATGTGTTGTGATGTATGTAAGCGAAAGGATGGAAATGAAAAGCGCATCTTCAAGAGATGTAAGCATGCTTTTTGTCAACGCTGTTTCATACGTAATTGCATTCAACTTTGCCAATGTAACCACTGTGACATTGCTAATTTCGAGTGTCACTTATGTCGCAATAGTTAGTACCTATGCAAATGTGTTAAAGATAGGTTTTAGCAAAGACTAACACGGAAAATGGCGAAACGTAAAATGACGAAACGTAAAAGTCAAAAGTTTTCTTCAGCCATTCAAGCTCTCCGACGAATGAAAGCAAATCAGCGATACAATGCTATACGACATGCTAACGATAAATTCATTTGTGAAATTATTTCTCATGTGAGGAAGTTGAGGACGAAGAAATGAGCGCCAAAACAACAAAAGTTACTTAAGCGATATGCTACGAAATTGCGTTTCATCTCCAATCCTAAAGTCGCCCTTCAAAGAAAGAGGAAAACTCTAACACAAAAGGGCGGTTTCCTTTCAGCAATACTTCCAATGATAGCTCCTGCCGTGGGCAACCTATTGGGAAATATCTTTGGCTCTAAGCGTTAATTATGCAAATGTTGAGTCTCAAAGTAATAAAATGGATTTCAGACTTCAATGTGATAAAGTTCTGACTGTATCAGGTCCATCTCATGCAGGTAAAACTGTTTTCACGCTGAATTTATTGGATAAAAGAAGGGAGTTGTTTAAGGAACCTATCAATCGAGTGATTTGGTGTTATGGTATTTATCAACCGTCGCTGTTTCAGGAATTGCAAAGTCGCAACTTTATTCGACATGAAGGAATTATTCCAGTGGATAAACTTCAGTCTAATGATGTTGTTGTACTGGATGATTTATTAAAAGAAAGTAAGAATTCAAAAGATGTTACAGATATGCTCACTCGCGCAGCACACCATAAAAGGTGCTTTATCATCTATATCACACAAAATTTGTTTCCTGATGGAAAAGAAGCTCGTACACGAAACCTGAATACACACTATTATGCTATTTTCAAGAATCCGCGAGATAAAAGTCAATTTGAAATTTTAGCGCGACAAGTTGCACCCAGAGGATCAAAAGCCTTAATTGAAATTTTTCAAGCAGCTACTGAAAAACCATACGGTTACTTATTCATTGACTTTACGCAAGAGTGTCCGGAAGAATTTAGATTTCGAAGTGATATTTTGAAAACTCCCATGATTATATACAAACTATGAGTTCTTATTCTCGCATGATTGTTATTCCTCAGGATGAATATGTACAATTGACTGCCATGCAGCAAGTAAAGCAACCTCTTGCAAATCAAATGTATAGGAAAGAAATAGATTATCAGCAAAATGTTCACATCAAAGATCCACATCGTGCTGTATTATTACAATCGGAAACTGTTGAGCAATTGAAAAACTTGAAGAATAAGATGCGTGACTCTGTATCGACTGCTACACCTTTAGCATCTCGCGCACATGCCATATCTCTTTTCAACAGTATTGAACCCCATCTCAATGTAAATGATAGAGGAGAAATCATTACAGATGAAAATAAAGTGATTGATGCTTCACGTTATGAAGACTTGATTCAGTATGCGACACGTAGAAAGCGCCGTCAGGGCTATGTTCCACCTGGTTGGTCATACTTTCTTAAACTATTGAAAAAGCATAATGTACCAAAATTTGCTTTAAATAATGAGACATTGAAAGAACTTGATTCAACAGTGGCTACTACTCCAATGCTTCAGGCGACGAAAATGCCAACAAATTGGTTTAAGACGTCACCTGCTACATCCCCTCCCACACTCACTAAGCAAACAAGAGGAAGAACTCGACGTAGATCTACATCACCACTAAAACTGGTAAAAGGAAAACGTAAAACAGCTCCTCCTAGGAAATACATGTTCTCAGACTATTAATATGAAGCAGATGTGTTGCTTGCCATGTAATGAGCCGCCAGAGGTGAATGTCGTTGTCACTTGCACTTGCTGCGCCAGCTCTCATAATGAAACCCCTAAGCAATGTGAACACGATCGCAAAACCGCTAAAGCTAAATGCTGCAGTTGTTGTAAATGTAGAAAGGCAAGAAAACAAAAAGATGAGAAGGAGGAAAAAGAGTCAGTCGTCATCGACTGAACGTTTGAAGTCAATCTATTATGATGTAAAACATCCGGCAGGATTTGCATCTATCAAGAAATTATCAAAAGCGAGTGGTCTTCCACAATCACAAGTGAAACGATGGTTAAAGGGTCAGGCTACCTATACACTCCACAAACAAGCGAAAAAGAAGTACCGCACCCGCCATTATATTGTTCATGACATCGATGAACAGTGGCAAGCAGATTTGTGTGATGTTGCCTCCATTTCAAAACATAACTCGGGCAATAATTTTATTTTAACCGTCATTGATATTTTCTCGCGTTATGCGTGGGCTCAACCTTTAAAAACTAAAGAAGGGAAAGGAGTAGCAAAAGCATTCCAAACAATTTTTCGAGAAGGTCGCATTCCAAAAAGAATTCAGAGTGATCAAGGAAAAGAGTTTGAAAATCAGCATGTGACAAGATTATTTGAGAGGCATGACATTGAGTTGTTTAGTGCAAAGAGCGCTTATAAAGCTGCACTCGTTGAATGTTTTAATCGCACATTAAAAAATCGCTTGTGGCGACATTTTACTGCCTACTTGACACAAAATTGGACAAAGGTTCTACAAGATACACTCCATGCCTACAATCACTCTATCCATCGTTCTATTGGACTCAGACCAGTAGATGTAAATGCTGACAATGTAGATAAAGTGCGCGAATCATTCCAACGTAAACGCACTCATGTGAAAAGTGATGTGAAATTCGTGATAAAGTTCGTATCTCAAAAGTGAAAAGTGTTTTTGCTAAAGGGTACCTCCCGAATTGGACAGAGGAGGTATTTACAGTATCAAGGATTAATCAAAAAGACTCTCCGACCACCTACAAGTTGAAAGATTACGATAATGAAGAAATTGAGGGTAGCTTTTACCGCGATGAGATTGAGGTAGTCACTGAAAGTGAAACATACACGTATTTGGTAGAGAAAATCATTCGATGTAAAAAACGGCAAGGTGAAGAATGGTGTCTTGTTAAATGGACTGGTTATCCTTCAAGTTTGAACTCTTGGATGCGTCGTGCCGACATCTTTCATCTAAGTGATCGACAGTGATTCATGCAAAGTTGTAACTAACAATGTTTAGGGTTTGAGCTATGAATCCAACTGCCTCATTTTATTCACGACCCTCCTATGTAAGTGGTGGAGGACAAATTTACATCGGTGCTCGCCGCCAACGTGGAGGTAGCATACTTGGTGCACTGAAATCTGTTGTAGCACCTCTCATATCCAATGTCGGTAGATCTTTAAAACGAAATGTTTTAAGTAATGCCGTTGGCTTTGCTGGTGATGTTGCTAGTGATCTTTCCAGAGGTAGAAGTTTTAAGAGCAGTTTGTTGAATCGTGGCAAGGAACGCGGTTTAAAAACATTGAAGCAGACCTTTGCTGGTGTTACTCAAGGAAAGAAATCACCTAAACGAATGAATAAAGGAAGGAGGAAACATCGCGGAGCTGGTAAGGTACGATCTTCAGTCAAAAGGCATTCACGCAAACGTCGTAGAAGCTCTAATCATTCATCAGGCGCTAAACGACGACGCTGCTATAACTTCTAATCATGGAGTGTAAAACTTCCGGTTTTTGTTTGTTCGATCAACAAGCCATACAGACAGATATTCTTAGTTCAAGTATTGTAGATTATCATCCTCGAACAGCTGAGAATGCTGGCCCCATTGAATTTGTTATTCCTGGTGGTAGTGATGACTACATAGATTTGAGTTATGCGATGCTTGATTTGAGGTTTAGAATTCAGCAAGCAGATGGAACTGCTATTGACGATGCACATAAAGTTGGACTGAACAATTTACCATTGACTACATTACTTCGCGATGTTTCTCTAACGATTGGAGAGCAGCAGGTGGAAGGTGGTCAAAGCGATTATCCCTATAAATCATATTTCAATCATGTATCACAGTTTCATCCAGCAGCACAAAAAAGTCATATGGAAGCCATGGGATGGTACAGAGATGAAGCAGGAAAATTTGATGTTGAAACAAACAGTGGCTTTGTAAAGCGATCTGCTATGATTAAAGATAGTAGAGTATGTCAGCTATATGGTCCGCTGAATTTAGACTTCTTTAGACAGTCAAAGTTTTTACTCTGTAATACCAGCATGCGACTCAAGCTGACATTGAATAAGCCTGAATTTGCGCTGAATGCATTTGCTAAAGTTGACAATTTTAGAATTCATGTGGAAGATATTGCACTTTACATTCGTCGAGTAGTACCGAATCCAAGTGTCATTAGAGGGCATGCTGAAGGCCTTAACCGTCAAAATGCCATTTACCCCGTTCAGCATACAAAGCTTCTCACCTTTACAATTCCGAAAGATCAAAAGAGTTTCATGAAAGATGGCCTCTTTCCATCGGAAGCACCGAAGCTCCTCATGGTGGCAATGGTTGAAAATGATGCATTTAATGGTAATATAAAGAAGAATCCTTTCAATTTTAAACACAATCAGTTAAGTGAAATTGCTTTACGTGTAAATGGTGTGAGTCATCCTGGTCCACCCTACAAACCAGATTTTGCTGCGGATCAATTTATGCGCAGTTATGTTGATTTTATGGATGTCTTTGGCTTTTACAATACGGATGACACCAACGGACTGACTATGAAAGAGTTTAAGAGTGGATATACTATTTATGCATTTGATTTGACTGCTGACAGCGATATTAGTGCCCCCTATCGTCAAGCGAACGTGCCTCATAATATTCGTTTGGATTTGACGTTCAAAAGAACACTACCTGAGACGATCAATGTATTAATTTATGCAGTCTTCGATTCAAATATTGAAATTACAAAGTATCGTGACGTGATTCTTCAGTATAATTGTTAATGAGTTGGTTGACTGCTGACGATATTAAAACTAAAGTGCAGCGTAATGCAGATGAAGCGACGTTGAAAGCTTTCGATAATGTCTATTCACTCGATACCTTACCACCTGCAGTAAATCACTATCCCATCTTTATTGTGCTAAACACTCATTCGCAGAATTTAGGCGGTGAGCATTGGAAAGCGATCTTTATTGGAGAAGACCGACGTGGTCAACTATTTGACTCTCTTGCTCAACCTCCAAATATACCAACACAGCAGTGGTTGAGAAAACATACGCGTCAATATCAGCGAAATGAACGCATACTACAACATCCACTTTCATCAACGTGTGGTGCTTTTGTACTGTACTTCATCTTAAAACGTTTACATGTATCTCGATTTGCATCAAAACTTTTCATGTAATCCATCCTCTAATGAAAAAATGATTTGTAAGTTCTATCATGATTTGAAATAAAAACATCATGTTGGAAAAATTGTTTTTTATTTTACAATCCGCTGGGTACGTACATACTCAATGAGATAGTCTAGGATCACATTTGCTTGTACATGAGATTTTAGTCCAGTAATGATCACTTTACTATTATGAAAGATTGCCACATGCACAGGTAACCAACAACTAATGAGAGCTGCAGGAAAAAGTTCGGGTTCATAACACAAATTGTAACTGCTGGTACGAATCTTCAAAAATGATAGACTGTCACTCAATTGAGTAGAGATCACCATATTGTCCACAGTCAGATTCGACATCACACACCTCTCCCTCTTCCATATCCGACGTAGTATTCTTTGTAGCTCTAAGCGCATTGACTGCGCCGATGAATGAGAAAGGGCGCCGAGAATCTGTACAGTCCCATTTGGGAAGAGTTGAAGATTCCGTGAATTGTTCATCTTCACCACTAACATTTGAGGACGGCCCGGGTAATACTTGCTGTTTGGAAGCTGTTGGTGTAATGTTGTGAGATCGATTTTGGTGTAGAGTCTGAAGCGACGGAGAATGTTGACGATGGTGTAGCGATGGCGCTTCATGATGAAAGAATGAGTAAATTGAGCGATGTACCTTCCTTTTATACTTTTCCCAACTACCTTGATGAAATGTGAAGTTAGTATGAAGTTGGGAATGATAGAGTTGAATTCGCCGATTGTTGACGCGCAGCCAGATGCGATTTCCAATACGTGAATGTCTTTTCATATAGAAGTATTTCAAGTCCTTCATGATATGATGTAGAGATTGAAAATGACGATAAGATAAAGCAAACTCTCTTCTCACATTTCCAGTTGAATCTTTGAAATAGACGTTTCGATCATGATCCGTTTCAATACGTTGTAGGGAATCTAATTTCGAACTCATGGTGCGTGGTAGTCATGTCTGATTAAGATTTGCATAGTAGGGCGATGAACTCACGACGAATAAATGTCATGATGGAGCGATGTATATATCTTCTATACTTCTCCCAATTGTATTTACGAAATGAGAAACAGTTTGCGGAATGAGAATGGTAGATTTGAATTTCATTTCTGTAATGTTGAAGCCAAACTTGATCACCCAAGGAGATGAATCTTAATGTTTCAAAATATTCCAAATCCCTCATGATATCATTGAGGTTGACAAATTGTCGCCATGTTAATGTAATTCCTCTTGATGTATGACCATGAGAATTTTTGAAATGTACGTTTCCATCACGATCAACTCTGATATATTGTAGAGAGTCCAAAATCCAAGTCTTCATGATGTTATGCAAAGTTGCAGATCAGCAATATAAAAATTTCGTTTTATCATATTTTGCTTAGCAATGCGGCTACAAAGAGATTTACTAGTAATCGAGCCGCACTCTTTTCTACTCCCATTGATCATGCACAACAGCTAAATGGAAATTGGGAAGTGGGTGTCACTCAACTTGTTTATAGCAACTGTGTCTATACTTTTGATCATGAGGTGATGACTATTAATATGAGGCGTACAGCTGCTTATCAATGTGAAAAGGGGTGCCGAGTATACATTCCACAGTGGCCAAAGAAAGATCTCTTATCATGTAAAAAGTTTATATATGATTTCTTGAATAAAGCGAGTAAACATATTGTCCAATTTACTCCGCACAATGATGATTATAATTATGTACATCATATAGTTGAGAAAGATTGGATTGTTGGTTTAAGTCCAAGTTTAAGAAATGATTTAGGTTACCTCGCTAGCGCCTTAACAAGCTATGATAATTTTAACGTTAATTACCACATAAGTGGTCATAAACAGTTAATATATCGAGAGGAAGCTTATTATGTAGATCTTATTCCAAGAAATGAGAAGACGTTGGTGAAGAAGATTGTGATTAAGCCAAGAAAGACAAACATGACTCCTGAAACATTATTGAAGAAATTTAATTATCTCCTTCGAGTTGATGGCAAACAAGTGGCAACATTGACTTATATTAAATCATCTAATCATATTGCAATAAGCAAATTAAATGATGATGATCTAGTATTAGTTTGTTCAAAATATTTTCATCAGTTCTTACGACATCGTTCTGCAGCTGTTCATGGAAAATCTGATATGCAACATTTACCATGTGAAAGGTCAAATCAATTTGATACAGAATGGACCGTATCTTTATACAGAAAGTGTGTAGAGCCTTTAGGTGGTATCTTACATGAAACAGGAGTGTTGATGCCTCGCATTATTACTTCGGTTAAATTGGTTGTAGATTATTTAAATGAAGTGATTAATGAGCAACATATTTCATTTTCTGAAAAAGAAGGTACTTTCTCTCTCACTATAAGTGGAAAAGGTATTGAACTAATTATGGATAAAACTCTAATGGACATTATGGGTTTTGATCAAAATATCTTTAAAAGTGGTACTGTAACCAAAGCTAGCGCAGACATGTCGCTATCGCGTCGTATTAACTATTTTCAGATATATTCCAATATTGGTGAAGATGTACGTGTGGGAGATGTTGAAGCTCCATTGCTAGCAATGATACCATACCAGCCAAAAAAGCTGCAGTATTTTATCTGAGCATACTTTCAAGAAAGTGCATTATACAAAGCTGAAATCAAACTACATCCCACAAATTGATATTGCCATTTATGACGATGCTGGTGCGTTGATTCCTTTTCATAAAGATGCTGTGACAAGTATCACACTCCATTTCCGAATGAAGAGTTAATGCAAACGTATGCTAATATATTTTTCCAATGTGAATAATATGGAAAGTGAAAATAAGGACTCGTTTCTAATCTACTTGCCCAGTAATGCTTCTATGAATAAATTTCCCAAAAATAAACCATCAGACTATCTAGTAGAATTAAATCGCCCACTGCATTTAGAAGGTGAATGGGAGGTTGGCGTTTCTAGTATTTGCTATGGTAGCAATATTCAGAATGTGAATGATTTGGAAGAAATGATATTGACTCCTCGCACCCATGATGGAATAACGATGAATAATGCATTTCAGTTCCCATACAATTTAACATCAGATGAAAAGTGGAACTATGAATGGATTCAGATAAAATCAGATTCTTATGAACCATTTGGGAATGAGAAAATTATTAAGGCATTCAACAGTGGTAATACTTCCATCATGAAGAACAAAAATCAGAAAGCTTATGAATTTACTATCTATCATTGGAGTGGGAGACAGTTCCTCCGCTTTCATTCTTTTACTAAAGGTCTTACGCTGAGGTTGGATAATGAATTCTATCCACATCTTGGTTTTGGTCATGGACTACATCTAACATCAATTGCTACTGCAAATGTTAAAAAAGTTTATTCAAATCGAATCAACAAATTTCATTATAGATTTAAAATATTTGATGAAGATGTTGTAGAATGCGAAGAACGCATCATTTTGAAAAAGCGTGGTGTTCAACCTTTATCACTTATTGAGTTAGTAAAACGATGGAATGAGACTGTGGGTAAGAAGTATGGAGAGAAAATTATGGCGAACAAAAATAAGTTGGTTATTCAGAAATATAATGACAAACTTACAGTTTATTTCTCTCCAACCTTGCGTCATTTTGTAAGACATTATACACCTATTATTGGAAGCGGTGTGGTGTATGCTTCTCATGAATATCACACTAAAGCTGATTCAGTTAATGATGAATGGTGGGTGGACATCTATGGCGATCGCATCAAGAAAATTTACCAGTCTTATGAAGAATCTAAAGTTGCTATCAATATAATGCCGCGTCTATATCATACAGTTGAAAGCTTCATTCATGTAGTAAATCCTTATATACAACAGAAGTTGAAGCATGTGATGAAAAGTAAATATGATGTAAAGACACACCACATTTCGTTTTCAATTGAAAATCAACGCGTTGTTCTGAGACTGGGTGATGACATTCAATGTCAATTGAGTAAAAATTTGAAAAAACTCTTTGGTTTTACAATGCTACAAACAGTGTTTGCTGCTGCGCATACGATTGGTATAGAAACTCCAATGACACTTGATAAGCATGAACAGCACCTTTACATTCAAAGTGATTTGATTCTACCTATTTCTGTTGGTGAGAAAAAAGAATACATTGTACGTGATTTCATTCATGATAAAGACGCTTCATATGGAATAGTCGAGAAGATGTTTGAATCTATTTTCTATCATCCCGTCGTCAAACAAACTATACCCTCTATTGCTATCAAAATTACCAATGGTTTACAAGAGTGCATCCATGTGAAAGATACTAAATCCCTCGTAACTTTAGTGTTTCGGAAAACAAAATGAAGTCATTGTGATATGTTTATTGAAATAAAAATATGTATATGAAAAAGTCTTTTCACAGATATAGGGGGAATGAGCTAACTGTAGGCATATATTCACAAGGAAGAAACGATCTCATGCGATACATAAAACAACCATGTATATCTACAAAAAGCAACTTCAAAATACTGAGTTAAAGTTGATTATGTCAATACATCTCCTGAATGTGGTAGCGTGAGTTTTATTCTTTTGGGTGGTGGTATGTTTGTGTCAGGATGTCCATGTGGAAGAGATGTGTTATGTCCTATCCAACACCTCTTATCCTCCCATGCTGAAAGTGCTCGTTTCTTGAACGTGTACGTTTTCACAGTATGAACTTGAGATTTTAAGATTGTCATACTGACAAACGTTATATTTTTATTTTTATAGGCCTTCTTATAGGACCGATGTTTCATTTTATGAACAATGGATTTTGATATACCTTTAGCACGCTTAATACTATCTGCACATTCTTTTAATTTCATGGAATACATTTTAGGACGGAGGAGAATCATTTCATCTATTTCCTTTCCTGCTGTTTCATCCTTAAAACAACCAAGTTTGGCTTTATTCTGTATGGAATAGAGTGGATGAGTGGGATTGTAGTTAGATGTGTCGAAATATTTTTCTAATGACTTACCTACTTCATTAAAATTTAAATCTTTTTGAGTGGTAATTCCTAAAAAGAAACTATCTGTATCACCACCCAGCAAGCGAACCTCTTTTACGAGAGGGCATGGTTTTAATATTTTGTAGAAGAGTTGATACATTTCAAGCTTGGAATAATCTAAAACGGCTTGCCCAATATAGATGGGTTTGCACAACTCAACTTCTGATTTTATCATTTTAACACCTACAAGATCCTCATCGATGATGTCTCTATCAATGAAAAGAGGTGATGAGGTCAATTTGTGATATTTTTGTTCATCAACGACTAGTTTGTAGTTCATACGTTTTCTAACATCCTCCATGGTCTTTCCGAAAAGACTGTTATTCTTATATTTATAAAAATCCTTTTCAAAATTATTTTGGGCGAGTGCACGTTTTTGACTGTTACTATCTATGTAGGGTTTGAGGAAGGCTTTCTGTCTAAATTTGATAATGCGGTGAACTGACTTTAGAAGCATGCCCATTTCTAAATAGAATTTTAGTATGCAGAAGTGTACGAGATAATTTTTCTTATCATATTGGGTGAGTAAAAGTTTGCGGCATGGTTTGTACCTTGGTTGTCCACACTCTGTTAAGTTATTATGAAATTGTGACATGAATGGTGAAAACATATCTTCAGTCACTTCACCAGATTCAGGTGCGAATGGGAAATCAGCAGTTTTATTTTTAATGCTATTTGGATAAATCAAATCCACTTCAAAATAATATCCCCAATCACCTTCATCTGGAATCTTCAGTATGTTTGAAGGGTTGGAGTAATACTCAAGCTCATCTTGATTTAACCAACTAAACTCGGAATGAGGTAGTGGTTCAGACAGTGAACTGCCATATAAATTATTTTGGTCATAGTACTTTAGGTGGATATGATCATCACCTACTGTTTCAGATTTTATATGATGTTTATTTACGAATGTGAGACCACCGCGTATTCCGCGCTCAAATATATTATACATCTCCGGGTCTTGTAAGAGATGAATGGTCTCACCAGTCATTTTAAAGGCTGATTTAAAGGACATGGCTGGTAGACTGACAAAGTGGACAGGATCTAATTTGTCTTCTTCTAATGCCACTCGTCGAAATTCCTGAAAGACATCAGCCAGCAAAATGACATCTAATTCTAAGTAAGCGATCATATAATCGCCAAACGTTTTACAATCAAATTTTAACCATGCCTCTTGAGCATGTTCATAGTCCTCTACTGGACAATCTTCACCCGTCAAATCGTTTTTGAATTTGTCAATGGAAGGAAGGGTTGTTTCATTTAGTTTAGACATTGAGCTAAAATACGCATAAGGAAGGACTCCTTTGCGAGTGATTATTTCATCCGTTAAGTTTGGATAGTGTTTCTTCAAAGTTTGACTATGGGGAAGAAACTTGAGATTTCGAACGAGAGAAGCTAGTGACGCTGACATGAATTGAAATGAATCTAAAAATTTTATTTCGAAGAAGACTGTCTTATTTTCTTTAGTTTTATCTACTGGTACTTTTGCTGTCATTGCCATGAATTTTTCTTTCGTTTGTGCTATTACATTAAACTGCCACGATTTCATCTGGCTCAACCCTCCTTTTATGAGCATATGACTGTCATAGCCCTTAAAGTTATGAAAAATGACGGGTAGTACACGACGTCTCAACCTAAGTGAAAAGTTACATTTGGAGCAGAGTGCGTTTCTAAATTTACCAGTGATGTGATCATGATCACGCACTTTCTTAATTTTATCGTCATCAAACGTTTTATGACATTTAGGACAGGATGTGCAACTTTCAAATTTTTGTTTGTCTTCATCTGACATATGTAGTGACTTACGCTGCAATTGGAATCATATGATTGAAATTTAGCAGCTTTATCGAGAAATTCTAGAAATTTTGAAATGCAATCTTCACCTTGCCTTCACCTTGCCAAGTATGCATTTGTTTTGTCTATTTCCTAAAGTGGTCATGCCATACTTCATAGCAGGATATGGCTGCTGGCTTGTGGATGATATCATCAATGTAGCTATGTCTGCGTCTGCGTAATGATACGCAGGGGACTTAATTCGTCACCATTATCCCTATGTGAAAATATTTTATCTTTGGGCATGCGTTCCATTTGTAATTTACCTCGCTTGCACCATTCATAGTGAGTTTCAAATTTATCTTTACTCCAAAAGGAGCGGATGCAGCGGTCGCATACAAAATGTTCACCTCTTTTAGAGTGCCCCAAGTGAGTGTACAAGCGAGAGATTTTTGGAATACCACAGTAGTGCCATTCCTCGCTATCATCTTGTTTTACTAATAAGAGGTTGACTACACGTTCATAACAAGTTGAACGTGAATTATAGCGGGCACCCTTCAACCCCTTCTCCCACACGTGAACGACAATTTTAATCTTATTATGTTTTTCGAACGTTTCTACATCTTTGATTTTCATGTTGTTACTATCACAACCTTCAAAGTCTAGTTCATCCTCCCACTGTCTATAGCTATAGGTATGATTTCGATTCGCGTTGATATCATTATAGTGAAGGATGGATAGGACTGCATATTTGAAACACTGTGATTTACAATCGACATTGATGACAGCTTTCTTATTATACAACGTTTTTGGTAGTTTAAATGTACCTCGAGCTGCATGACTTTCTAATAGTGAAATTTTGAATATGGCTGAGTCCACACCATCAAAAATGAGAGCGCTGTCGCGTTGATTGAATTTATCTACATTTGATTTTAAACATTGAATGTGAAAATTTAGCCAAGACTCGCAGTCTACAACTTCAGTTGCGGAAGAGGAAGGAACATGAAACTGTATTCTCTCCGTCACTTGACCCGTTTGAAAATCTATCTTAATATATTTTAGTTTAAGGTAGATGAGCGCCTTCATTCTAAAATTGTCTAAATTGTTGAAGAGCGCTTCGATAATGTTTGAATTTTGAAGGAGCCACTCAGGAAAATCTACTATTTGAGTATTGGACTCCATGCAGTAGTCGCGTACTAAATTATTATGTGAAACATTAATGAGGGAGATGGTAGAGGTACCGTTGGTGCAGTGATCATTTGCATGCGTGTGTTGAAGTCTGTGCGAAGATCGCTGAAAGTGACTATCAAAAGAAAGAGGGCACAAATCGCAAGGAAAGGAGATGTCATCGTCAGAATCAACTTCACCTCCGGAGATTGACGCCGCTTTGCGTTGACACACACGTTGTTTGATGTGTCGAAGGAGACTGTGCTTCCTTGTAAACATATGTCCGCAGTCGGCACATTCCCACTCGTTGCCTTGTCGCGAGAGTCCTGAGCTGGAACTCACATCACCTGAAAGAGAAATCATTCTTTCATCTCTGTTCAAGTCTCAGTGTATTGTTACAACCTACCTTGACTCAACAACTCTAAACTTTCCTCGAGAAGGGAGGGTGTTGGTGATGAAGTTGATGCCTGAAATTGAGGAAGATGCTATTAGCCACACGTTTGAGGGAGATGAGTGAAGAAATTTTCAACTTACCATTTCAACGAAATTATGTTTAAGCTTGATACTTCAACAAGATAGAGACTTCACTCAAATAATACGTCTCAAATTTGGAATTCACTTGTACGCCTCAAATAATAATAGAATTCGCTAGACAACAGTTCACTTATGCGTCTCAAAGACAGAGTGAAATGACACGAATGTCACTTTACATATACACTTTCATATTCATCATTCATTGGCTGTTCATTCTGATTGGTTGCTTGTTGATACTTAAGAATTAGAAAACATTTCAAAGTTATTATTCACAGTCAACATGACAAGCCCTCCGACAACACCAAACACAAAATTCTCTTCTCCATCCTCAACACCAAACGTTCCAACGAAGGTAGAGAAGGTGTTATTACCAGCGGACAACGAAGAGAGTGTATGTGGGAAGGAGTGTCCCGACTTAACAGGCGTGAGGTGGAAGTATCTCCAGTACGATACTGACGATGTGATGGAGATCACCAGCACGAAATTCCTCCACCAATTATGGGAGTGGTACACCCCTAACTCCCAGCCACGAACTATGGAGGAGTGGGAGTATATTGATAAAGTGAGGCTCGCAGTGGAAGAACGATTAAAGCAACTGAACTGTTTTTGTTATCTATGTGAAGCCAGACTCTGGGACGATATTGACGATGAAGACCTTTTGAAATACATGCCATAATAAATTTTTATTTGATATTATCTTTGCTTTCATACTGACGTACTTGAATGGGGCTTCAGTGGATGATTTAACCATGTATACATTTTCATTTGGAAATAGTAGCACGCTTAGTCTAACTTGTAAATCTTAAAACATTTCATATGGACGATGATGGTAGATGAAATAGTGTCAAATAAATTAAGATAGCTTACACTTCTGATACAGGGATAGTAATCGACTGCGATCCATGTGTAAAGAGCCTGTTAGACTACGGATGGGCTTAAGTGGATGATTTAACCATGTATACTTTTTCATTTGGAAATAGTAGCACGCTTAGTCTAACTTGTAAATCTTAAAACATTTCATATGGACGATGATGATAGATGAAATAGTGTCAAATAAAATTAAGATAGCTTACACTTCTGATACAGGGATAGCAATCGACTGCCATCCATGTGTAAAGAGCTTGTTAGACTACGGAAGAGAGAAGTGTGTTATGTTGCGTGTGGCGCGTGAGTGTCCTCCCATTTCATTCCATTCATCAATTCGTCTCATTGATAGAGACAGGTAGAACTCATGGTTCTCATAACGTATGCAATGGAAAGTTTTAGGCAACCTTCGACAGTTGGCTAAATGTCGCCCTGGCGCGAATGCATACTACGTTGAGACAGAGGCAATCACTTGCAAACATGACGCAGAGAGGTTAAACAAGATTGACCATTGCCGAATGTCCCTTGCGGTATACATAGCTACGGGTTTCACCGCCGCCCTTTACAGGAACGCCCGTCGAAAGGAAGTATTACACCGAACTTCATTTGCAACGTTCACGTTGACTGATAGCAGATTCAACTTAATGATAGTATTTGCCAGTCCGAAGACTGCCCAGGGCAAACCGCGAGGAGGTTCTATCATGTCTTGCCCCATGGTGGCCCTTAAGAGAGCCGATGGTTCGTTCTCGGTGACAATTAAGTTGACTATTGGCTTGAATAGTCAATAGGTATGACAGTTAGGTTGTCATAAACCCTGTGCCGCCTAAGACGTGGTGGTGCATCTGGCACCTTTCGGATGCGGGTGGTATTTGGAGTCCACACCTCATCCATCCAAACGATCCTCTTGATCTTCCCCTTCTTCTCATCCTCCTCATCCCACTCGTCGAGGATGACGAACTCGGGAATGGCGTTGTCTTCATCGATGAAGACGGGAATGTTGTCGGCAGATGTCGCTTCCATCGTGACTTCAAATTGAATGAGAAGCGCTACAATCTTCTGGCTTATATAGGGTTTTCAACAATGAATTGCTCAACAGCGAATCAGAATGCTTCAGGGATAGCAATCGACTGCATAATGTTCAAGTTGACTGATAGCAGATTCAACTTAATGATAGTATTCGCCAGTCCGAAGACTGCCCAGGGCAAACCGCGAGGAGGTTCTATCATGTCTTGCCCCATGGTGGCCCTTAAGAGAGCCGATGGTTCGTTCTCGGGAGTAACGTCATCTTACACCCTACCAATTCTGCTGAGAGAGTCTTTGACTCTCTCTTTGGTAGCACTGTCGACTTCCACGCTAATTGGCACGTGACTAAAAAGTGGAATGTAGCGCCATTCCGTTGGATTGACAGCAGTTGCTGTCATCGGATTGCCAATCCGAGCAAGATTATTAAAAACTCTGTCTTGCTCCTCTAGCCTGACAAACTCCTCAAATAAATTTCGCGGCCTTAACTGCGGTCCAGGAGGAGAGCTGACTTGACTGTTCGGCGTCTGCATGATTGAAATGAAATGAAATGAGAGGCAGTGGTTTATATATCCCTCTAACGCGACGCAACGTTCAAGTTGACTGATAGCAGATTCAACTTAATGATAGTATTCGCCAGTCCAAAGATTGCCCAGGGCAAACCGCGTGGAGGTTCTATCATGTCTTGCCCCTAGGTGGCCCTTAAGAGAGCCGATGGTTCGTTCTCGGGAGTGAATTGATGGGGTGGTGAGGGGGGCAAAGATCTGCAATGGAAATGATATGTATTAGAATAGGATATACTATCTTATTTACTTTTTCACTTACCAAGTTAGCCATCCTTTGGCAGTCTCGCGCGCTTCCGAATCGAGAATTTATGTAAGTGACCGCGCATTCTTAAGCTGGCATGCAGACATTTCTTGGTCGGATGGCCGTTATAACATAGGATGGACTCGTCCAGATTTTGATTGACGAGTACTTCGCCGGCCAAATGATTATCCCGAATAGGGATGTGAAACTCAAACAAACGATCCTCATTCACACGTTCCCACTCATCCCTCATGCGCTCCAACTTCTCATACGCCTGCCTCTCATCACCCCGCCGAGCCACAGTCCTCTCCAACTCAACATTCCTCGCTCTCAACACACTCATCTCCTTCATCATCTCCTCAAACTTCGCTTCTGCATTTCTCATTCTTCTCTCCGCAGCACTCGCCCTCTTCTCACACTCATCATTCTTCTCTTCCAACTCTCGCGTCTTTTTCTTCAAATCAGTCACACTACGCCTCATTCTAATATTTTCATCCGCTACCTCCTTCGACTTCAGTTCCTTCTTTTTCAACTCATCCAACTCCTTCACAACTTCATCCTTCACTTTCTTCAAACTCTCATACTTATTAACCAACAAATCATGCGCCATCTGCTGCGAAACATGCCTCTTCTCTTCATCCTTCAACCACCTCGCCGACTGCACACGAATCCCACCACTCTTCACTTTTGGGGAAGATGAGCTCTTCGGGGGGTCGGTGATGACGATGTTTGACACCTCCGACGACGAAGAGCTCAACTTCCTCACACGCTTCCTCACACGCTCCCTATCTAAATCCACATCATCCTCATCATCACTCTCAAACACTCTCTTTCGCTCAATCTCACCCTCCAACGACGCAACCGCTCTCACCAACTCATCATTCTCAACAACATTCTCAGCCTTACCCTCTCGCTCGATCGCCAACATTCGCTCCCTCTCTTCCACAATCAACTGCGTAAATCTCAAATCAGTTACTAAACCACCACTACAGTCGGCATGCACTCTGTAAAAACGCGCCTCATTCTCATCACCCTTCAGCACTCTACACTTCACGCATGCAACCCTATTCAAGATAATCATGTGGCCGGTGCTCGCCTTCTTGACATGAGCCTTGGCGTCCGCACTGCGATTAACTCGCCCACATGAGCACATTTTGATGTGATATTTGCGGTTCCTGTCATTAGCCATGCCTGTTTTTATTGTGAACTGTAAGATAATGAAATTTGTATAAGTTTGGAATCATGTAGTACAGTCATATTCCTAAAGAGTGTAGTGAGTGGCACTCGATCCCGTCGACAGCCCGAAGGCCTTGTACTGATCACTAGGGAAGTGAGAGATCTTCCCCGATACCCGCTCTTTACAGCTGAAGACATCATTGTCACTGCCCCGAAGTGGTAACAGGAACGCCGAGTCAAAGGTAGTGATCAGTAGCTGGGACCTAACCCCTCAAAGCTGCCTTAGACTTAGTTAAATTTCAAATCTGATAGCAGATTTGAACTCAGGATACTTGAAAACCTTAGTCTATATGTTAAAACTTTGAAAAAACTGAAAATTAAGAATTTTTAAAAAATTCCGCATTTTACTACTCATACTACTTTTAAAAAATTTTATCAGTAGTAAAGACACTATTAAACTCTATCATACAAACTTTGAAGTAAGAAGATAGCTTGCCTACTTCAAAAGATAGAGTCCTTTGAAACACCCGATATCGGGAGCTCAGAGCGACGACCGTCGCTTACCTCGTCTTTCGATGAAGTGATCAGACTTACGTTGTCGGGGGTTTATATATGCTCGGAAGAAAACTTAAAATGGCTCTATCTCCGAAAGTATTCATCGTAGCGACATGCGGTTTGTTGCAAACGATTCGTCTCATCATTCTCGATCATATGACACCTGAACCATTCTCATATGACCACGGGAAGTTGGTCCGTCAGCACATGTCCATGTAACATGCCACAAGTGAAAAATTCCTAAGTGTGAGAGCTCCAGTGTGGTGAAAATTTTGAAAAATTTAAAACTTCCAAATTTCGACCTGGGACCTTTACCAAAACATTTTTCATCAAATTTCACTGACCTCCCCCCTCCCCCCTCGTTCAGTGAAATTTGATGAAAAATGTTTTGGTGACGGTCCCAGGTCGAAATTCCACACTTTGGAAAATTTTCAAAATTTTACCCATAAAAAGCCACTCTGACACTTAGGATTTTTTCAGGTGAGCTACGACAGTCCACCCTCCCAACCTGGCCGGCACACCACGCCAACCTGGCCGGCACACCACGCCAACCTAGACACCACATCACCGCGCGCTACACGACGGTCGGCCAGAGGGGGGGACGTCAGACCCGAAGCACCACGGCGGCCGACCACGACACTCTGCCCGTCCAGGGGGGGGACGTCAGCGATGGCGGCCATCTTGCGCTATCCAGAAGTGGAGTTTTACTTACTACTGACCACCAATGGGGTCAAGAAGAAAAGAATTCATCACTTACCACTGACAACCAACGAGGTTGACCGTCTTAATGACCCAAAGTATTGATATAAAATTCTGGAAGATCAGTTAATTATTTACACACTAATTATCACATTATTTAGTTCAATAGCTATTACCATTGCTACGGGTATAGGTTGATGATGTAGTCAAAAAATATAAGGAGTTGAAATTGAAGGTAAACTCTCCATAATGCGTTATTGTCATGTGAATTCCAAACTTGTGTCAATCACTCATGAAATGTAACTGATTAGAATCACAAATTACTCACTTGAAAAAGTATCCAACGCTATCAATGTAATTGATAAGCCTATTTGCCCCGTCTTTCTTCAATTACATTTCAATTAGGCTTACTTTACACTCACTTTAGATAGTTCTTGGTCTTAATCTAGATTTTGACAATAGGGTTCGCCTTCTTTTTAAAAACTTAGCGGTGATTGCACCCTGGTAGTCTGAGTAGGCTATAGGCAGGGCTGTACTTTGACGCCATCAATTTAAGAAATTGACGCTGACGGCGTCAATTTGCCTCTGAAAAACAGCGTCAGTGTCAATTTTAGAATGCAGAGGGCAAATTTGTCATTGAGAAGATTTGATCGCTCGAGTTTTCTGTAGACTTGAAAGCAGTTTGAAAGTTTTCTGTATACTGCATGCTCACGCGAGAATTGGGGACACAGTAGTTGAGTTCATGTCCGGTGTAAGTGTAAGTGTTAGTGTTTACTCCGTTTACCCGAACCCAGAGATAACCCCGGAGTAAACTCCAGAGTTAACTCCAGCGTCGGTGCAAACTTCGGGGTTAAACCTGTTTTGTTTGAACGAACGACATTTGGCACCGCTTTCATAAAATCGAAATGTCACGTGCATGTTGACGGAATGAAAAATTCATCAGCTTTTATTCAATCACCCCGAAAGTAGGCTGAAATCAGATAATTTCCATCAGAAAACAAAAGACAAATGATTTGGGTGCATTTTTCATCATTCTCATTACGATTCCGCGGAGAAAACTGGACAAACGAAGGATGTTAAAGCAAGAGTGTCGTTCCTATGAAGTTTAATAAAGGAAAGATTGGTAATTTCTTAGACCGACGAGCTTGAAGAGCTGTGCATCTTTCTAAATTTTTACTGCCAATTTGTTAAATTTCTCCGACTTTTCCCTTGCATGCCAATACTGAGATGTCATTTCGAGGAAGGTCCTCTCACGTGGGACATCTGCAGCGATACAGTTTCGGTTAGTTGTGTCAACGATTGTGCCATTGATCCTAGAGTTGTCGCTGAAAAGGCTCAAAGAAGAGGAAATGTATTAAATCGGTGATTCCAATTTGTGCCCTGTCTTTTGAGAGCACTGGAGCTATGACGGAGACAGACGTAGGAAAACGGACGAAAGTCGCTTTACTGTAGCTTGAAGATTGACTGCCATATGCTCGAATGAAGATGGTTAATTGCAGTCCATAGAGTATGGATATATAATATACTCACTCTATGTTGTAACCTAGGACCTGATGGACGGTGTCACCGCGCACACGTCATCAGAACTTGGTTGATTATCCCTTAATTTTACATTGAATATTTTGTAGACCTCAGTGCTGATATCCGATGTCTATGATTCTGACTTAGTTGACATCCCATTTACAATTATAAAATTACATGTTTGTCAAGACGAATAATCTGAATGACATACCAGTATTTATACCGGTATTTACATTAAGCCATTTGGAAAGCGGATTAGGCCTACTTAATTCATCATTGTCCTCAGATACTGGTCCTTCCTCACATAATCCACTATATGACAAATTGACAATTTCCTCAGCCATAATATTTATCAACTTCGACATATCGTGACCATATTGTATTATTGGATGCAAGTAGACCTTTTAGGCTTTAATGTAAGTCTGTACTTCCAACAAGAGAGCTGTATGAATCCGTATGTACCTTATGCACATTCTGGACTTCTGCAGAATTTTCCCTTGATACATGGGAATTTTAAACCAAATAGTGAAGAGATTAATAAAACGGAGTTTCAGTCAATTGTATTTATTGTGAACAAATATCGCTCGATACAGATAAGCGAATAAAAAATGCAATGACATTAAAAATCAATCATTAATCGCATGAGAAGCAACAAGATGCACAGAAAACAGCGCCCATGTAGACGGTGGCATTCAAGTGGACGCTGAAAACGCAGTCTTAGAAAGAGTCACATGGTATAGCGACTTTCGTCCGTTTTCCTACGTCTGTCTCCGTCATAGCTCCAGTGTTCTCAAAAGACAGGGCACAAATTGGAATCACCGATTTAATACATTTCCTCTTCTTTGAGCCTTTTCAGTGACAACTCTAGGATCAATGGCACAATCGTTGACACAACTAACCGAAACTGTATCGCTGCAGATGTCCCACGTGAGAGGACCTTCCTCGAAATGACATCTCAGTATTGGCATGCAAGGGAAAAGTCGGAGAAATTTAACAAATTGGCAGTAAAAATTTAGAAAGATGCACAGCTCTTCAAGCTCGTCGGTCTAAGAAATTACCAATCTTTCCTTTATTAAACTTCATAGGAACGACACTCTTGCTTTAACATCCTTCGTTTGTCCAGTTTTCTCCGCGGAATCGTAATGAGAATGATGAAAAATGCACCCAAATCATTTGTCTTTTGTTTTCTGATGGAAATTATCTGATTTCAGCCTACTTTCGGGGTGATTGAATAAAAGCTGATGAATTTTTCATTCCGTCAACATGCACGTGACATTTCGATTTTATGAAAGCGGTGCCAAATGTCGTTCGTTCAAACATAACACTAGCGTTCAAACACATTACTAGCGGTGTTCCCCAGAGCTCGATCCTCGGCCCAATATTATTTATTTTATTTATCAATGACCTTCCTAGCTTTGAAAACACGGATATTGTCGCCTACGCTGATGACATCACTTTAGTGCATTATGTTGAGGATAAGGCTATGCCCACTTTTCAGCCTGTTATTGATAGTTTTTGTAAATGGGCATCTTCCAAAAGTCTCACTATCAATGTTGAAAAGACAAAACGTCTTTCTTTTTCTAGGAAAGCTCCCCATGTCTCCTGCAATAATATTGTGATAAATGGAACCGTAATCGAACAAGTTGATCATCTGAAAATTCTAGGTGTATTTTTCTCCCACGACCTTCGTTGGAATACTCAATTTTCTTATCTATACCGTAAATGGTGTTACGGAATGTCGTTAGTAAAACGCCTACATGTTAGCGGAAATCCTGGCACGGTCATTTTGAAGGCCTTTTATGCCTTTGTCTACAGTCATCTAATATTTTGTTGGCGCATTACTTGTGATCTTAATGTGAAAGACTTCAACAAACTTGATCGTCTACATCGTATTGCTAAAAGATGGGCGAATTCCATGAATGATCACAGTTTTCATCAGCTTTTGGACAATGCATGCATTAAGCTTCTGAGGAAGATTGCTGACAATAAGAGCAATCATCCACTATCCCAATTTTTTATTGTGCGAAATCGTGTTCATAGTGTCAGACATTCCCGAACCTTACTCCCCTTGCAAAGAAGAGAAACTCTGTACAACAATTCATTTGTGAAGTACTCCAGATTTTCTTAAAATGTTTCTTTCACTATCTTGTAATTTCATATGCCATTCTTGTACATCATGATATTGAACTGTCATACCGCTTTTGTTTGACAAATAAAGTCTTCATTATTATTATTATAACCGGTTTAACCCCGAAGATTGCACCGACGCTGGAGTTAACTCTGGAGTTTACTCCGGGGTTATCTCTGGGTTCGGGTAAACGGAGTAAACACTAACACTTACACCGGACATGAACTCAACTAGTGTTAGATTCGACATCTACACAATGGATTGATGACATTTTATTTGATCGGTAGTCGGCAATGGCTACGTGTCACGTATAGGGTAGATGATACTATCAGTTCATCTGAGCAAGGACGACTATACAATAATAAACGTAATTGTCTAATCAATCATTACTCGATTCGCTTGATGAAGAACAACACAAACAAAATAACTTGAAGTCGAATCTCCAAGCTTAGGCAAAATTTCATTACTGCAGAAGATGACTGTGATGATGACTTCTTGAAGTCATTGAATTCATGACTTCATCAATCAATGACGGTTGAAGTCGTTGTGAAGATGGCTTTATTTGGCGATGCATAGCCTGTAAGAGACTAAAATCGTGTACTTCTTAATTACATACAGTATAGTACATTTCTGGAATATATTTTGCCTTCTCACCGCTCCATTCCGATAAGTAAGATATTTTTAATGTCAAAAAGTGCACGTGTGGAAGTCTGTCTCTGTGAATACTTCGAAAACATCAAGCAGCAATGATTTTTACTTCACATCGTTGAATATGATTATTTTCACATCGCTGTTGTTAGTTTTTGCTACAAATCAAAAGATTTTCTATTGATTGTTAAAGCGAATTGTTAGTAGTTTTTTTATTATGCAATGAACTATATATCAGCAATTTAGCAGCAAGTCAAACACAACTGTAACTTTCAAGTGTAGTGTTGACAAAATGTTTAGAGTAAATTTTTCATACCTAGCGATTCTTTTTCTCGAATACAAAATAAATGTCGCATCTGGCTATGTAAAAAACTGACATTTATTATTTGGTTCAGTGTTATATATTGGAGTTGGGAAGGCCAAATCTCGATATTCTCAATTATGGGTATGCTAATGGCTTCAAAGTAAAGGCTTAGGTATGTCTACCTTATGTGATATTTCTTCGAGAGGTCTATGAGTCATCGCTTTCAGGAAGGTGAACTGCTAGTGGCAACAATAAAATCAAAATTATTCAATATGATAATTCGCATCGGCAATGTCTGTATTGATATTTCGCCTGCAGGCTTATCGGCGAATGTTCCCGACATTTTTTACATATTGATGATAAACGCGACTTCACCTTTATTCCTAAATAGCTTTTGGATCTGTCGACATTGTTTTGCTGTCCGTCCGGAGTGCCGAAAGGAGAGATCTTCAGACCTACTGTAAGAGTATTCACAGCGACAAAATCTATTTAGCGTTTGAGTTTCGAAACAGATGATGAAGTATGATGTAAAATTGACGCTATGAACTGATACCGTCAATTTCAGGATTGGTTGACGGCGTCAATAATTTGGCAATTGACGCTGACGCCAACAAATTTTTTCATTGACGCGTGCAGCACTGGGCACTGGCTATAGGTCCCTAAGCCTCAATATCACATTATTAGCAGATACTATAACGCACTATCGACGAGGAGAATAAAGCAATTTATAATCGAATTAAAACATGACACTGTCAAAAAAATTCGAAGGATCCAGGAAACGGAAGAAAGCCAAGTTAAACAGCTACCCTAGTGGAGAATCCTGTAAATAATTAGGTAATTAAAAGTCATGAACGAATGAATACGACTGAAATACGAATAAAGGCTAGCCGACTCAACTTAAGACGGTAAGGGAAATAAATTAATACTTATAAACGATTTCATTTTACCATCTAAGAACTAAAATAAGAGTTCGTCATGGACTTGACGAGAAGCTAACTTAAAAATAACAAATGGTGAAAATAAGAAACCTAAGAAACCAAAATTAAGTTTGCTATGTTTGGAGTCATCAGGGAGGAACCATGTGGCTGCATGAAGCAAGGTTTCGGCCCCTAACCTCCAACCTATACCACATGGCGGGGCCAGGTCAACCATGTCGAATGCACGACATGAATGGTCTTTCCAATGCATGCTGAATGAATATCTATCAGTACTGACTGCAAAGTAATTGCAATACCTTCTCAATTACATGACTAAAAATGTATTTGATTACAATTACAAATCTGGTGAGTAGTTAGTATTGCGGACGCACTGATAGTGGATACGAACATGGATAGGAACATGTTCCGAATTGCCAATGCGAACATGTTCCGAATTGCCAATGCGAACATGGATAGGAACATGTTCCGAATTGCCAATGGATGCGAACATGGATAGGAACATGTAAATAGGAACCGCGTTCCGATTGATAGGCGAATTGAGATCATACTTAATGATTCGGTACACTTATTTGTGTGTTGAGATCGGAACGGCTTGTTCCGAAATTGAGTTAGAGTATGTGAATTAGAATAGGGATGCGAACATCTATTTCGGTACTTAAACAGATGTTTGTTTTGAGACTGCTTGCTCAAATGCGACAATTGTGACCATTGATGACAATTGTATTGATTTTCATAACTAGGTTAAGTTACGAATACGTGAAAGTTGTTTGTTGATGTGAATATTGATGACTAGTTTCCCAATTTCATGGATTGTTGCAAGA
Source organism: Prostheceraeus crozeri (assembly GCA_907163375.1). Lineage (NCBI taxonomy): Eukaryota > Metazoa > Platyhelminthes > Polycladida > Euryleptidae > Prostheceraeus > Prostheceraeus crozeri. The sequence goes on from CAJQUW010001546.1 coordinate 134,811, forward strand.
AACCTTGGTTATTCGCTAAAGGCTATAGAAACTGTTACATATCTAAATGAAAATATCAAAGCTGGTGATTTAGTTGAACGACTAATGGATCTGGATGAGCATACCATGAATGCTAATTTGGATCGTAGTTGGATAGAAGATTTCTCAATGCTACATTATAAAGACAGTGAAATTAGAAGGATGAAATTGGAACTTTCTGAAACGGAGATAAAAAAAGTGAAACCTTCAATTGATTTATCGAAATGTTCTATCAATGAAAGTGACTTCAGAAAGAAATTAGAAGCAGAGACGTTTGAATTATTATGTGAACGGAACTGCATTAGGTGTTTTGAACGGGAAAAATCCCTTCTCTTGTTACCATGTTCTCATTTTGTCATTTGTTCTACATGCTATATACCCTTGGAAACTACATTTTGTCCCCTTTGTGATGAAGAAATAATTTCAACAGTTACTGTATATCGTTCATGATGAGTCATCATGCGTGTATGTGATTGGTTGCTATTGTGCAGCTTTTGTATATAAGGTTATCACACTTCTATTACAACCATACTTGTTGAGGATTGTAAACATTAATAAACATGCCATTTACCACGATCATTCCTGTTTCAATTATTCACAAAGACAATCTGTTTACTAGCAAAATTTTCTACTCTGCAAATGATGTTATTGGTTACAAAGCTGATCTCATAGATCTGATGGAGGATATTGTCACATTCTACCATTGTGAAGATGATATTGAACTTCAGAAACTCTTCATGAGGACATTGACCAATGCCCTTACGCGAGTACTAAGATTTTGGCTCGATGAAGTGTTCAAACCTCTGAGTTTGACGGAAGCTATTCCACAGAGTTCTCGTTGCTATTGTGAAATGAGAACACGGAAATTGAAGACTTGTTTGCATGATATAATCGTATTTAGCCACTATGAGGAAAATGGTGACAAATTCAAGGTGGACATGTTTACCGGACCCCCGTCGATGAGCGTCAATGTGGCAGTGCAAGATGACCGGGACATAATCAAGTTTAGAGCATACTATGCTAATCTTTTAAAAGTCTTTGCTTCAAAACCATGCTGTTCATGCTGTCCTCTATCAAAGGATTTAATGTGTAATATAGAACAGCTTATAACTGCGACGACTCATACCTTGAGTGATGTTGATGACTACGACCTACCATCTGTTACCGTTTGACTTTGTTGCATGGAACTAAGCAAAAATGTATATTTATATAAATGCTTTGCTTTTAACACAATAAAAATGACTGAAAAACGAAAGGCATCTTTTTCTCGGAAGAATGGTTCTTTTAGACCTTCAAGTCAGTTTAAGAAGGCGTTGCGAAAGTTAAACAGCATGCGAAACAATAAAGTTAAGTGTAAATTAATTCAAAACTCCAGTGATGATTTCATCCGTGATTTGGCTTTTGCAATACACAAATGCCTCCCAATATACAAGCCTTTATTGAGTACTGATTCTCTAAACAGCATTAGAAAATTTTCAAATCTAAGAAGCAGTGATATCAAAAGGCGGAACTTAGTTCAGCGTGGAGGTGGTGGGTTGTTTTGTTTTTTTTTTTTTGTTTTTTTTTTTGAATTACTTTTTTTATTTTTTTTTTTTTTTTTTTTTTTTTTTTTTTTTTTTGTTTTTTTTTTTTTTGTTATTGTTTTATATTTATTTTTTTTTTTTTTTTTTTTTGTTTTGTTTTTTGTTTTTTGTTTTTTTTGTTGTTTTTTTTTTGTTTGATTTTTTTTTGAATTTTTTTGTTTTTTTGTTTTTTTTGATTTTTTTTTTTTTTTTTTTCTTTTTTTTTTTTTGGAATTTGTTTTTTTTTTTTTTTTTTTTTTTTTTTTATTTTTTTTTATTTTTTCTTTTTTTTTTTTTTTTTCTTTATTTATTATCAAAAGCGGAACTTTAGTTCAGCGTGGAGGTGGTGGGTTTTTGATATGTTGAATGATATTGGAAACAGAATTTAATGTACTTCAACTGCTCCACTTGGGAAGTTGTGACAGGTGCCGCAAGTGTTGCTTGTGACGGACGCAAGCTTGGTTTGACACGTCATCATGATTGATGATCTTTGTATTTTTGGATGGGTGAAATTTGTATATAAGATGAGAATCTCGCCCTCGCCTTCTTATTGTAACTTTGTTTTAATACTTTTCAGAAGAGCTTTCTATAATCATTCTTCTTCCTCAGCTAGCGAGCGATCGGGTTGTTGGTTTTTTTTGTGGTTGATGAGGAATGATGTTTTTTTTGTGTGAAGAAAGAATTGTTGAAATTTTTATGAGAATTGGATTGAATTGGTAGGTCGTTTGTGAAATTGGTTAGGTTTGTTTTTGGTGAAGTATTGTGATAAGATTTTGAATTGTTTTGTTTGAACAAAAATTGAAATTAATAAAATTTTTTTTGTGTTGTGTTGTTGGAATGAATTGTTTTGTAATTGTAAGATTCTCGAATATGTATTAGACGAATTGAAAGTAAACAGTTTGGATAGTGTTCATTTTGTTCTCAAAATCTTTGTTTATAGTTTGAGTGGGGGTATTCGGGGAGAGAGGGAGCGAACCGCAGTGGAGGAGAGAGATGGGAGGGATTAGGAGTTGCGATCTGTGCGGATGATTGATATGAGCGGTGGAAGAGCGGAGCTTATTTTGGAACGTTTTGATCTCTTTAAATTCCGGATACGAACTTGACTTTCATCGACATCCCCGACACAACCTAACTTCCGAGACAGCTTCCGTTACAAGGAAGAGTTCTTTCAAGGTTGATATTGGAATGGTTATTCAACATGAATTGTAAATACTCTCTTTTTACTTCCAACGTGTTTGGAGCTAATGGTTGACGATGGTTTTTTTTTGTATTCTGACTTCTTTCAATTCGTAGTTCCATTTTTCAACTTTGAGTAAAAGTTAATTAAGTAATGTACTTTTTAATTTATTATTTTGTTATTGTATAGTTTATATTTTATTGTATTTATGTTTTCGCTTACATCTGGTTTTGGTTTGTGTGCAACATGAGTACAATTGTTCGAGTAACTAACTTTTCCGGTATTCAGAAATTGGCAGCAGTAAGCAGATGTAGCAGCTCGAGCGTGATGTTATTGTATTCTTTCCTATACCATTTGACTCTTTGGTCTCTTGAATTGGTAAAGGATTATTTAGCTGGTTGGTTCAAGGTTAGATGAGAGTTGTGCGGTTTTTAATGCGTTGTGTGGTTGTTATGCCCGAGAGTTTAAGTGATGGAGAAGTGATGTGAAAAGTTTGCTTTAAAGTGTGCTTCCTATAGATCATTTGGTGGTGAGTTGATGATGTTAGGAAGGCGTTTTGTAGTATTTTGATTTAGTTTTTAGTTGTTGGTATTTCGATTATTGTTTGCGGGCTTGCGGTTTTTTTAGATGAAAAGAGTTTATAGGCGAAGTGGGTATAGGAAGGCGTGTTATTTCGTAATGCGTAAGGCGGTTTTTATTTTATATCTTTTAGGTTAGGAAGGATTTTATTCCGTGACGTTTTGTCTTTGTTATTTATTTAAGGTCCCCCCCCCTTTTTCCATCGTGTTTTAGTGAGGAACTATAGGGTCTTAATTTCTAATTACTATAAGGGAAATTACGCCCGATTGTGTTGCGGGAAATTCTAGTGCGATTGTATGCACGCATATTTTCTT